>JAWNLJ010000002.1:0-431014 GCA_035042365.1 Drosophila dives | reverse complement strand
AGAGCAGTTCTCAAGGAAATCGCAGGACAACATGGGATGGATATCTTGGCAATCCCACAGACTCGCAACTTTGCCAAGTAATTCGAATATGAAAGTTGCCCAAGCAGAATCACATGCAAACCTCTTGAAAAGTCTAGCTAATAATCATTATTTATATTCCAAATATATGTGAAGCTGGTACACCATAATACTGCTGTGAATCTAGGCTGTGAGATAGGTCAGCTCCTCAGTTGTATTATGAAATTCCAAGTTGACTTAGAAAGTATGTTGCTTAACTACTCGATTTGTTATGGAAAAATTATTATAATTAAAAAAATTACAAAGTAAATCAAATGTCTTTGTTTTTTCGTTTTCGGTTCGTCAACTTACCTTCCATATTAATTATATATATTAAACATGTTAAATACTTGGTTTTTTTTATATTACAAGATTCAATTTATTTCATTTTCCATTTTCTTGTATAATAATATAAGTTGTTTTTTTTCGTAATTTAAGTAGTTTCTATGTTTGTTTTTTTTTTATATTTTATTTTGGATGCCAGAAATTCATTGTAGTTTCATTTATTTTAATTTTATATTTTTTTTGGTTGCACATGCCGTGGCATTTTTAGCTTAGCTTTTTTTTTTTGTTTTTTGCTTGGAAGGGGGATTTATGTTTTGAAATTAGTAGGTCGATTAGACGTTTACAATACTTTTGCCATGTTATATAATATATATGTTTTTTTTTAATATTAATAATTATTACAAAAAGTAAAATTTGACGACATTAAACTAGACGACGTTTTGCATATGTTTTACACGCTTAAATATTTTATTTTTGACTTGATTTTTTGGTTTTTTGTATTTTTTTTGTTTTGTTTTTTTTTTGTTTCGCCTTAAAATCGTATATTGGAGTAATTTTGGACAATTGTTGACTGCCTTGAAATTTGTTGTTGTTGTTTACTTTGGCTGACGATTACATTATTAAAATTATGCTTAAAATCTAAACCAATGGAAAGTTTTGTGGGTGTGGCTAATGTGGCATGTGGGTTTCAGTGTTTCGTGTTCTTAGGTGGTCAAAAATTGTGGTGTGTGTGTGGTGTGTGTAGGTGTATTGTGTGGATTGTTGATTTTGGATTGATAAGTAGAATCTTGATCAATGTGGGGGGTTTTATGTTAAGTGTGTTTTTATTTAAGAAGTGTGCTGATTATATGCTCATATATATAGCTTTGTTTTGAGTTTTTGCTTACAACAATTAAAATTTTGAATTTCCATTTTGTTTTTTTTTTTTTGTAGTATATTTCCGTTGTATTCTTTTGAGATTTTATTTATAGTATGTACTTATTTACTCTCCATCGTGTTTAATAATGCTTGTTTTTAATTTTCCATTTTTCCCCATTTCCGCTTTCAAAATGTTTGTTTTTTTTTTCTTGCTTACTATAATTTAGTATTATTTTTAATTTAAATACCTAAAGTATTTTATTTTTAGTAGTACTTAAAGTTTGCTGAAATTTTTGTTTCCGCGTTTGCATTCTAAATTTAACTTTTTTTTTGATTTTGTATTTTTTTTTGTGATTTTTTCGTTTTTAAAAAATGATGCTGAAACATTTGGCTTAAGTGTAAATTTTGTTTTATTTGCTCCAAAAATGTAATTTAATGTAAATTGTAGTTGCCATGAATGCTCAATGTATTTTTTTTAAATTTTGTAATTGCCGAGAGGATTTTTCCTTTTTACGTTTTAGCCGAGATGTTTATATGTTTTGGAATAGGCCGAGAAACATTTTTTTTTCGTTCATCATATCAAAGTTTTTTTTTATATATATGTTTGCCTTTTGGTCAAGCCATCATTTTTCATTTAAGTTTTTGATATCTAAATTAGCGTTATACCATTTTCGAAAATGACCAAACTTTTACATGACGATCCTCGTCATTTTTAAGACGTTTTTATTTAGTTTCTAGACAATTGGTTGCTTTCTTTGCCAAAAGTTTATAAAATTATCTTCTAGATGCATATCGTTTATCATACTTTCATTTTATATTAGCCACAAATATTTTTTAAAACTTGAGTTTCGAAACTTGCTTTGCCAGTAATTGGTTAGTTTTGAAATGTTCGCTTTGTTGCTTGTTGTTGTAATTGTTTTTTTTTATGTTGTTGTTGTTGTAGTTGATGTTTTGTGCAAAAGACTAATTGGAAAAACTTGACATTGTAAACAAAAATTGGTTTAGATTTAAAATCAAATCGAAATTTAAGAAAATTCAATAAAATAAATTTAAAATATATGAATTGTTGTAGCCAGTTTTATTGCTTATCATGTGCATTTTTGTAGTTTTTTTTGTTGTATTATTTGTATTTATTTTTGATTTTGCCAATTGGTGTTCTTGCGTTTTTTTTTTTTACCAGTAAAGTGAGATTTTTGATAATTGTCGTTTGCTGGATGTTTTGTCTCTTGTAATATAAAAAAGAGTTTGTTTTCTTTCATTTTATTTTTTGTTTGGTTTTTTGTTTGTTTGCTTTTTGTTTTATATATATGTATAATTCACATTTCATTTGAATTAAATAGAAATTATATAAATTCATATATAAAAATGTTCAACAATCGTTTTTAGCTATTGTTAGTATTGCTTCTTTAAAAAATATATGTACTATATAGTTGTATTATATATTTTATTCATTTTCATCTTGTTGAGTTCCGCGCCTTTTCATCTTGTATATTTATATTGTAATGTTTTTTATTATGTTACGCTTTTGATTTGCTTCAACTGATTTTTAGTGTCTTTATTAATTAATCTGTTTATTTTTTTCCACGCGTTTTTGTCTATTGCTTTGCATTTGTTGTTGATCGGTTTTATAAAAGTTGCTCTCAATAAGAAAAATGTATTTATTGTACTATGGTTGCTGTTTTGCGGTATATGTTGCATTTGTTATATGTATTCTTGTTGTTGTTGTATATAAATCAGAAGATTCACTTGGATTATTGTTTGTTTTGTTTGGTTTTGTTTTGTTTTGTTTTTGGGCATTAATTGTAATCAGGCTATGGCGACTGAATCAGGTAGTTAAATTGCTGACAAAAACAATTTTTCCCACCTGTTCAGCTTGTATCACTATTGCTTTGTTTGATTTGTGGCTTCAATCTCTTACACTGTTCAACAAACAAATTAAAAAATATTATTTCTCACTTTCTGATAAAAAAAAATATTGAGTTTGAAGATGTTGTGACAAAACTTAAATTAGGTGCTTGGGTTCATTATAAATCGGATATGTTGCGATTGTTATTAACAAAAAAAATGAGAAAATCTCAACTGGGTTTTTTTCAGCGAGTGTTCAGTTTCAAAACACTTTTGTTTTGTCATTTAGTTTAGAACATAAATTTTAGCTATGTTTGTTTTTTATTTGTATTTGTATTTGTATTTTTCATTTGATTTTATACAACGCACTTTGTATCTTGGCGGAATAAGAATAATAAATAATTGATTTACTTACTTCGGTACTATTGCGGTTTTTTTTTCATGGGATTCTTGTCATATGTGCATTGTTGCTTATGTACAGTTACAGTTACAGTTCAGTATAATAATAATTATATGCATAATATAAGTAAATGTTGATCTCTTAGCTGAACCTTAAATAAAATTTGTTTCTATTGCTCTGTCTGTGTTGCTCAACTTCAGCTATTTCTATGGTTATTATGTGGTAGTCCCTGTCAATCGTTTATAATAATTACAAATTACAAACTGTACTATTTAATTGAAAAACATAGTTTATGATCATCTTTAAATCTGTGTAAGTCTGTAAACCTGTCAATCTGTTAATCTGTTAATCTTTAAATAAATGCCAACATAACAAATTGTGTTCGGTTCTCTCTCGATATTTCTATTGTTATTTCTTGAACTCTTTCATTTTGTAGAACTTAATTATTTATTTTTCATGTTATCGGATAGATTATTTATTTGTCATGCTCTTACACATAAGCGAACGCAAGTTTACAAATTTTTCTCATTCATATTTCACTTAACACTTAGTCAAATATTTTTTTAATTAATTCTTTAGTTTTTTTTTTTTAATGTATTTGTTTTTTTAGTAAATGTTACTATAATTGTGTTTATTTTTTGTGTTTTTCGTCGAGTTTTGACTTTTACTGTTTTTTTTGTTTGTTGTCTTCGGTTTGTATTTTCATTTTTATTTAACTATTGTTTACTGCTATTTTCTCTTGCTGTTGCTGTTTCTGATTGTAAAAAATTCTGTAAAATATTTTCGGTACTATTTTTTCTTGGTTTGTGGCTCTTATGTTGCAAAAACAACAATTTGCTTCATATAAGTATAATATAAATAATTCATTTGATTTTATTTCTTCATTTATTATAAATTACTTGTTCTATGGGCACATTGTGTGTATTGCAAAAAGTTTACCATGGCATCAACATATCATCTTACTTGACCTAAATGGGCTTTGGTTCTGGTTCTGGCTCTGATTCTGTCTTGTTTGTTGTTTACAACTATTTATTGAAAAAATGTTATGCTTGGCGATATCTAGGAACAAGAAATCATTTGTTACTTTGGCAAATTTGTTTGAAAACCCAAAAAAATATATTTGTAACAAAAGAAATTAAGGGTATTCTAATGAGTCAAGTACAAAGTTAAGAATAAAAGTACTTCAATGGTTAACTTATAAATATTAATCTAATAAATATATGAGTAGCTCAGCCATTCAGTGCATTAAATTCGAGGTAGACTATGGATAAACTCATCTCTCTGCTATGGCCTTGGTTATAAATCTTGAGATTATAATATAATTATATCTTTTATGTATATTCAACTCATTTATGATCTGTACAGTTACATGTATGTATGTATGTAAGTATGTCTGTTTCGTCTATGTCTATGTTATATTTTAATAATGAGGAACCATATTTTGATTGTTGCACAAAACTAAAATCATAATTGTATTTTGCCGACTGATCAATGCAAACCCAAAAGAAGCCCAACTCTATCAATATGTCAAGTAACCATTTTTCAACTTTTTGCAATATTATTTGTTGTATAGAGTTATTTGCTCTGATTCATTCATATTCATTAAAACTAACGAGGCTATTGTTGTCTGTTGTTGGTTTTTTTTTGTTTTGTTTTGTTTCGCTTTACAGTTAAATAAAATCAGTTTTATTTTTTTTTATATTCATATCATCCGTTTCTATTTTACAAGTTTTCTTTGTTTATTTTTTTTATCAGTACTGTTCTGTTCTGTTTGTAATTCTTACTATTTTCTGGCTGCGATGTTGTTTCAATGTTTTTTATGTTTACGTCAAATTTATATATATATATATAAATCGATCGTATATATAGAGTATGTATTTAATACGTTAAAAAATATAATACACCATACATATAATATAAGAGTTTAGGTTTTCAATGCACTATATGCTATTTGTTTTCTTTCATTAGTACATACTGTAGTATAAAGTATGCATCTAGCATTATTTATATTATTATATTTCATTTTCATTCTTGTTCTTGTTGTTGATGTTATTGTTGATATTTGAGAATTCAACTAAAAAAATTGTTTCGAATAAAATGCATCAAATCAAGCTCAAGCCTCAATTTGAAATCAAATCATTTAGTTTTTCATGGGGCTTACAACGCTTTGTGGCGTCAGATCTTCATTTCATATCATATTATTATTTTTTTAATATTATTATAATTATTATTATTATTATTCATTTCAGTTAATGCTTACCGTTTCTATTTCAATGTGTATTTATCTATAATTTAAATATTTCTCATACTGTTTTGCTGATTTGCTTGTAGGTTTTTCATTGTTTCTTGATTTGTTTAATGCTTTTACGATGGTTGTTGACTTAAAACTATTATCACTATTGCAGAAAGCGAAAGCGGCTGTACTCAATTTAACAGATATATGTTCATATATAGAGGGGCATATCATTGTATCCATTCGATACACTGCTATACCATTCTATATATAAATATATACACTGTAGTTGTTATTTCATTGTTATTGTTGTTGTTTTTTGTAGGCATTTACTATGAATTTGTTTTTGCTTTGGTTGTTGTCTGAATTGTAAGCCGGAAGTGTAATAATTTTTTTTTTTTACGTTTATTTATTTCGGAAAACATTATCCTCAAATATTATGTGAAATTGTTTCTTTATCATAATTTTTTAGTTTTAGTATATGTTTTTTTTTTTATTATAATTTCTCGTTTAAATTTTAAGAAGAAAGGATTTTTTCGTTTGCTTGTCATTTGTCGTTTTGAAAAGCAACTTTCGAAATTTGCATTTTCGTATCTTAAGTTTTTTGATTTGCCAAGTTGGTAGTTTTTGTATTTCTTTTCTTTTTCATATCCATGCCTTTATTGGTGTATGTTGTGTGTGTTTTTTTGGTTTTTATGTATTGTTCCATATTAGTTTTATGGATGCTTCATTGAGACTGCAATTAAAATTTCTGCTATAAAAATTACTTGTATTTGTACTCTTGGTTATTTAAATTGGGCTATTGTTGGTTGTTAGGTATGCTTGTAACTTTGTGTGTAGAACTCTGCTCTATAACTTTAACTATTTGTTCAGGGTTCTCTCTTTATCTCTCTCTCATTTTTGATTTTGTGTTTAGTATTGGTTCATTTATATGGCTTAAACTAGTTTATGTTAGCCCCTTTTTCTGTCTAGGCTGTTTTGTCACGTCTCAAATGTTTCCCCTCAGATACTTGTATCTATGAAGTAGAATCCTCTACTTCTTCTATAGGTTTGTCATAGCCGGTTAATCATTACTTTTTATGTTTGTTTTTTTTTTTGTAGTTTCAGCTTTTAAGCTGATTTTTTCTGACTTCCACTGAAGCAGCTGATTTACACATCTCTTTTCCTTTATTTCTTGTCATCTATGCATTTTTCACATGATTCCTTCTATATTCAATTTTGTTTTGCAACTACAAAAATTATAAGTCTTATGGAAAATAATAGGGAATTAAGTATAAAAGAAATTAAGAGAATTATAAATCTAAAACAGCAGTTTTTAGCTGCTTGCAAATTTTAAGTGGAGCTTTTTGAAAATTTTGGTTAGTTTCTTTTTTTAATTTTTAGCGCCTAAATTTATGTTAAAGTTCTTTTTTTTCGTTTTGATTAAGTGTATTTGTTAAATTTTGTTTTATGCCTAAAAATTTACAAAAGTTTTATGGTATCGTTATTTATCGTAAGTTTTTTTTTTGTTTTTTTTTTTGCATTTATCACAGCGACATTCAGTCTAAATTTTGCTTTTATTGGAATTATAGCATAATTTGCTATAATTGATATAAATATTTATAGTAGATATTTACTTTAGTTAACTAAAACTAAACATAATTTTGATTTAAAGCCAAAAGGTGTTTTTGTGTGTTCGTTTTTTTTCGATTTCGGTTTCGTTAAAGACCAAAAAGAATTTTTAAAAATTTTGTCTAAAAAGGCCTAAAAGTATATAGCTTAGTGTTAATTTTGGTAATATTTATAGCAAATCATGCTGTTCTTGCATTTTTTTGGTCTAATTCCAATAAAAGCCTTCAATATTGGACACCATAGAAATTGTTGTTTTTGTTCTGTTTGCCACATGCAATATTGTTGTTGTTGTTGTTGTTTATCAATGTGCCTAAAAAGTGTTTTAAAATTTTGACTAACCTTTTTCCGAAGGTGTTTAATAAAATTTATTCAATGCCAAACAATATCATTTTGTTAATTTTGTTTAAATTTTCATGTTTAAACTATTTATAAAACTTTTGCATGTATTTTCGATTAATTTGTTTGCCAAAAAGATAACTATTTACATTTTTATTAGCCCGTTTTTTTTTCACCGAAAAGTATTTTGTTTTTAACTGAGCCTATCACAAAAATCAGACGCCATGCCCAAGCCGAAAAATATGTTTTGTAGTGTAGTGTAAATGCCAAAAAATGTTTCAAGAGTCAAAAGTTACTCCATTTTAAAATCCAAAGGAAAATGATAAAAAAAAATAATAGTAAAATTATTTGTTGGTTTATTAAAAATGATTAAATAATAGATGCAAACATAATTTTAAAAACTAAAACAGTAAAAACAAATCAATTTCGCAATTTGATATCGAATTGAAACTTAACATTATCTCTACCGATATACATATATATATATATATATTTATACATTTACATGTATATATATTAAATAATGAGTAGATTACTTGCAAAATGGGGACTGCTAAATTATAATTAATTTCTGTTCATTTGTTGTTATAGGAAACATATTCTATTAGTTTAATAACAATTATAAATGCTTTGACGGTACATTGGAAAATTTGATAAGAAACTAAATTTGTTGTTGGTTTTTTTTTTTTTGTATATCTTGATTTTTATATCCACACAGAGAATTATCAGAATTTCAGATTTATTAACAATAGTTGTTAAAATGTTTTGAGTGTTTCGATGAAGTGCATCTCTGACTATTGTTTTTTAATGTATGGCACCTGAAGAGTCACATCTGAATAACCATTTGCTATTTGTATAAACATTTTGTGTTGTGTTGGGTCGATTTGGATTTAGGATTGTGCTTTATTTGGGTTGGTTTCTGGGGTCCGTGAAGGGGTTTTGCCTATGTGTGGACATAATTGGGTATATTTTGTGGGCATATATATAGGTATATTACTAATTACTAAATAAAACTCAACATAAATTACAAGCAAACAATTAGGGAAGACAACAAATGATTGTTTCCAATTAATTTACAACTTAAAATTAAATATTCTAACTAATTATAAATTGCATATTAGTTGTTTTTAATGTTTTTTGTTTTTTCTTCGTATTGTTTTTTTTTTTTTTGTTTCTTTTTAAATATAATAAAAAATCACATCTCAATTAATAGAAATAAGAAGCAAAAGCCCAATCAAAGTTTTCACCAACTTGTGATACGATTAAACCAAAGATAAACTAATAGTGCATATATAAAAATGATATAGATAATAAAAATCCATTTTTATTACATCATTTCGAAGATCAATTTAAATCAAGATTCAAATACTACAACATAACTCATATATACTATATATATATATATATATTTATATATATTTTCTTTAAATCATATAAATTAGCTGCCTTCTCTTTGCCAAAAGATAAAAACATAATTTGCTCAGCGCAACGTCCAATGCCTCTAAGCCCGCATCCGACTTCTACCCCCGCATACCTATCCCTCCCTCCTAGCTGTCCCATCTATCACGAAAACCCCTTCTCTCTCCCTGCCTTTCTCCCACTCTCACTATGCCAACTATCCTAACGCCTAAGAAATCGTATAACTCTGTTTGTGTAATTGTTGATCCTGCTTTCTCTCTATAAATATGTTGATTATTGACATAAGATAGGATCCTAAAAGCGAAATATTATTGGACAAAAGGAAATCGTATAACGTTGTGTTTTATGTTGATCTTCTCAAAGTTCATTAATTCATCTTATTTTGACCATTTTGCATTTGATGTTTGATGGTTTCCTATTTGCTTTTGAGTTCGTGTTTGCAAAGGAGTTTAGAGTCCTTTTCGAAAAGACTAGCACTCGTCGTCCGTTCATCTTTCGTTCTGACTTTTTTTTTGTTTACTATAATTTATGTTTTTTCTTCTTCTTCTTCTTCTTTTTTACCAAAACTGTGTTTTGACTTTTTGTTTTAAAAACTAGGAGAATTTCGTGTGTTTTTAGTGTTTTAATCTAAAAAGAACCTTTTAAAACCTATTCAAAACTTATAAAATACCGCGAATTTTGTTCCGTTTCGTTTCTCACTTTCCGTTTAAATTCTTGCGAAATTAAATTCAATTTGAGCACCGACACAGAACTTTCGATTTTTTTTTTTAATGTTTTTAAATAATTTCTGTAAAATTGTGGGCGTGGCTAGTGCGCATATATTGTTGCTCAGCTGCTGCTGGATGATGTGAGTTGTGGAGGCTTACTGATGACATCATAGAGATCCGAATATCGAGTGTATGTGTGGGTGAATGGGTATCGCATGCGACAATGTGGGCGGCGGCGGTGGTGGCGCAACGCCATTGGGCGTGGCCGTCAACGCATGTCCTGCATGCGGATGCGGCGGATGCGCCGATGGCGGCGGCGGCAACGTTATCGACAACGTCACCGTCTGCGGCGCTGCCACCGTTGGGGCGTGTGTCGATGTGGGCGGTGCCGTTGTGGCTCCCGCGGATGTGATATGATGTGCACTTGTCGGTGGTGGTGCTGGCTGTGCTGCCGGATGATGTGTGGCTGTTGCCGTTACCACCGACTGTTGTTGCTGCTGTTGTTGTTGTTGTTGCTGCTGCTGCTGTTGTTGCTGCTGCTGCTGCTGCTGCTGTTGTTGTTGTTGTACTACTCCAGCTGCTCCAGTGGTGGGATGTCACTGGGCCACCACAGAGGTGGCCGAATTCTGTTGCACCACAACGCCGGGTGCCACCGCATTCGCCACAGTCACCGTCACTGGCGGCGTGGGTCCATTCGCATGCGCCGCACTCGGCTGCTGTTGCTGCTGCTGCTGGGCATGGAACGGATGCTGGAAGGGAGGGCCGTAGCATTGCGGAAAATAGAGCTCGTTCTTCACAACCGATTGCTGGGCAACTGCCGCCGCTGCTGCCGCATTTGCAGCCATGCTGCGCGCCGGCAATATGTTTGCCTTATTATCCACTGCGGCGGGATTATTGTTGTTGAGGAATTGCTGGGCTGCCAAACTCTTCACATCGTTCATCAGATGATTGGCCACAACTGCGGCGGAGGCAGCAACGTTACTTTGCTGCTGTTGCACCTGTTGCTGCTGCTGTTGCTGTTGCACCTGTTGCTGTTGCTGCTGCTGTTGCACCTGCTGCTGCTGTTGCTGCTGCTGCTGTTGCTGCTGGCGGCGCACTTTGGTGCTGTTGGGATTCATGTGGTTGTCAATGTGCTTCGTCACCTCATTTTCGGTGGCAAAGCGTCGCCGGCAATTGGGCATGGGGCAGCAAAACGGACGATCTCCCTGTGGCAAGCACAAAAAAGAGCGTGAATTAAGACATGATCAACAATACTTGTGGACAGGGGGGCGGTATATTTTGGGGGGGCTTGGCTAGGCTACAACTACCTGGTGGGTGCGCGTATGCTGATCCAGAATCGCCTTCTGTCTAAAGTCCTTGCCACACTGGGTGCACTTGTACGGCTTCTCACCGGTGTGGATGCGCAAGTGCTGCAAAAGGATAAATAAAATGAAATAGTTTAAACAGATTTAAGATTTGAGTTATTAAAGATATTCATTTCTGTAAAGATTAGTTACAGTTTTGTCGAGTGGCAAATAGATATTTAACATAAGTCGTAGAAAGGAGTTGGAAAATAACTGTAGAAAAAGAGTTGATTTTTAGAAGCGTCGTCTAAAAGAAATCGTCAAAATTCTGTTTTTCATAAGTTATCCGTACGTCGTGAAATTAAGTCGTTAAATATAAAGTCGCACTTTGTTAAACTAATACTTTTAGTATAATATAATTTATCACTATCTATTTTAATAAATTTTGGTGTTCACATCTATTTAGAATACCTTACCCATACCATATTAAACTAAGTATTAAAAGTAGTCAAAGTTCCGTTTGCCATAATTTGTAAAGTTGTTGATAAGTCATGAAAATATGTCGTTAAATCTAAAGTTGTACTTTGCTTTGTTAATCTATTACTCTTAATTTAATATTAAATAGAATACAATATATTAATAATAAACAGGACACAATAGGTGCTACATTTCAACATGAAAAGTCTATTCTAATAAATATCAGAGTTAGTATCTTTTAATAATAGCCTTTCCATGCCTTCATAAATTAAGTATTAAAAGTTGTCCAAGTTTCGATTCCTATTAGTTATAAACTTGTAGGTACATTGGGGAATTAAGCTGATAAATATAAAATCACACTTAGCTTTTGTTAATCTAAAACTCATCATTTAATATAATATATATATAAACAAGACAATATCAGTCCTACCATTCTATAAACTCAGATAAATATTAGTGTTGGTATCTATTAATAATACCTGAAGTTGTCCTGTGAGTTGTGGAAATAATTTAATTAACTATAACCCGTACTTTGCTTTGTTATATAATACAATATAACTTATAGATATAATATAAATATATAAATTAAAAATCAACCGGTCATCTTACATCAATCTTAAATTTCTATATAATTTATAGCTATAATATTAATAATAAATAGGATAGAAACAGACCTACAATTCTACATGACAAGTCTATTCTAATAAATCTCAGATTTGGTATCTATTAATAATACCAATCTTAAACTAAGTATGCAATTTGAGCACGATTCGATAAATTCACATAAAATTGATGACATCTGGGATTTGGATAGCTCACCTGATTCAGAATGGTTCGCTGGCGGAAGAAGCGTGGACAGTACATGCAGCCGAAGGGCTTCTCGTTCGTATGGATGCGCAGATGCTGCGTGAGATGGGATTGCTGGCGGAAGCGTTTGCCGCACTCCGGGCAGGGATACGGCCTGGACTCGATGTGGATGCAGCCGTGCTGCAGCAGCGTTGTCTTCTGCTTGAACTCCTTGTCGCAGATGGGGCAGCGCACGTAGAGCGGCATATTCGCTGGCCGCACTCCAATATGCTGCAACACTTCCGGCAATATCTTTTGACCTGCTAGTAGAATATTAATTAATAGGCTGTGGCATGGGGGAGGGGGAGTGGGTCAAGCCCAGACTTTCGCACTCACCCTTGACATCCTTGAAGTAGGAGGGATAGTGCATGCCACCGCTGCCATCGGGTGTGCCTTGGGAATCATCGTCATGGTAGCCACCGCCGGCGGCGGCAATGTCACCCTTGCTGTCCGTATCGTCGCCCGGGAAGGGCACATCCGAGGGCCACAGCGTCGGATGCGGCCCATTCTTGAAGATGAGATGCGGCGAGACATCTGTGGGGGAGACGTGTTGATCCGCGGCGGGGTACACATGAAAGTAATCAGGCCAGAGAAAGCCACTGTTAGCAGCGCTTAAATTTGGCTCATAGCCATCTTCGATCTTATCACAAAAGTCACCTAACATCTTCAACTAAAAAACTAGAGATATCAATTTTTTCTCTTCGGGTTTTTTTTTTTGCTTTTTAAAGTTGTTGACTTTTTGAGGCAAATAAATATAATGAACTTTTTTTTACTTATTTTTTTAAGGCTTGACATTTTAAGCTTTGACATTATGACAAAATACAATTTAGATAATTTCAAAAATACATTTTTTTAATAATGAAAAGTGTTGAAATGATTTGAACTGCCAGCATTTTCTTTTGATAATTGTTAATTGCAAGGCAAAACTTTACAAATCACATTATTCTACTTTAAATTTTAATTATTTAATTTATTTAATAACTTCTTTGAAATGTATATTTTAAATATGAAAATTATATTATAATTTCAAGTTTCAAGAACTAATCGAAAAATCGTTAAAGCATTTTTATAAGCTCAATTTAAGAATAAAAAACTGCTAATTAATTTAAATTTGATATGTTTTCTGATATTCCTTTCACATTTCTCTTTTTTTTTGCGCACACTCAAAAAGTCAACAACTTAAATTTTGAATAGGTTTAAAAAAAATATAGATATATAATTTAGAATTTAGGCCAAAACATCGCTCAATTTGTATGTGTGTTCAAGAATTTCGCAAGGGATTTGCATTGCTGCAAACGCTGTTAGCCAAACGTTTGCGAATCTGACGATTCGCGCTGCGAGAACTACTGAGCCGAGAGCTGCAGCAAGTGCAACTGCAACTGCAACTTGTTGCAAGTGGGTCTGAATGCTGCCTGGTGTTTGCCTTGCGGCCCTGCTGGCTACATGGCTACGATCAAGCGCTATCGCTATCGCTAATGCAGTTGCTATCGAAATCGTAATCGTTATCGTAATCGTAATCGTTATCGTTATCGGTAATGGATGTGTTAACTGTCGCTCGCCTTGGTGGGTGCGCACATGCTGATTGAGGATGGCCTTCTGGCGAAAGTGCTTGCCGCACTCGGGGCAGGCGAAGGGCTTCTCACCCGAATGGATGCGTATGTGCTGATTGAGGATCGCGCGCTGCCGGAAACTGCGCGAGCAGTAGGGACACGTGAATGGCTTTTCGTTGGCATGGATGCGCAGATGTTGCGTCAGATGCGATTGCTGGCGAAATCGCTTGCCGCACTCGGAGCACGGAAATGGACGGGCGTCGGTGTGTATCCGATCGTGCTGCAGCAGTGTGCTCTTCTGCTTGAAGTCCTTGCCACATGTGAGGCACTTGAATAGCCGCAGATCACTGTGCGGCTTATTCTTCTGCGGGCGTCCCGGTCCCGTCCGACCACCCGTTGTACCCGTTGCCCCATTGCCAGCAGCGCCCGCTGTTGGCCCATTGGGCGCCGCTGCGCCCTCATTGGCATTGCCATTGGCCTGGCCAGCATTTGGGTTCGATTGTGTCCCATTCTGTTGTTGCTGCTGCTGTTGCTGTTGTTGCTGCTGCTGCTGCTGCTGGCCGGGCAGCAGTTCGGGCAGCGCATACGATTCACCGCCATTCTGCTCCATGGGCAGCACGTCCTGTTTGAGATAGTGCAGCGGCGGAAAACCTGGTGGTGCCAGCATGCCGCCCTGCGGCCCCGCTCCATGCCGTGGCGCATAATAGTCGGGCGTCTGGAAGCCATTCCGTGGATCACCCTGCGGCTGACCGCCGCCACCATTCTGCTGCACGTGCGGATTGCCAGCCTCGCCGCCATTTGCCGACGCATGCTGCGGCTCGTTGCTGCTTTGGTTTGGATTTGGCGCGGAGTTCTGCTGATTGGCAAGCTGCAAGCAGAGATTTGTCGTGTGAGTAAGATTATATATATATATATATATATGTATATATATTATACATATGTTATTATAAATATAAAATTGATATACTTCTCAGAACGAAGAGTTTTGATTGAGCTAAATTTTAGTTCTTGTGATGTTTTAAGTCTCTAATAAAATAAATATAATTAATCTGCTCTCAGGTTTATTTTTGAGAATTTATTTGAGTTCTGGTGATATTTGAATATTTTTCCAATAAAAAATTAAAATAATAATAATCTGCTTATATCAAACAGTTTTCAATATGTTTTTGCTTGAGTTCTGGTGATATTTTAGGTCTCTAATATATATAAAAATCATAAACTGCTCAGAACGAAGAGTTTTGATTAAGCTTTATTTAAGTTCTGATGATAAATAGTTCTCTATTTTATAGTTAAAAATAATAAAGTGTTCCCGGGTTTGGTTGAGCATTTCTTTGAGTTCTGCTGATATTTTAAGTTTCAAGTAAATATAACTCTTAATACGAAGTGTTTTCGTTGAGATTTTGTTTGAGTTCGAGTTCTAAATAATCTTTGAACATCATTAAACATTTTTATTAAATGTAGAAACTTTTCGTTAAATTTTCTTTCAATTACCAACATTATTTTTATCTATTATACATAATTTAAATTTATTTCATTTTCTTCTTCAAATTTTCAGCTGTTAAAAAGTACAGATAATTTGAGTGGAATTTTAAATTCTAGTATGATTCAGTTTTAATAAGGAATTTTGAACTTTAATCGAAGTTTATAAGCCCAAAATCAAAATAGAAACTAAGAGAATAATCAAGTAGAAGTAAGGTCATTAATTTTTAAACAATAAATTAGATCAAAGAATGTATTCTGAATATTAAACTATCCTCGCTTTGTTCGGTTTTTATACTTTAATAAATAAAGTAAAACAAATAAATTTATTTAAGACTGTTTTCCCTAAATATTTGTAATTCATTTAGTAAACTTTAATTAAAATTAATCACTCTTAAATAAAAAAAAAACAATCAAGGAATAAATCAAGAATTAATTGTTAATCCTTGCTTTGGGCTTGATTTGTGATTGGCTTACCTGATTCATGGCATCCTCATCGGCATTGCCATTGGCACGTTGCTGCTGCTGTTGTTGCACCACCGATGGATATGGACTCGAGGAAGGCGACACCTGCTGCTGGCGTCCGTCGCCGCTGCCATTGTCCCGTGGCTCCTGGCCACCGGGCGGACTCTGTGGCTGGCCGGCGGCAGCGGCAGCTGCGGCCGCTTGTGCGGCAGCTGTGGCATTCTGTTGTTGCTGCTGCTGCTGCTGTTGCTGCTGCTGCTGCTGGGCGCTGAGATGCTGGGCCTGTTGCTGGATATTTGGGTACATATCGCTGCCCCATTGGGCGGCACTGGCGCCAATGGCGCCCGCATTTCGTTCCGCATCTTGTGAGTCCTTGTAGAGGACATACGGCTGGCCCGTGTCCTGGGTGATGCAATACATTATCTGGCGGGGAACCTTCAGACCTGCCGCTATGCAGGCCGCAAAGGAGGCCGAGAAATTTATGGCCATTTTGTTATTGTTCTTCTTGTTGTGGTTGTTGTTGTTGTTTTTACTGTTTTGGATTAGTTTTGTTGTTGTAGCCGGGCTCTGTTTGCAGTGTCCTTTGCCAGGACACACTCTCAGTTTCTTTAAGCTCTGCGTTCGCTTTATTGCTTTGCTTGTGTTTATTGACTTTTGTTGCACATTTTAGCGATTTGCTTTTGTTTTTTTGTTTTTTATTTCATTTAGTTGTTGCATTTGTTCCATTTCATGGCTCGCATTTTGGTTATCAGTTTAAAATTCCTTTCTTCTTATGTGTCTCATTTAGTTTTTGTTTGATTTGTTTCTTTTTGTTTTTATTTGAAATTATATTGAAAAATGTTTTCTCTTTTTTTAGCGTTTTTGCTTTATTGATTTCAATCTGTTAACCAGAAACATGTATTTTTCACATGGTTATTCGAAAACCCTGACTGAAAATGCAATTTCGATAATAAATTTTCGGGCATTGGCTTCCAATATTATTTTAATTGTTTTTGTGTTGCTGCAACTGAAAGTAAAAGAATTGCAAATAATTTGTTTATTAATTTGAAATATATAATATAACAAATATTGTTAAATATTTAAGTAGAAGTTGCCGTTAAAATTCTTTTAGTATATTTTTCTACCTGCTGATTGATTTTTTAGATTAGCAAATTTGACCTTCTCAAAAATTAACATGCCAAACGCATTTCACCAAAACGCTTAAAAGCATTCTAAAGTTCAAGTTTTAATTTCAAACAGCAAACGAAACTTAAAAGAATATAAAAAATGATACAAGACAATAATAACAAAAAACATTAAAAAAAAAGAGGAAGGCGACGCAAATTAAAAACAATGAAGATCATCAACGGCTGATTGAGAGGAGTGCCACACAAATGGACACCGCATGCCAAGCAGGCTGCCAGAAGCAGTGCTTCCCCCACAACGTCCCCCTCTAACCAACTAACTCCCATTAACGCTAACTGTTTGCTGCTGTTGCTGTTGCTGCTGCTGCTGCGACTTCTCCCACACATCCCCAAATCGAAGGCTGGCCACATGTTGTGGTGCCTCCTTTTGTTGTCATGGCCTCTACGCTGACTCTGACTCTGCCTCTGCCTCTGCCTCTGCTTTTGTTGTCTTTTATCTTTTTGCTACGTTCTTTTCTCCTTTTAATTTTTTTTTGGTTTTTTTTTTTTTTGTTTTGCCCCACGACAACGTGCCAAGTTTTTAATGCGGGATCAAGGTCTCGGCAAGCGTACGGCTCTCACAGATACACACACACACACACACAGATACACACACAGATACTCCAATACATTCGCTCAGCTCAGTTCGTGGCCTGTTGTCCTAAGCGAATAGATCCATTAACAATATACATGTAGAAACATGTGGCTGGGCCATAAACAGTTGAGCACAGCTCCCATCATTTGCCAATCTTAAAACATGCAATAGACAAAACATCAACTCAGCTCAGTAATTGGCTTATTGAGTTGTTGTTGTTGTTGTGGCCCATAAGACTTTGATTAACTTGTTGGTTAGTTTCAGATTTTTATGTGTTTTTTCTTGTTTGTAATTTTACTTAACTTATTATCATAACATTGTTTTTAATTTGTCTTAGTATTTATTATTATTATTTTCTATTAAATTATAGCTATAAACATTTATTTCCCAGTTAAAGTATTTTACAAATTAAAAAATAAAGATATTTCAGATATTTAGTTTAGTTTATTATAGTTATTTTCGATAAAGTTTCAGAAATAAATTTCTATTACTTTGGAAATACTTGGGAAATTGCACATTTAAAATAGTAGTAAAAATTCATTTAAAAATAACTAAAAAAAACTTTTAAGAGATGCTGGTTTTTTTTTTTATGTTTAAAAACCTCTTTGAATATTTAATTATTTTCTCAGCTTCAAGTCAAGTTTTCATTATTATAATTATTTTCTATTTAGTTTAAGAAATAAATAAACATTTCCTTGGTGAATTCTATATTTAAAAATAAATATTATAAATTAATAAATAAATAATATCGGAACTTTTGGAGATCCTTGTCTTATATTTGTTGACCTTTTTCATTATTTAAATAGTTTTTCAGCTCGATAATCATAATATAGACATTTGCTGTGTTTGTTTTAATTATAATTATTTTCGATCAAGTTTTGGACATAAATATCTACTCAATTGGTTAAAGAATAATTGTACAACTAAATAAAATATTTCTAGACTTTAAAAGTGATTTGTTTTGACATTTAAAACTACCTGTTGGCAATTGAAATTCAATTTATAGTTCCTGACAAATAAAATGGTGATGCTAAAGCCAAAGCAAGCTGTGGAAAGAAATCGAAATCGGAGTCGATATCGAAATCATTGACGAAATGAATTGTAAGAATTAAATTGAAAACGCAATGCGTGTCAGCAATAAACAATAACAATAAACAGAAACAAGAAAGAGCAAAAGCAACAGCAACAATTACAACAAGAACTTGATGCTAACACAACAAATGGCAATGCAACGCAACGCATCGTGTTAAGACTTGTGTGTGAGTGTGTGTGTGAGTGTGAATGTGAGTGTGAGTATGAGTGCCAGTTCGAATCGTTTGAGGCGAGAGAACTAAACTAAACTACCTTGAACCCGCAAATGAACGCGTCGCACTCGAGCAAGAAAACAGACGGCAAGATACAGCCGATACCTCAGTTTCAGTCTCTGTCTCTGTCTCAGTCTCAGTCTCAGTCTCCTGCTCCTGCTGTGGCTCTGACGATGGTAAGGGGTGAGATAGGGGAGGGGTAGGTTGGCTGCTGCTGCTGCTGCTGCTGACTGTGGCAATGCAGTTGCACTTCGTGCCGTCCAAGTCGCTGTTGCTATTTGTGAATTATTGCGCTCCATTGGCAGCGCGACAGCGTTTGCAATTTATGCGTTCGTTGTCGCTACAGTTGTTGCCCTGCCACCCCCCGCTCTGATTCCCCCCCCCCCTCGAGGTTTCAGTCAGACTATCTATCTATAAGCACGGCATGTTTGTTTTAGTTTTATTTTTCTTTTTTTGTGTATGTTTTTCAAGCTGCTCGCTCTTTGCCGCCCTTTGTCTCTCTTTTGAGTTCTTCCGCTCGCACAAATTGTAATGAGCGGTTTATTTTTAAATGCGTGTGCGGCCATTTAAATGAATGAGTGTTAACAGATCCATTGGTCAGTTGCTCAGAATTGCAGTCGTTAACTTGTTCAGTTATATTTTATTTTTGGTTGCTATAAGACAGTTAGCTGGAATCTGGTCCTCTTACATTTGAAGAGTTGTCGGCGAATTTAGAGTTTGAGATTGAAAACTAGTTTGAACTAACTGTATAAAATCTTAGGTTTACTTTGAATAATTAACAGTATTTTTATGCATATACAATACATTTATTTAGTATATAATATCCGTTATTGCTTGTTTTAGTTTTATACATCTGATAAATAAATTTGTAAAATTGCAAAAATTATCAGTCATAAAGATTTTTCTATTCTTTGCTCTCTCGGATAATTTGGATATAGTTCAGTTTAAATTATGTATAATAATTTAAATTTAAGGAACTGATAATGCAGGGAAGCTGGCCTAGCTCGTGTCTCCTAGTGTCTCCTGTTAAAAACCATTCAGCTTTAAATATAACTTTTAGTTGAACTTAAATTTCTTCTTAACTATAAAATTTTATTCTTTAAAACTTGCTCTCATTAATATTTCTTTCCGTTCAACAAGAGTAAAATGCGTTCAGTATTTGTGTCTCATTGCATTTGACTAGCCGAGCAGATCGAGACGCAATTTATTCGAGTAGCTGACAAAACTCCACCTTCTTCACACCTGACAGCCGACACACAATAGACACGCGTTGTGCTGGTTGCCGCAGACAAAAGATACAAGATACAAGTAAAAGATACAAGATATTCGCACAAATGCACATGCACCAGACACCAGCCAAGATGCATGAGTTGAAAATTCCATATATTAATGGCCATAAGCGTTGCCTGTCATTGGTGGAAACTTTGCTTGCCCACACGCCATTGAAATTGAAATAGAAATAGTGTGAAAGAGTGGCAAACAGTGGCAAGGTGGGAGGAGGGAAGAGATACAGAAACTAGAGTAGAAATCGTGGGGGGGCGTCAACAATGTGGCCAACATACGTTGACAACTTTCACTGCCAACGAAGCGTGCACAAAAATTGGCAAACAAAATTTGCCAGCTATAAAAGATCAAAAAGTGGAACATACGGGCGATGTGGCGTATGCTTAACTAATGCCACTCAAACTGAGATGGGGGTGGCCAGCCCCATATATCTATTAAACGTGCATAAAAACAAACTCGTCACATAAACTTTTTTATACACCCTAAACCCATTAAAAATGTGTAAAAAGTGCAGACAGATACGATCCCATACATATATATTCCTCATCACACCTTAAAGGCGAGTCAAATTATAACCAAACAGATGTTAATTAAGTAAATTTAATATTTATCGATAACTCCTTTCAATAAAAACCCATTTTCGTTAGCAAAAATAAATAAAAATTTACAAATAGAAATATGGCTTTCCAATTAATTAATAAATAAACTTTAGCATATTATAAATCAACTGCCAAACTGGATTTATTAAACTATCCAAGATAACTAAAATTAAAATTTTAAAATATATTAAAATATATTCAAGCTAGCCTCAGTTAGTAAATGACTAACTTTTTCAATTCTACAATTAACTAGCTTAATTAAAGATTAAATTTTTGCATAGGAATATTTTTATATATAAAGAAATATTATTTGTATCTAATAAACATATCAACGGTAAAAGTAATTGAGCACTCCCATAAATTAATGACTCCACCCCCAAACTATAACTTACAAATTGATTTACAACTTCAATTTTTATTCAGTCAGCACACAGATACATTAGAACTCTATCTATTATATTTATCTGGCATAGCCCAAAAACTCGTGTTGAACAAAAGAAACAACAAAAATTTCATTTCAAGGTTAGGACAAAAAAAAAAAACAACAACAAAAACAGCAGCAGCCAGAAAAATGGCAATTTTTTGCGCTTGTTGCTTCGACGCCAACAACAACAAAAACGAGCGCCAAAAATTTAACGTAATTTGTGCAGTTGTCTAATTCAATACACAAAAGCTTCACAGCCAACTACAAGTGAGAGAGAGCTTAACAAAGAGCGAGAGAGAAAGAGAGGGAGAGAGAGAGAGAGCAGTAAACTACAGGTAGAGCACAATTTCCAAATACAACACACAACTAAGCGCAAAAAAAATTCATTTGCGACACGCCAAAAAGAGTCAAACAAAAAATGACTCATTGAAAGGCGTCCAAAGCGTCCAAGCGTCCAATTTTTTAATTGTGTTTTGTGTTTGTATTTTCCCCTTTTTCAATCTTTTTGCAATATGTTTGGCAAAAAACGTAGCAAACCGTTTTGCTGTACAGACATATTTCCCCATTGCTTGCATGCGATTGTTGCACGTTTTGTTTGCCTCTGTTTTAGCAAAGATTTCTGAGTGTATTAGGACACTACAATATGATTTTATTAAGAATAGGTAATAATAGTAATATTCTAAAAATCACTTATAATTAAAATAATATTTATGTGGAACGATAATTATACAAATATTATTATATTATACAAAATGATAAATGTTAAAATACCCAGTAAAAGTAATGATTTTTTATTAACAAATTTATGAATTATTATTAAAAGTATATAATCGACGTTTAAGTAAATCATTATTAACTAAATAATATATAATTATTATTGAATTTACAATTAGATATTTCTTTATACAAATAAAAAAAAATAATACTTCGTATGGAAGCAGATTAAAAATGTCTTTATTTACAAACACTAATTAAAATTAAAAATAATTATATCTTTACTTGTATATTATATTTGTTATATAGATTTGCGCTGCTAAGCGTTAAAAATAACGAAAACTGAAAGAATGCGCTTTGACATTTCCTTATTTATTGCATTACCATTCATTATCAAGAAACATATTTAATCAGTAATTGATATAATATATAAATATAATTCAAATACAACACAAATCGTAAGTGCTTTTCCCTAGCTTTAATTATTGTTTTGTTTTTCATAATGATATCTTCAATAATTTATTGATTGATTGGTTAGAGTATTTTGCATTCGTTATATCTAATTCACATCGTGTTCTATGTAAATATCTGTACATTTAATTAACGCGCCGAATTTTCGATTTCGAATCGCTGGGTGACAAACAAAAATAAAAATTTGTAGCCGGCAACAATTCGAACTGAGATCTTGCGCCCGATGATAGATGGGCGTTCCGATTAGATGTCAGTTCCACACGATACACATGCATTAGTCTCTTGCAGATGTATCTGTTAGATACACAACACAATACAGACGCACACACAAATACACACGCACATACATAGTGAAACACTTGAGGCACACAATTAAGTGATTTTGCTTGTTTTGTTGTTCAGCATTTTGTGGATTTTTAGTTTTTTGTGCAAAAAATTTGGTTTTTTTTTGGCGTATAATTCATCATATTCCCTTATGGCCTGACATTCGCATACGGCATTTGTAGATACGCACCAGCACAGATTATATCCCCCTCCCACTCTCTATCTCTTCCTCGCTCGCTCGCTCACCGTTCACACACACTCACACATGCTAACACAAAATAAACGAATTTAGCCTCAGGGCGAATTCGCAAAAAAAAAAATATGTGGAAAAAAACACACGAAAAAATCGCAAATGATTTGTGGCGAATTTTTTGTTACTTTATTTGCTTTTAGTTTTTGCGTATTTCTCTTTGCTCTTGCTCATTAGTGCCGTTTGGTGTGTATGTGTGTCTGTGTGTGTGTGACTTCTCTTTTCACTCCCCCTCGCTCGTTTTCCGCTTCATTTTTTTTTGTATTTTGTCAACTCGATTTACGCGCAAAGCGTTTTTCAGTTCTGTGTTTATTTATTTATATTTTAACTAGATTTTTATTTAATTTTCGCAAAGCTTTGGCTATTTTTCATTTTCTAATTTGCAATTTCATTTTTTACTCACCTGTTTTTAGTTTTTTTTTTTTTTTTGTTGTTGCGAAATTTGTGTTTCCCTTCGTTAAGCCAAAAATATCCCAAAAGTTAATTAAATGGGATTTTCTTTTTGGTTGCGCTGCTTCATTGAATTTGTTCTTGTTCTTCTTGATTTAGTTAAAGCTAAAAATAGAGAACAGGATTTTGATACAGTTAATAATATGCATAGCTTTATTTGTATTAAGTTTTATGTGTAATTTGTCATAGGAAAGATACAAAACCCTTTTAACACCTTTAATTACTGATTCTTAGAAAGTGTGTTATTATTTTGAATTGGAGATCGAATGCAAAATATATACATATAAAAATTTGTCTATTCTAATGGGGCAACATAAAATAAAGTCAACGAGAATATTAAATTATGTTTTGAGTAACTTCGTAGACTACTTAATAAAAGACTAACGGGTATTTTGTGATTAGACATTTATACAAAATTTGTCTATGTTTCTAAGGTTTTAGGTTAGGTTAATTTAAATGATGATATTGATATCTAGTATTGAGAACAGGTAGCAGTTTGAATTTAATTATTTTATACAATTTAGAATGCTTTAGTTAAGTTTGTGCGACTAAGATATACCCTGTCTAAATACAGAATAGGCTTGATTAATGTGAAAAACGTATTCATAAAAAAAATCAGTGTTTCTTAAACCAATTTGTAAAGTAGAATCATAATATGGTCAGATGACTTATGTATATATTGGACAGCTTTCTCTTTACAATTGTGACTTTTAATGCTATAAAAAATCGATAGGTAATGAATGAATAATCTCGAAACTCAAATAGTTATGGGTAAAATAAAATAAACTAAACTGTATGGCATTAGAGGGCTTATAATCTTATAGGCTCTAACTTCTGCTTGATTTTACAGACGAACGGGACCAAATCGCCTGTGTTGTTAAAACTGCACAAGAATATATATGGAATATATATAGTTGATGTAGTAAAAAAGCTTCCTTCTGCCTGTTTATTAGTTAACTCCATTATACTACTAATAGAAGTTTTATAAATTCGCTAAATTTTAAAGATGACGTCCAAAAAGTTGCCTATTTCTAAAAAGACATAAATGTTTCGTGGCAAGTTAAGCTAGCAAAACAAAAACAATGCAAAGTGCTAACTAACTGCATTAAAAAACGCTTTCAGCTCAAATTAACTAATTGACAGGCCATAAAAGCGACTTAGTCGACATTTAGCCGCCACGCAACATCCAACACCCAACCCCAACAAAAAACTATAAAACCAAAAACAAATAACACATTTTTGGATGCCAGCCGGCGAAGAGACCGCAACAACAAAAGAAACAATAAAAATGATAACTTTGTGTGTCGCATAAACAAAAACAATACGAGAAATACACACACCAAAAATTGACTATGCACTAAATGGGTCTGTAAAGGGGGAAGGGAGTTGAAGAGGGGGTGTGGTGTTTACTGCATAACTGTATAACTGCTATATTAGTCTGCGTATACATAAAACTGCATGTATTGTGTGTGTGTTTGTATGACTAACGCTAACCTCAAAAAGTTTATTGCGCGCAGCGTAGACAAAAAATTGCAAATTGCAGCGGCGTTTGCTTCACACACACACACACGCACACACAGAGCGAGCACAGTGAGAGGCACTAATACACTTGTGCAATTGCACGTGCTTACAGAACAGCTCACAAACACACAAACACACAAGCAGTCGGAGAGTTACAGCAGAGATGCAGCAGAGAGACACCCCCGCTACACCGTTCCAGCCACAGCAACATCAAATACACACATACAATTTTTTTTTTAGCTGCAGTTGCAGTTACTGTTTTGCAAACGTTGACAAATAATCTGCTCAATGATTTCAATCGAGAAATCTATTTGCATTTGTTATTTTTTTTATTGGCAGCTGCAGCGTCTGCTTCTTCTTCTCACTTGCCTTTTGGCGTTGCGTATACGCAGCGTGTGCTACAAACACACACACACACGCATGCAAACATTCGTTTGTTTATGCAAACATTTAGTTTGTTGTCGATTTTATTTTTTGTAGGCGCATTTATCTTCTTTATTCACGAATATATTTTTTGTTAGTTATTATTTTATTGCTGGCAATTTGCACGCAGTCTGCGATTTATCATACACACACGCACACATTTACATAATAATGTATGTATTTGTGAGCCGTGTGCAGCTTTTTTTTTAGATGTCGTCGTCGCAAAAAAATCGAACAAAATGCCAAAAAAAAAACAGCAAACTGTAAGTACAACAAACCGAATCCGAAACCCAGGCGAAACGAAAAGAAACTTGGCGCAAGGCGACGTCGTCTTCGTCGTTTTTTTTCTGTTTCTGATACTTTTTTCTGCCTTTTTTCTTTTTTTGTGGGAGCGGAGCGCGCGCCAACTTTTAGCTATGGCTATGACTACGGGTCTGGGGGTCTCTGGTCTCGCCGCCAACTACAAATACAATGTCTACACAAAAAAGCAAAAAAAAGCAGCGAGCGGCGAGTAACGAGCAACTTATTCTCTCACTCTCACAAAACACATGCACAGCGGACACACACAAAGAGAAAGAGAGTCAAGCATGGCGCTCTCTAAGCTTTATTAGTCAAAACAATTGCAAAATTTATCAACTTTTTGCCGGCGGGTCGAACGCCGGTCCCCCCTCCAGCTGTGTGTGAGTGTGTGCATCGCACAAGTTTCTTGGTGTTGGTGTAGTCGCTAACGAAGCTCAGTTGCTCTCCGCCTCTCAGCGGCTCTCTGTCATCTCTTGGTGCTCAGTCACCTTTGCTCACGCTCTTTCAATCTACCTCTCTCTCTCTGTTGTCGATTTTCTAATGTTGCGGCGGCATGCCGCTACAGAGATGCCAACAGTGACTGCGCTGCTCGCTTTGCTGTTTTTGACGCGTGCTAATGCCGCTGCTGCTGCCGCTGCCGCTGCCGCTGCGTCTGCTGCTGCACATCGTGTGCGTTTTCGTTTGCCTCGTTTTATTTTGTGTAAATTCTCTTCTTTTTCTCCTGTTTAGTGGCTTATTACGTCGAATACTATTTGAGATTTACGTTTAGTGTAGTAAGGGCCAAAAATAATGTAGTAAAAAAATGTCTACTCCGGTTTTGGGCAAAAAGGTTTTATATACTTTAAATCGGAAGTAGCTTAGTAAATAGAATTGCAAATTAACTTAGACATTAGGCCATTTAAAATCTTGGAGATGGTTAACAGCAGTGAAAGACATATTTAAATTATATTTAAAATAAATTTAATAATAATAATAAGGTTACCAAACATCAGTAAGAAATCACTTTATATTACTTTTGTAAATCATATAAGATATTTTATATTAAACTGTAGTTAGTGAAAGACATTTAAATTTTAATAACAAAAAAAAAATATTAAAAAAATAATAAAATGGTAACCAAACAATAAACAATCAGATAAAAATCCATTAAAAGTGTTTTATGGTAGCTTTTGTAAATCATTTAAAATTTATGACATTATATATATATATATGTATAACTATGTATCTGAAATGCAATTTGACCTCTCGACCTGCTGACCAATCCCCCAGTTGCATGCAATTTGCTGCCCACATACACTCACGCGCTCAAGCAATCAGTTAAGAACGACACAATGGCCCACAATAGCCAAAAAAGAAAAAAAAAATGCCAACCAAGAACCCCACCATCCACCAACATCCCCTCGCACCACCTCACCCATTGTGGCAACGCCCACTCAGTCAGTTAGTCAGTCAGTTGAGTTGAGTTGAGCTGAGTTGGGCTGACTTATCGTGACCAAAAGAACAGAAATTTGCAATTGTTCATTTGCTTTCGTTGTTTTCCGGGTTAACGCAAACCTAGACACGCAGGGGGGGAGACTGATTTAAACGAGGGGCAGGGCGGTGGGTGCGGGTTCAAATTGAAAGACACATGTACAATATAAAGTAAATTGTTGTATGATTTGTATGCAATATTTTATAAATAAACAGCGTATTTTTTTGTTGTTGAATAAACAATCAAAAAAAAAACAGCAAAAATTGAAACAATAAAAGAAAAAAGGTCGAAACAAATTGCAAAAAAAAAGCAGGTAAGTGGGAGAGCTACATACATAGATATATAGACACATTTATACATATGTCGATATATGGGTAGATATGTAAAATATTAAAAACCAACAACAACAACAACAGCAACAACAACAAATGCTGACAACGTCTTGGCGTGTCTTTTGTGCCTGTCTTTTAGCTTGTTGTTTACTTAAATTTCGCTTCGTTTCAATTTATTTCTTCTGTTTTTCTTTCATTTTTTGGCAACGTTCGTTTTTGCAAGTTTTGCAAAAGCAACAACAACTACAACTACAGTAAAAACACTCAAAACGACAAGTTTAAATGTGATTTCAAGACACGACAGAAAATACATTAAAATTAAATAGCCAACAGTAAAACACACTTGAAGAAAAAAGTTAGCATAATATTCAGAATGTGTGTAAAAATCCAGCACAAAAAACACTAATTTTATAAGTTAGATGAAACAAGTTTAAATAACATTTTGAGACGATAAAACAAAAATAGAACATCGAAATTAAACAGCTTTGAACTTGTTGCCGACTATTAAATACCCTGTCCAAGTAATCAAAAACACAATATAAAATATATATATAAAAAAAACCATCAATAGCATTTTTAATTTGACATTTTAATATGAAAATTTTTAATGCATAAATAGACTTAAAATATTAATAATTAATTTAGCAATAATAATTAAACAGCTAATAGATATAACTATATAAAATATCAATCTTATTATGAATATTATAAGTATTTCACCTAGTTCACACTCTAAAAAACAACTCAGTTAAATATTATCTTAAAGATTATTGGCCAAAAATAAAAGTTGTTTCTTGCGAAAACGTTTCTATTGTTTTCGGCTGCAGGCAATGCTTAAAATTAGAATTTATTGGCAACACTTGCTTCTGTTTTTACATCTGTGCTCTTTGCACCTGTTTCTGTTTTTATTGTTGTTGTTGTTTTTGTTGTTATTGCATTTGCATTTTGTGTGTATTCTGCTTTTGTGTGTTTTTTTTGTGTTTTTTTTAAATATTTTTTTTAGTCGTTTTCCTGTTTAGCTTTTGGTTGGCTTTTGGTTCAGTAACCTATCGATTTGATTTTGTTTACCTTTTGACGATGTGCCAAAATAAAGAAATGCAAAATATTGATTGAAAATTACGACATGGCTCTGAGTGAGTGGGTGAAAGGAACAATAACAATTTCATTGGCCTAACCAGAAAGTCACAATTTTTCATTCACATCTGGCAATATCTTTGTGGTATTAGAATTTTTTTTACTTAATATCTGTGTGTATTTTTTCACGTTTATCTTCAAGACTTGTATATTATTTGTCTGCTTTGTTATTAACTTATGCAGCAGAAATTTATAATAATAATTATTTATCTTAGTAAAAGGAATCTTAGTTAAATTCCGATTTAAATAGAGCTATGCCCGAAGTCAAATCTAAATCCTAACTTAAATATAATTATAAGCTACTTATATCTATAAAGACTTAACGTGTTTCAAAACCTAGATTTTCACACACTTTAAGCTAATTTTCATCTTGTGCTGAAAAATGTTATCCTGCTTTAAATAAAAATAAGCAAAAAAATGCATCGTTTTTAACTTTTTTAATACTTTATTTATTTGGCACTATTTTAGCAGTCTTTTGTCTCGTCGCTGTCTGCACGGAGTGAAAAGTTTGTCTGGCATTAAAAAACTTGTTTTTCCATTTGCCATTAATAACAGAACAGAACAAAGGTTGGTTGGGAACACTTGGGGGGGAGGGGGTGGTTAAGTTTCAACAATACTGAGTTTGCCCCAATCACTTTGGGCAGTTTTCACTTTCAAGCGAAAATTAAAAAGCACACAAAAAACATATGATGAAGTTGGTTATTTAGCCTGAAAAACAAAACCCCAGAAAAAGATTAAAAAAAACCCCAACACTTGACTCAAAAAACTTGTCTGTAAGGATTTAGCTATGCAAATTTATGCAAAACTTTGGAAATTATGGTAATTTCAGGATCAAAGGCAGCAGTTTATAATTAATATATAATAAATATATCTTTGTAAATTCAATTCTTAAAATCCTAGAATCATTTAGCTAACAATGTTTAGTTATTTTCTACGCTGTGGATAATTGTAACCCATGCAAATATTTATGTATAGTTTATCTATTTTTACTTCAAATTATAATGTGCTCTTGGACGACCTGTTAGACATGAATTTTCGACATATATTATTATTATAAGATTTTAATCGAATGGCATTAGAGTTTTTCACAGTTAGTAATGTCCATCTGAAAGACTCTCAATATACAAAAAGCTGTAAGTTTACTGTGAAATAGTTTGGAAATTTGAAATAGAATCTGATTAAATCTATTCAGAGAATGTTATTTATTACGTATCTCTATTACTTTATAATTTTTAATTTATATAACAGTATTGAAGACTGCTTAACAATATTAATAACATAATTTCATCTATTTTTTGTGATATTTAATATATGTTACAGCATTTAGGACTGCTTAATAATGTTAATAATAGTATTGTACATCTCTTTATAAACGCTTCTGCTGAATGACTCGCAAATACTTCCAGAATTTCTGTATAATAACTCTAAGTATATCTCGGCCAACATTTTAACATTTATGCTTATTTTTTATTATATACTCTTCAATGCAAAATGTGCAAAAACTACAATGTTTTATGAAATTGGTGACGTGCAAAATAATAAACTGCTTTCAGTTTTTTTCATCAATTTTCAATTTGACATAGCATAGCTGAGTATGCGTGGGGCACTCGAAAAGTTGACAGACGCTGAAAACTATGTCAATACTTGATAGTTAAGCAGTGGCTGGTTTGTGTGGCTATTGGGGTCTGGCAGCTACTTAAGGGTCGCAACTGAACTGACCCATTGCGCGTCGCCGTTAACCGCAAACCTCAACTAATCCTATTATTTACATGAGCGCCGTTTGGCAAATCCCAGAATCAGTAACGAACCCAGTCCCGTTATCCGTACCCGCACCCGCACCCGCCACCGCAGCCGTAACGGGTTCGCTTGTTATGCTGTGGTGCGTACTGCAAGCGGCTTTGCCCGTTAGTTGCGTGATGATTTTCACACTTTACGCAGGAAAGCTCAAACAAAGCGAACACAAAGTGTGAAAGTGTGAAAGAGAGAGAGAGAGAGAGCGTGTGGAGGAGATATGGTTTGACTTACGCACGGTTGCATTTAGTCACCTGACAAAATGACTAAATGACAAAATGACAAAATGTACCTGCTTATTGCTTTTGTGTCATTTTGCTGGTATTTAGGTATTTAACTTGGTTGTCTTTTGTCATTCAGTTGAAAATATAGTTCGCTAAATTGCATTTCTCTGCAGTCATTTAAGTTAATTGCATTAGACTCGTTCGACAAGCTGCTAATAGGTCGAAAATGGTCAAAAAAACAAAAAAACAAAAATATTGAAAAATTTACCTCTCCTTTGCTGATCAGACAAAAAGCAGAATTGAAAGGAAAGATGTAACTGTAAATTGTACAACAAGCTTTGCAAGCACAGGCTTAAGCCAAAAGCTCTACTTACAGCTATAGATGAACGCGCTTACACAAGCTTTTGAAGACTTCAATTATGTTGGAAAGCTTTGAGCTTTACTTTTAAATTAAAAGAATAATTTAAATTCGTATGAAACAAGACTAAAAACGTTGAAATAAATGCGACATTTTTTTTATTTCTTGACAGGGATTCAAACTTAAGCGAATCGGAACTGGGCGCAAAATTTATTTGCTTTGATACGTTTTACATATTTTTTGCTTAGCTTTTTGGCTACTGTACTTTTTTAGAGTCTCAAATTTAGGCATTTGCAAACACACCTTTTTTTGTGTAAAATCAAAGGCAGTGCAACAAAAAGTATGCGACTCGAGGGGAAATTTTAAATGGAACGAGGTGCTTACAAAGTTGTAATGCAGCAAGTTGCAGTTGCAGTTTTACATTTTTTTTTTATTGCCGCTTTGCCAACGGTACGTTTTATTCCCTGCCGCTCCCACGCCGACACCCGTCCTCCTCCTCCTCAACTGCCTGCACTGCCCCCAGCCATAAAATGCACGCTTTTTAGTGTGTTCTCGTGTTGTTGTGTCTGCCCCATTGTGCGCCTTCACAAAGTGCCGCAGGCACTAAAAAAAAAAATATAGTTGTTGGGATTTTATTTCGTTTTCGTGGCAGGTTGGCAAAAAGTGCACTTATGCGGGACGTTGGTTGTTGTTGTTCTTGTTGCAACCATTGTTCTTATTGTGGCGAGAGTCAGATTATACACATATATAAAAATATATTTTTATTTAAATGCGTTTTTTAGTTGCAAAAGAATAATGCATATTTGCTTACAGTTGCCGAATTGTGAAAGATATTTAAACTATTAAATTTATTATCAAATTTATAAATGGATTGAAAATGTATTTTTTTTTTAATATTAATTTTTAGTTAATGAATATTAAGGGTTCTGTAATTAAGACTTATTTTCAATTATATTCTTAAGAGCTTGTCAACACTAATTTGATGTGTTTTTTTATATTCTTATAAATATTCAGCTTTTCTTGTGGTAAATTTGCAAATATCACATTAATTTGCATACTATTTAGCGGCTTTAAGTCAGTGCTAAAACTGTAAGCCAAAAACGCTTGAGGCCATCTAAAAAAAACCACAATTTTAACCCGCTACTTAAGGCCATAATAATATTTGATTTAATAAATGTGCCTAAGCCGGGGGAAAATAAAGAGTTAACAAACAAGGGTAATTTGCTCCTACAAAGCTCATATATCAAAGAACTGGCTAAAAGCGTTCCTGAAATATGCCACTAACACATCCGCCCAAAAATATATAAATATATATATTTATATACATATATATATATATATATATATATAATGTAGCTGAGCATACTTTAATATCGTTATATGTTTGTTCGCCACCTTTTCGTGTGTTTTTTTTACTTCCCATTTTTTATTTTTGTCGAGCGAAAAGCATTTTTTATTGCATGGCAACCGTCGACATGTGAAAACAACTCCCAACCCCTGGACACACAATGCCGACCACCCCCTTCACCCTTCAAGTAGCCCGTGCCATTATAAAAGAATTCGCATTGAGATCGACACAAAGTGCAGCAGCCCACGAGGCGTATGCATATGGATATATGTATATATGTATATATACATATATATATATATATATATTCATATATATATAATGTATGTATATATATATATATTACGCATACGCCAGCGTTTGCGAAGCGGCTTTTTGATAGGCTGTTGACATGCATTGGGCAGCTCTGTAGTTCTTTCCTACTTTCTCTCCTCGCACCCCTCCTTGTTCCTCTGTCTTTCTCTCGTTTGTTAAACAAACAAAAATAAGTCATTTTTAAACGTTTTCTTTTGCTCTGTTTAGTTGAAGCCCTTCCACGGTAGGCGTGGCTAGCTGCTTGTAAAATATATTTATCATACTTATGAATTTGTACAAAAATGTCGATCAAATATCGAATTGCAATATTTATAGCAAAGAATTTAGATTTACAACACTTTCAACTAGTTTGGTCAAAAACTAAGTTCTTCAATTTATAACAACTGATTTATTTTTTAAATAAGATTAAACAGACTTTAAACTGGTTCAATCAAATATCGAATAGGAATACTTAAATCAACTAATTTAATTTAATATAAAAATTATAAGCCTAAAGAGACACTTTTTAAACAGTTTAGATTAGTTTAGAGATGCCAAATAATTTTGTCCCTTTAGTGCCAAATAGTGACAGATATAGTAAAGAATCTAATTCATCTAAATATTCATTCAGCATAGCAACCTCGTCAAAAGTGGTTTTACAGAATTATAAATATTGAAAGAAGTAAAAAATCTAATCCCCTACTTATTCATTACATCAGTTGCTGCAACATTCATTTCACATAATTCTCTAGCATATTATAATGAAGTTCTTCCACACCAAGTTGCAACTACACAAAAACTGTAGTTGCTCATAAAGAAGCTCATTAACTTAACAAGTTTTGTTAGTTATTCAAATTTGCACAGCAATTAAAATATTATGCAACACATGTAACTCATGCAAAGACACACATCTAGAAAGATATATATATGTGTGTGCTTGTGTGTGTGTGTGCGTGTGTAGCTAAATCTGTGGCAGAATGCAGAAGTGAAAGTCATGAAAGGAAATAAAACCAAACAACAAGCATATCCTTTGAGTCCTTCTAGTTGTACGTGTGGAATGTCAAAACACAAAAGCAAAAATGTGCGCGTTATGCAGGCAGACATTGCTGTATCCCCCCCCCCCCCCCACCATACCTGCCACAAATGAAAATAACTGTGCAACCTGGTGGCAAGTCAACATCGAGGGGGGGGTGGCAACTGGTAGCTACTGCTATCTGTCGTTAGCCTTGCCTGCGATTTGTTGCCACTTGACAAGCCACCAAATCGTACAGTGGGGCATGCAGCACGCAGCTAACTGAATACTGTTAATGCAACCAGTTGGTACTAAAAAATTTCCACTACACTTACGTATTTTGTCGCGTTGTCGTGTTTGGGTGCATTCAACTTTGCAGCAGTGGCAACGGCTAAAAAAAAAATATGTGCCCGAAATGCTTTTGAAGTTGACAGCAGCAACAACAACAACAACAACAACAAACAGAAAAAGAATCCAGCGAAATATGAGTTGTCATACGTGCCTCAGGGCAGGGCGGGGCCAGGTAGCCACATCTCAATTACCCTTCCCCATTTTGTGGCTGTGCCACGTAATTAATCGGACTCAACATTAAAGAGATGTGCCCAAAAAAATAATTATCAAAGGACATAAAAAGCCACAATTGTAAATAAAAGTAGAAACCAGGTTTTAACTGAGTTTATAACGAATATTAATAAATATATTAAGAAAATTCTGAAAGAATAATTTACAAAATATAATAAATATAAAAAAATGACATAAAAATATAATTTTGGAATTACTTATCGATTTTTATATAAATGTAATTGAAGAAATAAATAAACTCTTGGTTTAAGGTTTAAATAAAATTTTTTACAAAGTTGCAAAGATTATTAAAAATAATAAAAAATTAGGCTCAAAGAAATTTTAAATTCATATTGAAAATAAATATTATTTTTCACTGCAATTGAAAAAAAAAATATATATATATATATATATAATATATATATATACTAAAACACTAATGCCATCAGAAACATCAGGTGTTTTTTTTTTTAATTTCTAAGCAGCTTAATTGATTTACACACATGTTTCATACGAAAACACTGGAAATACTCATTTCTAAATTTTTATTACTTAAAGCATCTACTTCAAAAAACCAACGAAAGTTGCTTACACACATCTGCCACGCCCACCCACCCAGCAGCCCCTCTTCACAGAGCTTTACCCCAATTTAGCCAGCTGTGACATAGGAAAAAAGTCAAAAACCTTCGCTGATGTAAAAAATTAATTTTACAATGTTTTCTGATGTTATAGACAAAAAACCGAATGCCTCTCTGCAACCCCCCTTCCTCCCTTTCTAGGCATTTAGTTGTGGGTAATGATATGTCACGTTTGCTCTACACTTCGCTTTATACATGAAATGCATTCAATGACACTGCAAAAAATTAACAAAAATAAAAAAAATTAAATGAGAATTGCGCAGCTGCTGCAATAAAATTAACGAAATGGCATGGAAAAGAATGCAGCCGAAATAAAAGAAAATTAACAAAAAACAAAATGAAAAGAAATTGCTATAAAAAAAAAAATGTGCTGCAATTTCAATGCGGTTTGCTGGCTGCGCTGCCTTAGCCAAGTGGGTGGGTTGCTTTTTTGGCAGCTGCTGTTGCCAACTGCACACGCAGCGGAAATAAAAAAAAAAAAACTGCAAACAGCAAAGCGCAAAGAACGAACAAAAATCAGTTAAAAAACTAAAATTGTCATTAATGACACACACGTAAAAAACTCCAGCGAACACAAATATGATTTTTTAGGATTATTTTATCAATAGAGATTAGTTAATCTGATTTGACAAGTGTGGAATGAATGGGTTGCAAGCCTTAATTCAATTTGCAATAATTATTATTATTATTGATAAAGAATTAATAAAATTTTCAATATTAAAACGAATATATATTTTGCATGTGGTAGGTTTCTAAATAGTTGATAACAATGATTAAAGACAGTAGATAAAGATAAAGACATTAGATATATATTAAACCTTAATGGGATCCCCAGCTGTATCTGAACAGCAAGTAGATAAAAATTGTAGATTCTACTTTCTACAATTCTACATTCAAAATTGAATACATGATTTTGGGTTAGAATTTATTTAAATACTCTATAAAAACTATCAATGCTATATGAAAACTAATTCGATTTTCATCTTATTCATTGTCTATATAACACAAATTAATTTTTACAAATGATAATGTTCATTAAACTAAAATTGAAAATGCTTCAGTTCAAACTTCAATATACATCTTAATTTTAAATTTCTAAACTCATGTGAAAATTTGAAAATACTGTTACCAATATGAAATAGAAATAATATGATTCGTTAATAAATGTATCATTATTAATAATTAAAAATAAAATACGTTACAAGATTAATTTGCCAGACATGATTAAATGGGAAATGTTACCAAAAAAATAAATAGAGCCTTAATGTGAATATGGTTAATAAAATCAGATGGTTAAAATAACTGGCAGAAGTATAAGAATATCTGTTATCAAGGCAGACACACATATAATCACCTACACACACACACACACACATACACCTAGGGCAATATAATTGCGTTCGTTTGGAGCAGACAACAAACCATTTAAAATTGCAGCTACTTGCAACAGGGGTAAGGGCAAGGAAGTGTCAAGAGTGTTAATACTGACTGCAGACAGTGCTGTCTCTTTGACACACACACAGATACACACACAGATACACACACAGATACACACACCCATACACACACACACACTCGCATACACACAGCTGGGTCCACACTCGATGCTCTGTCATGTCAAGCGGATGCTGACTGACCAACTCGACCCATCCCTTTGCCAAAGTACGTCTACCCTTCTGCCTGGCCGCTGCTGCCATTTGCTGTTAAAATTGTATGGTGTCAACTGTACTTTTATGTACACACACACACACACACACACTGGCACACTCGCACACTCGCAAATAGTCGAACACCCGCATACGTAATTCATTTCATTCTCTCGCACATTTTTATGTACAAAATTTTATTTCAATTCATTTAAAAATATGTGTAATGCTTTTCATTATTTTTTATTTTTTTGTTGCTTCTGGTATTCTGTACGTTTATTTTTTTTTTTTTTTTTGTGTTTTTTTGCTTTGTGGGCTGCTCATCCTTTCGACTTTTGTACTTCGATTTTCAATTGGCAGCCGCAACAGCAACAGCACCCCCAAAACTCCCCACACACCCAGCCTACCCACTGACCAGGCATGCCCACTGGCATTTTTATGTTTTCAGCTCCAAAAGAGTTAAGGGGGGGGGAGGGTGGTTCGGTTTGGTTTGGGTTTGGTAGCCATTTTTTTATTTCACCCCTTCTGAATTCTTTTGCTTCTTCGCCTGTCCGCGCAATTTTTTCAATAATTAATTTTTTGCGCGTAAATGCAATTTGCATATAGATGAGCACACACACACACACACATGCACTTATATATACTTATACATATATGTACATATATATATGTGTATATATATATATTTAAGTGCGGCTGTTATATAATGCGAAGCCATTTGTTGGGTGGCTGCTGCGTTAAGCAGACTTTTTATTGCATGCTTTTTGGCGCGCATTGTCGCCATCTCTCTCGCACAATGCGTTGACCAACGCCCCATCTCACTCACGCACTCGCCATGCGTATTTCCCTGCCTTTGCTTCAGTCTGTACTTCTTCTTCTTCCTCTTTTTTTGGGCATTTTCACACACACACACACACACATGTGTAATAATGTGAAGTGTAATGCAAATGCGTTTCTGCCATGTCCAAATTTACATTTTATGTCATTAACATAACAATGGATTTAAGCACTGCGCAAAAAAAAAACACCTGACTTATGAAGTTTTTGACTTGACAAGTTTTCCATACTTTAATGGGTCTACGCAAAATCTTAAATTGAGTTCAATTTCTTGGGAAGTTCAAAGAAGCTAAAAGACATACAGTTAATATCTGATTTTAATTATAAAAAATAAATAAGTAAAGTTAAAATAAAAAAGACTCACAAAACATAGGAAAATATCTGGCTTGTAAAATTAATAGTTTTTGAGATAAAAAGAATAGTGTAAGTAAAATTAGTAAAAAAAAAAATACTAACAAAACATTAGAAAAGTATAAGTCTCATAAAATAATTAATTTTCGACATAAATATATTAAAAATCTTTTCTTCAATACTTGTAGATTTCTAGATCGATTTTTTGGTGTGCATTACCTGTATGGAACTTAAGAATTACTGTTATACTAATTCAAATTCTTTACCTATCAATAATCTCAATCGATCTTGCTGAAGTGTTTATAGAAAATCTGGATTATGGCAAGGAATATAGGTAAACTTGATCTACATTACGTATACGTTTTTAGTATTTAAAGTCTGTGGGATCGTCTCGGCAAAGGGACAAGCAGACGAAAGGATAATCGTTAAAAAAAATGTATCTTCAATCTTGGTTTTTTTATTGAAGTTTTTGATTCATATTTTTATTAAACCATAAAGTAATTTTATTAGTCACTTACCAAATTGTGTATCCCAAATTGAGTGTAGCTGATATATATAAATATTTTTGTTTTGTTTTTTATTATCCAAGTGATGTTGAAAATTACTCGATGCGGTTTCCGTGGGGAATGTTATTCATTTTTGTTGGGCCCAAAAACTTGTTTGCTTTAAATTCTCAAATATGCTTTTTGTTGTTTTGTGAATTCCGTTTGATTGTTGAGTGTTGTGTTTTATCATTAATGTAATATAATTTAATGTATAGCTTAAAACGTTTGTTTTTAAATTTTTTGTGATTTTTTTTTTGTGTATTATCTGAATGGTTTTATTTTATTAGCTTTCGGCACTACGAATAATTATTTAATTTATTTGTGTACGAAATTGATTTTGTTTGTTTGTTTTTTTTTTTTTTTTTGAAAATGGTTTTACATTTTATTATTGTTTTTTTTTTCTTTGTTAGTTTTCTTAGGTTTTTGCTTTTTGCCACGATATGAATATTTTTGCCTTTACTTAAATTTTTGTTTTGTTTTTTTTTTTTGTTTTTGTTTTTGTTTTCGTATTATACTTGATAGATATACATATATAATGATATATTTATAATCGCAATGTGTCTCAAACTGTTTCGTGCTGTTTCCTCAGCCAAAAAACACACACACTAACTGGGCTTTGTGCAACGTTGGCACAAAATACATATTTGTTTAGCTCCTCTTTACTCTTTACTTTTTATGCTTTACTCTTCACGCTTTACTCTTTCTCTTCGCCTTAAACACACACTCACGAAATGTTTATGCTCTTTCAGCTTCTTCTTCTTCTTCTTATTTTCCTTGTTCTTGTTCTTTGTTCGATCGCTTAAATTGTTCACCTTTTTTTGTTTTCATCAAAGTTTTTAAAATTGTTTTCAGCTTTTTATGGCTTGCTCCAAGACTTTTTTCAGAACATTTTCTTTTTACGAACATAAATTTAAAGACGAAAAGACGAAAATTGAAACCGTAACACAAAAGTTCAATTTGATTTTGTTTTTTTTTTTTTAATCGTTTATCTTTGCTTTTTAGTTAGACACAAAATAAAAATTTAACAAATTTTGGCTATTTCTTTTTTTGAGTTTTGTTATCGGTTTTTGCTTTTGGCTTTAGAATTTTCCTTTTGATTTTTTATATTTTTGATTTTTCACTTCTGCTGCTGCTGCTGATTCTGTTTTTCGGTATTTTGTTGCTATTTTCTATTTTTGTTTTTACTGTTACTGTTGCTTTTACTATTTTATCCTGTTGCGGTTGTTGTTGTTTCTGTTGTTGTGTGGTTATCGGTTTATCGGGCTATCGTATTTTGTTATTGGGGCTTTTTGTAAGGTTTTTGGTTTTTATTTAAGGCTATTTCGGTATCGTTTCGATTTGTTGCTATTTCTGTTGTTGCTTTGTTGTTGTATTTGTTGTATTGTTGGATTGGTTTATTGGCTATGTTTCCGTTTGGTTTTATTTCCTTTTGTTTTGTTTTTGTTGCGCTTTGATATTTGTTTTATTATTTTGTATTTCGGTTACAGTTACTTTTAGTTATTTACTTTTATGGTTACAATTTGCTTGCTATTATTGTGTTCCTTTTTTATTACGATTATCTTTTCGTTCAGTGTTTAGTAATATTATTATTTGTAATTGTTGTTGCTTCTTATTGTTGCTGTTATTTTTGTTGTCGGTTGGTTGTTTGCTTGTTGTTTTTGTGGTTGTAGTTATTGTGTAGTAGTTGTTGTTGTTGTTGTTGTAGTTGTATTCCAAATTTTGTTGTGAATTTTGTTTGTTAAATTTTGAGAAACTAACTAAAAATCACTTTTGGTTTTCGCTTACAACTGAAAGTTAACTTTAATTTGTTGCTCCTTTTTTCGTTGAACTATTTTCCATTTGTTGATGTTTTGTTGTTGTTGTAGTCGTAGTAGAAAATTTTATTTTATAAATTATATACAAATTAATTGATAGAATATTTTGAATAAATTAAAAAAGTAATAACTGATTGCACATAAGTTGTTTTTTATTTTTATTAATTTTTATTTTCGTTATTATTACATTTGTATTTGTTATTATGATGACTTGTCTTAGTATTATTTAATTCTTCTTTATTATTATTATTATTTTAATTAACAAAACAATATTTTAATAAGTATCAACAACGTTTTAACGTAATCTTTAAAAATGTTCCAAACAGTCAAAAAGCACCTGTGATATGAAGAAAATGTAAAACGATTAGCGAAAATTACAAAAATATTTTACATATCAATAAAGCTAAAAATATTTTTTTCTGTTCAACTCTTTAAAATGGAATTGTTCTATTGCTAGCATATTAAATTTAGTAAAGTACAAATTAAACACGCTGAACAAGAAAAACTGCCGTCGGCAATTGTTCAAGAGCTCATTGGGCCGACGGCAAACAGAATGCATATAAATAATATCAACAGTCATTATAAATATTGTTTGCAGTGCATTCCAATTGAATCGCCTGTTATCGTTATCGCTATCGATAGCAATAAGTTCTTCAACATGCTTTGCCTCCAAAACATTTTGAAGCATGTGTTCACAAACACACACACACACACACAAACTACAAACGCAGACAATCTCACATTCATTCGCCGCCATCCTTTCCCCCGCCCGCACACACTCTCTGCCATTTAAACTAAACACAATAAACACGAACCTAACCCCAGACACTCTGATGCTTGCATAAACAAACGCATTGTCTAAGCTCGAAGCGCGAGAGAGCTTAAAAAGCATAAAGAGAGTGGGCGAGAGAGAGAGGGAGGGAGAGAAAAAGCACGACGGCAGGACAACGCAATAGACAGCAACAACAAAACAACAAAATCTAACGGAGAAATGCAAATGCAAAAAACCTAAATGAAAAAACAAAACTTTCAAGTTCATATCGCCGCTGGAAGCGATTGCTGGTGGAAGGAAGGATGAGGGATAGGTGATATTTTTGGGTTGTGTCTTGACTTAGAGTAAAATTAAAAATCTAAGGCCAACAAACAAAGCGACGTTGACGCTCTCTGCCGCCGGCGACTGCAGCGGCGTCGGCCAAACTGCACGAAGCAAACCCGCGTAAATACAAAGATACTTATGTATCTACATCTATCTAACAGGCACAGAGCACATTTACATTTGCATTTACATTTGCACACATTCACATATATGTAAGGAAAAGTTCAAAAAATTGCCGAACCGCAACGTCAATAGTCAATACTCCCCATGAATAGATAGATACTCAATTACTAACACACACACTCACACACATATATATATTTATATATATATAGTTTGTCATTTAGTTGAAACTGTTTTCTGTACTTATTTTTAGCAGTCTCTCACAATATGTTGCAGCAATTCGTGTAGCACATTTTCGTTAACATTTTGTTTGCGATAAAAAGCTTTTTCTCTTATTGTTTTTTTTTGGTTACAAATTGTTTGCAGTTAATCAAGTATTTGATTGAGCTGAAAATGTGATTGTTGATTTTGCACAGCTAATCAAGTATTCGTTTTTTAAACATTTATATTACTTAAATTCATTAGTTATATTTATTTTGTTTCTTGATTTTCTCAGCTGTGGCATTTAGCAATATATATATGTTATTCATTTTTCAATTATTCACTTTTGCATTTTAAGAATAATATTGTAATTTCTCACAAAAAGCATTGTCTATTTTTATCTGCAATTGAGTTTTTCAAACACTTTGTATTTATAATAATAATATTGTTATTAGTCCTTTCTTTTGTATTTTGTATAATTTTCACAATTCTTAGTCTTCTTTTACCATAAACTTTATTTGTCAAATAAGTTTAATATATTTCTTGGCATGTTTTTGACACAGTTTGCCAGTACAATTTTCGCAGTTCTTTGTTAAATAGTGTAAAACACTTCTACTATTCATTTTTCACGTTGAATATGCTTGCAAACATACACAACAAATATCCTTAGAATCTTTATTAGCTGGCAGTTTTACAATTTGCAAGACAAACACATACACATATATATATAAATATATATATATGCTCAAGTTGAAGGCGAAGGAATCACAAAACACACATTAAACAATACAAATGGAAATACAGCAAGACAAATGTAGGAAATATTCTCCGTTTGTATCTGTATCTGGAGCCTTAGCTGTATTTGTGAGGCTGATGTATCGGCATCTTTTGCGAACGACGTAAGAAACGCAAGAGACGTAAGAAACGTAAGCAACTTGGCATGGGCAGCAAGCGGAATTGAAAAGAAGGTACAGACAACACAGAAGTAGATGCAAAGAAACGGAGCACACAAAACACACAGGCGAAATACAACAATTTCTTTTAGCGCGAAAAACTTAAGCAGTGAAAAATGTGAGCGCGACGCGCGCTTAACGAAACGCACCGAAAACGGCCAAAAAGATGAATATGTGCAAAAATCTTTTGCATACGCTCAAGAACCCCATGAAAACGAACGAAGCCAAGCCAAGCAGAGCAGCAAACGTCAGCAGCGGCAGCGACGCCAACGACGACCGCAAAAAAACTGAGAGAGCAAAAGAAATGTATAAAATACAATACGAGAATACGAACAAAAAAAATGATACGTTGGCGGGGGTGTGTTGGGGGCGGCAACAACGGCAGCGACAACGACAGCGACTTTGAAAGAGCTTTTTACAGACGCGCGCGCTCAGACCACAAAAACGAAACGAAATGAAACGAGGCGAACGCAAAAAGACGATGATGACGACGACGACGCTGCTATTGCTGCTTCTGCAGCCCCCCACTAGCCATACACACACACAGCCTCTGGCAGGTACTCACAGAGAAGCAAGAGCGCCAAGACTGTATGTGTGTGTGTGTATGAGTGTGTGAGAGAGAGCGTAATGGCAAACAAAGCAAACAAAAAGCGTCGACGCAAAAAAGTTTGCAAAAAAGCAACTTGGAGGTGTGTGCATAAGTGTATATGTATATATATGCATACATGCATGAGGCTGTGTGTGGATCTCTCTGTGCGTGCTTGTCGCGCGACTGCCGCTGCCGACGTACGCGTCGCTGTTGGCGTCGCGTGTCTTTGCTGCCAGTTTGAAGCTGAAGTTGTTGGTAATTTGGGTGGCTCGATGGTGGCCAGTAGCAGAGAAGGGTTAACGTTAACAGCACTGTGTGTGTGTGTGCATTGGTGTGTGCGTGTGTGTGTGTGTGTGTGTATGCAATTGCGACAGGTCTGTTGTCTGACCAGAGCGTCATAGCCCGTGGTTTGTCTTCTCGCGTTGCTCCTTTTGGAGCACATCGCGTGAAAGTGTTACGATTTGAAAATTGCCAAGCTTAGAACTGGGTAAAATCAAGTGATGGTTGTGTGGGTTTGGGTTGGTTTTGATCTGGGTTGTGGTTTGGGCGGTGTTCCTCTTAAATTGTTGACACGCCACGTGCTAAATGTTGAAGTTGAAGTTATGCTTCGATTGCAAGAGACCCACTCTAGTTGGCAACTCCAATGGCTTAGATACATTTATTGAATTGATCGAAAATATATATTTATGCAACTAGCTTATGTACGTTAATACTTAGGTATATAATTATCAATATGTATATTTTTCAATTATTGTAGTTTAAAGCGGACTGAAATAATTATAAATTAAATTTATCAGTAGAAAAGAAAACGTGCAAAAAATAATTTAAGATATTTATTTTTAATTACTATACTTGGTCTGAAACAACTTTAATTCTGATATTTGCTCAGTCTTCTAGCATAAAATGATTTTGCTAATATTTTTTATAGAATATACTTCTTAATTTGCATTTTCTAGATTTATTTATTTCCAGTTTTATATATTTCCAGTTTTATACATTTTCTTAATCTGAATTGATTTTAACAATCATTTTTTGACATCCTTAAATTTAAAAAAAATCAAAAAAGAAAAATAATTAATAGTAAAATCAAGTTGCATTACTTTCGATTATGTTTTTATTCAACGATTTTATAATAATAGAATTAAATAAAAATTACCTTTTAAAACATTTACAAGAATTCTAAAGAAAAAAAACACAATAACGAAAGAGAAAACTAGTCACTAAATCTTGTCGAAAATATTAATGCAAATTAAAATTAAAAAAAAGTAAACTTAATACATAATTAATTATAAACAAATAAAATGTCGCAACAGAATATAAACCCAGATATTATCAAAGATTCTATTAAATCTATGAAATCTCCAAGAAATCTATGTAGAAATAAATCCTATACAATATGCCAGGTTAAAAAATCGCCCAATTTGATAGAAATACACGATCCAAGTGAGAGGGAATAAGGATTTAATTTACAGTTAACATTAAAATCGGCTGATTTTAAGCTGCAACATATTCTATATTTACAGCAAATCATTCTGGAAAGATTAAAAAATTTAGAGTCTAAAAGATCGATCAAAGGATAAAGGACAACAAATTCTGAGATTAAATTTTAAGTAAAATAAAATTCTGAAAAAATTCCTTTTTCTTATTCCTCTTCTTTTTTGATGGATCTGTTTCAACTTGATTTGATTTACTATATATTTATAATATTAATCTGCTTATAAATAAACATGTTTGTGCACTTTTTACTGCTGATAATCGCAGCTTATGGAAGACCTATGGAAGCCCCATGATTACACCAACAACAAGGGGCACAACAATTGCCCCATGAGACATGATTAAAGACCCTCGCCCTCCTTCAACACCTCCCAAAGCGCTGATAAGAATCGTGTAATTTATATACATATATTACCTAAGAAAATACGCAAACAAATTAAGTTTTTAATAAGCCAGAATTTAGTGGGGTATTAAGATATTGGTCAATATAAAGATACAGTTTTCTTCAGAGCATTTATGTTTCCAGAGTAGGTTTAAAGATTAGCATATGATAACTTATATCAGGTTTCATTCGCTTCTTACCAATTTTTTAATGGAAACAAGAAATACTGTTTAAGAAGAGGTTTCTTGAATTTTTTAACTATCATAATATATTATTAAGCTAGGTTCTATATGCATTTATATCCAGTTTTTGCCGCTTTAAAACTTGTGAGAGATATTGTCATTTATCGCTCTACAATTATTGATGCTATAGATTTACCAGACATTTTTGGGAACGGTCAAATATTCCAGAGACATTAAAGTTTACCGTTCTTTCAAATGTGTGGACTTTGTGATTATGATTTAATTCTGATATTTGTTTAAAGATAATCTCGACTTATGTAACAACTTAGTTATCCCAGCATAAATAATCTATTCTTCCCAAAAACTTATAACTACGACGTATTTTTCAAAATATTTTCAAATATATTTAAACTTTGCCAGTTTCTGTTCAATTCAATTCAATTCCAATCGAAATTTATCAGCATTGTTTAAGTTTTCACATTGAGAAACATGGAAATGGAAAAATGCGACGATGTGGAAGTAATGCGTCGTTTCAAAAGTTTGCGAATGCAGTTGCTGGACATACTCAAGAGGCGAGACAGGATCGGATCCTTGCTAACCGACGTCGAGGCCAAGATTGAAGTCAATCTATTTTGCCTAGGTGTGGACAAGGAGAAAAACTACGCTCGACCGGAACTTAGGAAACTAAGAAATGAGAAACCCAAAAGTAATGACGAACTCCAATCCTGGAATTGTATCTCAGAGATACAAGTATCTCAATCGGAGCAAAAGAACAATAATGAGGGCTTAAAAGGGAAACAGAATTGCGAGGAGATTCTTGAGGATTGGAATTTGTGGTGGGAGAAAGAGAGAGAGAGAGCGAGAGAAGTTCTCAACTTTAATTAATACGTCATAACTATTTATACATTCTAAGCAATGAAATGTGGCAACAGTGCCAAATATTTGGCGCCAACGTTAAAGCACAACAAATACAGTAACAAACATGCTTAGAAGCAGAGCGGAGAATATGCATAGATACATTTGTATGTGTGTGTGAGTTGCACACAGAAAAACATTTGCCGGCTGTTTAGTTTTTGTGAGCCGGTACAAAAAATATACAAAAAGTCAACGAAAACTGGCAACAAAGCACAACACCAAAGCTCCCACTCTCTAAATCACTCGCTCTCCCTCTCTCTCGTTTTTTCTTTCTCTCGCTGCCTAACTGACTCTCAGCTGTGTGCTCTCGTTCATCATGCAGAGAAATTTTTCGCAAATAGACGAGACCAGAAATAGAAGCAAGACAAAAGCACTTCACCCACACACACACACACACTCGCATACTGTATGCGCAGTGAAGAGTAATGCAAATAAAAAGACTACTTCAAATAGTTGAGCAGGCTACAAACATACATATATACAGTACTTACTGTACTTGTATATATTTATGTATATAGTGAAACTTTTGCGTGCATTGGCATTTGTTTCTGTCTTTGTTTTTTGTTGTTATTCTGCTTTTTCTGTGCTCTTCTCGAGCGATTACCTCTTGGCCTCGGCATTCAAAAAGGCGGCGAGTGACACACAGACAAGGAGCGGAAGAGAAAGATGAAGGAATGAAAGAGAGCGCCATTTAATTGTGTTTTTGTTATCACAATTGCTTTGAGTGGTATAGGTTAAGAACAAGCTTTTCTAAATGCATTACATAAATACATTCGTCTGTATGTGTGTGTTTATTTATAACTGTTTATTGCCTGTGTATATTTTGCATTTATAAACAGCTGTGATAAGGCGCCCTTTGTCTTATCTTATCGCTGTCCTCGCTCTCCCCCCACCACTTTAGTATTTCGTTTTGCATTTTTGCAAAAAAAAATTAAGTAGGAAAAAAAAGGAAATATAAAACGAAATATTGGGTCGCCAACAAAATACAAAAAGCCGGTTTTGTTTTGTTATCTTTGCCAATGAGCGTGTATATGTGGGTGAGCATTAACTGTGTGTGTGTGCCGGTTAGAGAGCTTGACGCTTTGTTTTGTGTTTTGTGTGTGTTGCTTCGATCCGGTTTTATTATTTTCGTGCTCTTCTGACTTTGCCTATGTAAATTTTTGCCACTCCAGACAACAACAACATTCGAGCGGGGGCGGCAGCAGCAGAGCATATGCTCTCAATGTGTGTATGTTAGGGATGGGGAGAAGTTGGGGGCACCTTAATAAACCGGGCGCGCAGACAGAGCCGAAAGCACAACAACAACAACATAGAAATAGAACGGCAATAAATATGAATTAGCCAAGAACTTTATACATAAACATGTACATGCATGTATATATATATATATATATGTATGTGTGTGTGTGTAGAAATGGGAATTCCCAAATCGTTTGCTTTTCGCAAACTGTTGTCTACCAAAAAACTTTAAATGAGAACATTTGCATAAATTTGAATTGAATGCTTCGAGTAACAAACCAAAAAGTAACATAATTTTAAGTTTTTACTCATTTTAATTATGGATCTTATGTTGAATGTATTCATTAGTGTTGGACTATAAAGTAATCGGTAAGAAATATTTAAATTAATTTTCCACGATGCAGGACTTAATTAATAATATACATAATATTTAATTTTTAAATTACTTTACAATTCCAGATTGAAGCTAAACAAATAAATAAATAATAAACAATGGATTACATATTAAAATTTGTATAAATATAAATGAAATGAATATGAATATTAATGTTAAATGTTCTTAAGAGTTTTTTATTAAATAAGTTTTCTAAAATACCAAATAAAAAAGTGAAGATGTATTTAGATATTAATTTATTAAAAATATGATTAGTGTTGTTTTTTAAATTAATGGGCAAATAATATTAAAGGTAAATTATTAGGAATTGGAAACTATAAAACATAATTGCTTCCTTTTATCGGATCATCTGCCGTTTCAGTTGAAACAAATTTCCAAATTTTTATGTTATGCAAATTTTTGCAATTTCCATAGATTTTTCACATTGACGCCATCAAAGAGCATCTCAATGGGCCAGCGGCTAAGTTCACAAAGAGCCATTAAGTTCATATATATGTGTATTTGTATGTATGGAAATTCTGAGGTATGTATTTCGGACATATATACAATGAGCATTGCTTACATGTGTGTGTGAGGATTCGTTTACCATAATTGTAATTGGGTATGAAAGAGCTTTTCATTTAATGTAACACATACGTGAACACGTGAAATTTCTCTCATCATCATCAAGCTGAGGTCTGAGAATGGAAGCTTTGGTCATTTAGCTTTGACCACACAATTCAACACCCCACACCACACACGCTGATTTTGGGTGGTAGACACCGACTGCGTCTGTTCCCCTTCTTCCAACCCAACTTTGGCAGCTGTGCAGCATATGCACATAACGGTAAATAACTCTATGTGCCAGCAACTGTATGTGGTTGCATATGTATATGCTTACATATGTATGTAAAGGGCGACAGTTTACAGTTGTTGTTGCTTAATTTACAGCCGCCTTATGTCACTTTGGTGCATTATAACGAGAGCAGAGAGCGGTAGAGAGTACGTGTGTAAGAGAGAGCCTTTGGTCACTCTGTCTCCCTTACACACACACTCACCTATGTTGCAGTCTGTCAGTTAATGTACTGGGGAGTCGTGGGGGATAAACAAAAACAAAGAGTGACATCAAAAGGAAATGAGTTTTCATTTAGCTCACACAAAAGCGGAAATGAATCGAAATAAATAAATAAATGCACCTGCAACACAACACCAACAGCTCCCACCCCCACTCCACACATCCACCAACAAAACAGATTCCAATACCACCTCCCCCACCTTTCTCTATCTGTATCTTTTTCTCTGTCTCTCTGCGACTGCAGCATCTCAGAGTCAAAGCTCATGCGCATTGCAATGCGAGGGAGAGCGAGAGAGAGTATGGGCTAAAAGTAGGCGCAGCTACTGCTATTTCACTCGCACTTGCAGAACAGCTGGCCTCTCTTTTGCACACAGCGTGCATTCAACCCGGCAGAACAGTAGCAGCAGCAGTAGCAGCAGAAGTTTCCGTAGCAGTAACAGCAGCAGCAGCAAACAGCATCAGCACCTGACTCACGCCCTTTAGCCTACTGAACCCCCTCCCCTTTGACGAGTGTTCACACTCGTCCTCCTTATTCCCTTCCCCTCCCCTATCCATTTCATCGTCTCGCGGCATTTTCATTTTGCGCGCTGCATTCTCGTTGTCGTTGTTTCTTTTCCCTGGTCTTTTTATACCGGCGGGTAAAACTGTTGTTGTTTACTGTTTGTTGTTTTGCTTTGCTTTCTTCGAATATGTTACCTCACCTCTCCATCACCTCCTCTTACCAATCTGTTGACGAGCCTCACGCTCTCTCTCTCTCTCTTTGGCCTTATCACAAAGTTTTTGGCGCTCTCTGTTTTTCTAGTTGCGTCCTTTCCCGTCACGTCGCCGTTTTCGTGGTGGCGTTTTATGTTTTGTTTAGGTTTTTCTGTTTGCCGCTTTTTACTTTGACTTTCATTCAAGACGAGTCTTTCCGTCGTTGCCCTCGTCGCCGTCGCGCGACACACAAACGCCAGAAACGAGCGCCAAAAACTCTCGGTTGCGAATAAAATAGATCACAAAATGGTTAACAAAACCGCACACATACCACTCTCCCTCTCCCATTACCCCTTATATTCCTTAGGGGTCGTTTAGAATACACACACACACACACGCACGCACACACACAAAAGGCACAGAGCAACAATTTTCTAATGAAAATTAAAGTGTGCGTCTATTTTAAGCGAAAAGTTTTTCTTATTGTTGGAAGAACTTTTAATTGGAAAATTTAACTTAAAGAATCATACATTAAAAATATTATTATCTAGTTTAAAAAGTAAAACACATTCAATTTTTTTATTTTCTATAATATATATTATAAAAAATTCTATATTCCAAATTTTATTCTCTAATTAGTTTAAAAAAGTAAAACATACTTTTATTTATTTAAAATGATTTAAAAACAATAAAATAAGTAATAAGAAATAAAATATTCGTGATTTTAATTGCCAAAATTTACGGGTTTTTTAAAAATGATGTAAAAACGTAATGTATTCTGATTTTGTATTATAATAAGTTTTAGTTTCTAATGATTTTGAATTTTAACAAACTTATCTAATTTCATAGATGTTAAAGAATAAATAATAATAAAAGTTCAATAAAAACAGTTGAAACTAGTATAGGAATTGTTTTTGTAAGAGACTGTTGTAAAGAATTAAATATTAAATATTATAAGCCCCAAATCAATTTAAGAAAACTATAAGAAAAAAAAAAAACAACTCTTCTGATCAAAAAATAATATTTGCCCACTTGCAATTAAGTTTTGTAAATGGCCAAGTTTTTAAATACATTTAATACACATTTCAAAAAAATAAAAGCCATTTTTAAAGTATGCTTCCAATGGGAAATAATTTTGTAAAATATTTAATTTAATTTTCATGGCTATCCAAAATATTTAAATATATAGTTAAGGTTAAGCATTTTTTTATGTAAATAATAGATTTAAATATATTTTGTCTATTTTATATATATTTTATTTTATATTATATTTTGTGCTTTGATAAGCAAAAATATGTAAGACTCCGGCATAAATTTAAGGGGTGTCCTATTCAGCTGGCGAGGAGTGTATATATAGAACTATTATTTTTAGATATAAAATAAATTTCATTATTTTTCTCATTCAGTTTTTGTTAGCCTGGCTACTTAAAAACGTACATACGATCGAAGTACTTATTTTTATATACAATACATTTTCAACTTAAGGTTTTATTATTATAGATTTTTGTTTTTATTTTTATATATTTGCATACCATAATTCAATTTTCGTGAATAGCAAACCCAAAGTTATTTCAAAAACACATTGACAAATTTGTGTGGATTCTAAGACGCGTTTGCACAACTCCAATTGCATTTTTCGTTAAAGGTTAATATTTTTTGGTTGACTTTATTTTTTGATGGTCAGATTTGAAGCAAAAAGAACCGAACAAATTTTTGGTTTGTTTCGAACGCGTGTGCGGAGTTTTCTAAACTAATTTTGGTAATCAGTTTGTCTGAGCGCTGAGCGCTCAGCTAACTAAAAGTCAACACACAAACAAACACACGCACACACACAGCAAAAAGGGCCAAAAGCAAAAACCACAAAACGACGTCGACGTCAGCGTAATAGAGAAATAGAGTGGGTGAAATAGGGGTGTGGGGGAGAATTTGCTGCTTGTTGTTGTTGCTGTTGCTGTTGCTGTTCATTGGGCTTAGGTTCTGTAATTAGGGGTGGCATTTGCCAAATGCACAAGCACACAAATACACACAAATACACACATGCATGCACACACACACACATACACAGTTAGGCTTAGTTCTGGCTGATAACGATTTAGAGGCCACATGGCGTATGCGTAATTTTGTTCCACTCACTTTTCACGCTGTTTTTCGATGGCTTTTTTATGCTTTTTGTTGGATTCGGGTTACGTTGCCAAAATTGTAATGCGATACAAAAGAAATTAGATGAAAATAAAACTTATGCGACTAAACCGAAAATTTTGAATGTGTGTTGCTGTTGACAAAGCATTTTCGAAACTGATTTTTTGCGTAACGCGACACTGCAACAAATGCTGCATCGCAACAACAACAACAGCAACAACAGCAACAACAACAACAACAACAACATCAGCTCATTATGAGGCAACGCATTTTCGCCGCAGCAGCAGCAGCAGCAGTTGCAACAAACCACAAAACTGGGTGGCTCTGTGGCATTGTGTGCGCGTCTGTGTGTGGATTGATATGCTGACCACCCATCCCCCCACCCCTCTGCCTGCCCACTCATGCTGTCAATAATTAGCAGCGCTATTAATGCATCAGCGACAAAACTCTCCACGCGCTGTAATTTTCACGCATACGCAAAATGAAATTTGTTATTTTTGTTATTTTTTTTTGGATTTTTTTGCATGTTAATTTATACGATTACTTTTTTTGTTGCAACGTCATCGACATAATCAGCATACGCAACAGCAGCAGTGGCAGTGGCAGTGGCTGCAACGCATTAATTGCCACAGCCCATTCCGTTAACCAGCAGCGGGCAGTTACTCCTGGCGAATCCTGCTGCGCGCATGCCTCTCATTTGTTGCAACAACAACAGCACACCATTTTTTTTTAATTCGTTTTTTAGATGCGCTTATGTGGCATTTTTCTCTGCTCGCATTTTTCTGCTGCTTCATTCACAGTCGAGTTTGGAAAATTGTTGACATTTTAACTAAGTTGGCTCAAATAATATTGATATAATTTCTTTGGCTTATATAACATATTTTCTCCATAGACTGCGCTATCAGGATCAGATTACTATATCATATAAGAATGATCTGTAGAAAGATTTGGTTATGTTTGAATAACGTTTGCTTTTCCCAAGTTGCCCGCAATAAAAAATAAATTCCTTTTGACTGATGAAAAATGAGCTTCTGAATTTAATCATTTTTTTTATTAATTTTATATTATGCTTGTAACATTTTAATAAATAAATTATTCTACTTTCGACTATTATATAATATATTTATTAAGTGAACCATCACAGTTCATAAATTTAAAGTCACATAATTAAAAGATAATCGATTTGTATATATTTTTAACAACCAAACGAAGGAATTTATTATAAAACTTAAATAAACTTGATCTAACTACAACAATCTTTGAGATCTCAGACAGATGAACATGGCTAAATCGACTCGACTGTTGATGTTGATCAAGAATATAAATATATACTTTAAATATATAATTTATATATATACTTAAAATATAAACTTTTAACATATACTTTATACACTAATTATTAAATAAAAAGAATATAAAAACAGCTTGTCAGCTATTTTATTTTTAAATATTATATTATAAATAAGATATTTTTAGGTTAATGATTTTCTGGCACAGGTTGGCCGAATAAAAATGTTTTTACTGCTGCTGCACCTTTTGGCCATAAAAAAGGAAATTATAATGCAATTTATTATTATATTTCGCGTTGCTGTTGCACGTACAAAGAGCCAAAAGTCCACCAACCAAAATGCAACCCAACCGCCTTTCTTGTGGGCGGGACAACCAAACGCATGTTTGCAGTTGTTGTTATTATTGTTGTTGTTGTTGAAATTTATTTATTTTATTTCATTTTATTTGTTCTTTTGTGGCTGCGCTTTTTACTTGATTTTATTGTCATTTTGCGTACGCCATTCCAGCTATTTTTTACCTTTATATATAAAACTTATATATTAAAAACTTTATATACATAAAATGTATCTTTATATAGCGAATTATACATTATGCAAAATGCAATCAACCCGCATATTTCGATATATATTTAGTATTTATTTTTGTATCTGTTAATAAATGCATTTTTATGGCTTGAATGCAAATTGATTTGAGGGAAATTAACATCTGGCTGACAATACTTAATCAGCATAGAATTTGTGGTTTTATTTAACTTTTTAAATTGATTGTATAGATTTTAAAAAAATATATATTTTCTTTTATATATGGAGCTTTAGATTTATAATTATCTATACAGAAAAAGTCCAAATGGTGCAACATAAATTCAATTGAATCCAATTTTGAATTAAATTTAGTATTCAACTATAAATTATAAAAAATAATAAGAAAGCAGTAATTCTGTGGATTAAGGAAAACCCAGGAAAAAAATCAGTCAGATTACGAATTAAATATTGTTTAAAAACCAACAGAATTATTATGAAGAAATACTATATATAAATGATATATACATATATAAATTTAATGCAAAATAATTAAAACTAAAACTGCAAAACTATTAAAAAAAAAAGACTCTCATTTATAATAATAGGTACAGTTTTTTATGTAATTTTATTTATAATAAAAAGATTCTCATTTATAATAATAAGTACAGTTTTTTATGTAATTTTATTTAGCTGGATAAAAGTTCGTTTTGCTTGTGGCTGGTTTGGGCTACGCACAACGCAACAAATTAACCCCAAAGGCAGTCAGAATTCCCGGATGAGTACATAGTATCTATATATATATATATATAAATGTATATAGGAGTCAACTGTATATACCTAGATACATATGCTCTGAGGGCAGAGTAAATGGTATATGGGTTGACATTTAAATATATATTCTTGATAAACGTTTTTTTCGTTTTAGTCATTTTTGTTTATTTTTTTTAGCAAGTGTAAAAAATTGGATGCGCTACATTTTGTGGCATATGACCAATAATAAGCATATCTTTTGTAAATACACAGCATTACAGTAATAAAGTTAATTAATCGAGCTTTCGTGATGATGCACGAAATTAATAATTAATATATTTGTTTTATATTTTACTTATTTTGCTTACAACTGCCTCTTGCAGTTGTACGTCAATGCTGATGAAGCATGCCACCGCATAAGGGGCTGCCTCAGATGCAGCTGCCACTGATGTTGTGCCACATGTAAAACATTATTTGTTTTATTTTTAATGTTGCACTGCTGTATGTATGTGCCTATGTATGTATGTATTTAGTTATTGTGTGCAATTGTAAATATGGCAGACAATGGTGTAGTTCAAATTAATATCCGTGGGGCATAGTAAACGAGTGTAATAAAAATTGCTTTATAGATTTATTTTCTTAGTTTAGTTTTATTTTCTTATATTTTTCTACAATTGTGTGAAGATTTAATAACAATAAAATATACAAATTTATTTGATTAACTATAATTACATTTTGCAATTTAGCATTGCTGCATTGCAATAGTAAATGCAATTAATATTTGTATATTTTATATACATATATGAAATATTTGTATATTAGATTAATTTTCAATAGTTTGATTCTCATATTCAAATTTGCAATTCAGTTGCAGCAATGTATTTTCAATCGCCAAATCAGTTTAGATTCTGTGCGATCTATAAATAAATTTATTTACATTTACGCCAAAGAAGATTCACTTTACAGCGTTATTCTAAGTTCTTCTGGCGCATTTGGTCAGTCCACGCCAGCGTGTCAGGATGGCCGAGTGGTCTAAGGCGCTGCGTTCAGGTCGCAGTCTACTCTGTAGGCGTGGGTTCGAATCCCACTTCTGACAAAGATTATTTTGTTCTTATTTAATTTAATTTTGCATTAATCTAACAGATTTATTCAAAAAATATTTTAGCCTTAAACTAGCCCCCCTATAAAAAAGTCGTTAATAGTTTTTGACTCCGTTCCGCACACTTGATAAATGCAACAAACCATTTTTTGTTCTGACAAAAAAAACAGGCAGCACATTGGCCATATATATATCTATATATATATATATATATATACCTGCATATGTATTCGCATTGTTGCCACACAACAAAAAAAGGCCAAATTGATTTTCGTACAAAAAAATTTTCGAATGTTTTACTTTTATTTGGCGCAAAAAATTGCAACCCTTAAAACATGTTCACCATTTTTCACATATGCGAATTTTTTGGGTTTTTAATTTTTTGCTTTTCAGGGTTTATTTTTAATGATGCGAATTCGATGTACGAAATTTTTCATTAATACAAGCCTGTGTTTATTTTTCTCTGTTTTCGCTATGAGACAGAGAGATAGAGACACTGCGTCTGAGTGAGAGAGAGAGAGAAAGAGATAGAGATAACAGCAGCGTCCAGTGCAATAAAACGCATCAGGGATAACTGGGAGTAGAGAAGAGGTCGCCCAGACATTGGTGGACTGAGGTGTTCGGTGACTGGGGACTATGTGTGAGTATAATGGACATGGGCTTTAAGTGCGTTATATGTATATATATGTACGTATGTGGAGTGGAGTGGGTAAATGAACAAGAGCCGAATGCCTCGGTCAGTTCAGGATTGAGAATTTTATATGTGTTGTGTGTGTTGTGTGTTGTATGTTGTATTTTGTACATGGGTGGCTTTATGTGGCATATCTGCTGGGGCTGTTTATGCAATGCGGTTTAATTCTGTTCCGGTTAACAAAAAATTATTTTCGAGTTGCTTTCATTTAATTTGCCTATGACTGAATGCTTGAATAATTCAATTAAATGTTCGTTAGACTCGGGCACCTACCTGGACATGAATACCCCTAGTCCAGCCCAGCCCAGCCCAGACCAGACTAGGCCTGGCCAAAAGTTGCAGCCAATTGAATTTACTTCCATTCGAATTACATTCGCATTCACATTTGCCAGTCGCCTGGTTAAGGATACGGCTAATGGGTAATATCGTCCACTAATTGGATTAACTACAACTGAATACAGCTCACAGGTGTTTCGGTGGGCCATTATTTTCCTCTGGGAACTCCCAATCAAGATTCATTACAGTTGGGTCAATTGTGGTGCCAATTAATGCACACACAGATTAAAATTGAAAGGCAAAAAGATTGATAAGATAGTTTCTGAAAATATTAATTATCTGCAAATATATATTTAACAAATGCAGATTAAAGTTGAAGAAGTTTCTGTCAATCCTTGCCCATAAAATAACTTTAGGATTACTCGTGATTTTGGTCATAAAATGCTCCTTAGTGAAAAATAAAAAGTTGGTCAAAGCCATAAAAGCTTCCCATACCGGGAATTGAACCCGGGCCTCCCGGGTGAGAGCCGGGTATCCTAACCACTAGACAATATGGGAGGGATAAATACGCTTTAATTTGAACCTAATTTATCTGAAGTTTGATGCAAATATTTTAGGATCACTATTTTAAAGAGAACTGAGATCTTTTTTATAAGAGAGAATACAATAATACTTTTTATCTGTTTTTATATATTATATATTAAGCAGTCTTTAAAAATCAGGCATCCACAATCATTATTTTTTCGTTTCTAATAAATATAGTTTCCGTTGGCTGAAATCAGTTGTTAAACAATAGATTTAATCAAAGTCAATAATAGCTCCAAAGTCTTTGGCTTAAGATACTTATATATATTATTTTTGTAAGCATATTAAAATATTCGAAATATTTTCATTAAGTAGCAGCTCAGCCACATATAATGGTTAAACATTGATATGCTATTCATATGTGGCAAACCCTATTGAATTTCCACACAATAAAAAAAAGGAATCATTTCGGACAAAAATTCTCATTAAAATGGGGCGTAAAGAACAAGGGAGGTTGAAGAGATATTTTCATTTGGTTATTTTCAGCAGAAAAAAAAGTAAAAAGCAAGCGCCGCAATTAGCTGACTCTTTTCCCATACCGGGAATTGAACCCGGGCCTCCCGGGTGAGAGCCGGGTATCCTAACCACTAGACAATATGGGATGGTTGTTGCCACGTCAGCAAATTGACTGCATAAAAACTTTTCAAAGACACAAAAAAAAAAAAACAAAATGGAAGGCAAATTGTAGCCCCAATTCCCAATCCACAATGGATGCCATCGAAATATGCCCAAGGTCTGATTGAATTAAATTACTTGAAATCCAAAGTGCAATCTCTTTCAGTGTCGAGTGCTAAACTGCAGGTGGCTTGGGTGCAGCTGCAACTGGCATGCGATAAGGTCTTATCCTTATATACACATATATACTATTTACTATATATATATATATATATATATATTTGAGGTATATGAGTAGCAGACAAAAACAAAAAAAAAACGCACATCAACAATGGCAACATGAAGTGCATTTTTCGCAGAATTTTGTCGTTATCGATTTTTATGGATGCACCAAAGCGTGGCAGGGATAGCAATAGTCAGCTGCAGTTGCAGAGCAACTGAGAATGAGTGAGATAGAGCTAGCTGATTGCACATATATACACGTGTATATATATATGTATTTACATGCTGCATAAACTGTAAGTATAAAAAATGCAAATGCGCCCGCCCGAGCTGTAGTCACAGGGGCACAATCAAGAGGCAGCAAGCAGGCAGCAGAGCAGAATGCGATTGCAAGGATGCAGCAGCGTCGACGTAGCCACCCAAAGCCACCCAAACGACCAAATGCCACGCCTCTCGCCCACATGGCCGAAAAAAAAACGACCAAAATGCAACAGACAAAAGGTGCAGTCGAAAATGCAAGCGAAAAACGAGCTGCTACACTGTAAGAAATTTGTGCATAAATTGCAAAATATCTAAAACTGATTTTATTTTTTTGTTATATTTATTTAAACAAAAGAAAATCTGTTGGCAATGAATAAACTTAAGAGATGTTTTTTAGTTTTTGACAAGTGTAGTTGGCTGTGTGTGTGTGTATTTGTGTGTGCTTCCGGGACTACCCCTGTTGAAGCCGTCAGTCGCCTTTTGATATTTCAAAGTGAGCTGGGGAAAAGTGCCTTTTTCATGTCCTTCTCCAATAGCAGCGGGCAGCATGCAGCATGCAGCAGGCACTGCCAAGCAGGTGGTAAGGTGGGTGGTGGGTGCTGATGCTGGGGCAGTGGCAGTGTGTGGGTTTGCTGCATCAGGTGTGGAACTGGCCATGTAGCCAGGTTGTCAGCAATTCAACCGCACAGAGACGATTGGCAATTTTAATGCATGTTGTAGTCAGCAGTCAATTGCAATAATAACAACAATAAAAACAACAACAACAACAACAATAAAGCCTTTTGCATTTTTAAATAAAATTGCCTGGCACATGCATATTTTTTGGGTGGTTCGAGCCCTGCAAACTCTGAATGGGCATTTTATAAATGAAGTTTGCGGTTTGTTTCGAATAAATTCAATGCTTGCTGCGGAGAATAATACCAAAAAAAAAATAAGCAACAGGAAAAAAAAACCCTTTACGGAAATGAGAGATTGCCGTGTTGTGAATGAAAAAAAGGAGAGGGGTGGGGGTGCAGCATGTTCAATGAAGTCGACAGAATAAATATGAGTAAAATATGGCTAGCAACTTCAGATTGTCTAACACACAAAAGGCTGAAGCTTATTAATATTGATAAATGACTGCATTTGGCCATAGCTGCTCTGCAGCACTTTATTTTCTCTTAGCCATCAGCCCAGGTCGAAGCTATCAAAAGCCTTTGGAGTGCGAAGTGTTGGCAGCGTCTGCAGATGAGTGCTGAATTAGCAGCAGGCTCATCCACTGGAAATGGTAAGTCATCCATCACACAGAGTTCCAAGAGTTGACAGGCATTGCAGAAGCTCAAAGCTCTTCAAATTGTCTATATGTAGTATGAATATCTATATAATCCGAATTAATGTATATAGTTGTGCAACAAAAATAAGATTTAAATTTTATTTCCCGCTCCATTTATAATAAATATCAAGTTTTTATTGTGTTTGTTAATAATTTAGTTGCTGTTCTGCTTGTGTTTTATTTTAATTATAAATTATAATAATAAGTACCAAATTAATACTGAAATTCTTCAACTAATTAAAAGCTTAAAAATTTGGATTTGGTAATATTATAATAGCATTCTAAGTCGTTTTCTGCAAAAGACTATAAAGATAAATGTTTTTCTATAGTCGTTGAATTTTCCCCAGCTTATAAGACATTATTAACCTACTATAGGGAAGTACATCAACTTTAATTTAGATTTTAACCAAAAAGCAACCTACGAAAATAGTTAATCTATTGAGGCATTAATTACATTCGCATCTGCCACAATTCCGTTCTGAAAATCTACACAGTTCCAAAACTAACACTTAAAAAATAAAAAAAAGTAAAAAAGAAGACTCAATGATCTTTCCCATACCGGGAATTGAACCCGGGCCTCCCGGGTGAGAGCCGGGTATCCTAACCACTAGACAATATGGGATGGTTGAGTTAAGCAATCAAAAACCTCAAGACAAATCCAAGTAAATATATGTAATGGTCATAAATGGACAAGCTAAGCAGCCTACGCACATAATAAGTGAGATGCACGCACACAAACACAAAAGCACAGCAAAGCAAAGCAAAGCAAAGCAAAACAAAGAAAAACAAATGCAATGCTGCTATAAATAAACACACACACACACACATAGACAATGCGGCTGTTGTGTTCGTTCGTTCGTACGCATTGAATAATTGAGAACAAGAAAACAAAAGCAACAAAAAATCGCCGCTGTCCACAAAGCAAGTGCAACAACAACAACAACAACAGCTACGTCAACATAACTGTGGGCTGTAAAAGCTTGACAAAGGCAGCTTCTGCAAATGAAAAGGGATGCGGGTATATATATTTATTTTGTTGCATGCTTCAGCGAAATCCTTATTGTACATTTGTATTTACACGCACACACACATGCATGCACACACATACATATATGCATGAGTATAAAATATTGAAAATTTAGCCAACGGGCTTATACGAATAAATATGAAACAATAAAAACGGAGGCGCCGCCGCCACATGCAACCACGTTGCTTGCCCTGCATAATCAAGAGAAAAAGCGGCAAAAATGATGGGTGGGGCGAGTAGCAGAGGAAGCTCTGTTGCGGGGGAGTGTGGGCGTCTGTGCTGTGTTGTGCTGTTGCAGCAGCAAGTAAAGTGCCGCACTCGACATATTGAAGCATATTAATTAAAAACATTTTCATTTATTAAAAGAGCAAAAGCCAGTCTCCAAACAAACACCAACGATAAAGGGGATGTTGTTGCATCATACCAAAAAAAACAAAAAAATTTAAAATAATGCTGACAAAAAGCCAATGCAACAACTTGCAACAGGCTGGTCGCAAGGAAAATAATATTTTTGCATATAATATTAGCTTCCATAAAACAACATTAAGAAAGACTATTTTAAATATGCCGAAATTCTCAAGGATTTGCTTTTGATTGTAAAAAAAAACAAAAGCAAGAAATGAGTTAAAAATATATTTAAATAAATTTTGAGTAATATTTCCATGCTTAATGGGAAAAATAAGTTTTTTTTAGTTGTTTTAATAATAATTAATAATAATAAATAAATAAAAAAAAGCATTACTCTATGCTTCAAATGTTTGCTGATATAAAAAAATCATTTTCCCCCGATTTGGTCTAAATTAATTCCATTCTTTTATAAACTGATTTAAAATTTATTAGTTTAGCCGCGAGACAAAAACTTGGCGTTAAAATGTTTACTAGATAAAATGCTCAAAAAACAATATTCTCAATTGGAATACTGCAATTAGAAGCGATTGCTATAAACATATTCGCTGGAATGGGGATACATTAATTAAGTAAATCATTTGCCAACTATTGCTGCAGGCCAACACAAATAATGTCAGTGTGGTGCTATAATTTGGCCAGCAAACAAGTCCAAATGATAAGTTTAAGCCACATTGGACACACTGGGCACAGCCCCCAATCTCGGGGCAGCCGTTAAGCGTACAATGCCGTCCAATGTTCCTCAGAGATCTTGTGGAGCAAACTGTGTGCACGATCAACAATTTGTCCCTAGTTAATTTTCATTGAATGCCCGCCGCAGACCGGGTTGCATTTTATCTGGTAGACTGCATCGACTGCGACTCCTAACAAATTAGCCAATGCTGGCCATAATCGTATGGCATGCCACAGAGATGGCAGGCTCAAAGACTGGCAGACTGGAAGGCTTGGAAAACTGGGAGACTTGTAGACTCGGAGACTCGGAGACTGGGAGACTGGTAGACTGGGCGCAGTGCCGTAGAGAGTGGGCCGTAACAAATATACGCAGTACCATAACATAAATTTAAATGATAATAGCGAAAACATACATTGCCAGATACTTTGTTGCTAACTGCAGTTGAGGACGACTTTGGCTCTAATTGAAATACAACACGTAGCCAAACCAGGTAGCAATATAAATTACGAAATGAGTATGACAAACTAACAGATACCCATTGGAAATTCAGAAAAATATATTAGTTGTCAATAAAATTAATTTTACAGCACATCATAATTAATTGAATATTTTTTGAAGTTAAATTTAGTAAAAGATTTAGCATCAGAAATAAAAATCAGATATTTTTAAAATGAAGAACTCGTTATTTTTAAGTAATACATAAAATTCTTACTCCAAATTAATTAAATATCTTAATTAAGTAGCTAAAATTATTAATTTATACAGTTTCTGTAGGTACATTTAAAATAATTTATGGACACTTTTAGTATCCAAAGAATTTATTTTCTTTCTACTTTTCTACATAGTCAGTTGATGAACAAATTATTGTACTTAAATCTAAATTATTTATTACACTTAAATATTAATATATATTAAAATTAAACTCACTAAATAAGCTAATGTTTTTATTTTTGAATAAAAATATTCTTTCAAGTATTTTCAAGTATTTTCTTTTAAGTATCTTTCATAGAATCCAAAGGAAAAAATACTTTCCATATCCAATAGACATTCGGATATGCAGGGTATTCATAATATATATGCACTAAAGTAAATGCTGTAGTGCGGGGGAAGAACTGGGGGAGGTGGGGAGGGTACGCACCAATTGGCTGTTAGTGAACTTGTTTCTCTTTTGGCGCTACGCTAACCAGACGCCATTTATCATTCCGAACTGGGAAAACTAGATTTTACGGCCTGACCGACTTGACTGCAGTTGATCGTTGATAGTTCGATAGTAAGCCACCTCCTCTCCTTCTCTACCCATCCCCCCATCCCCCCACACCCAAACTCCCTCCCTCCCTCACCCGTTTAGAGTACAAAATTTTTTGTCGAACGAAAATTAATTTTAATTACCAAATGTCGATGTCACCAAAAGCTGAAAGCTTGTTTTGTCATTTTGTCTTGTTGGCTAATCAATAAAATCTTTGTGGCATTTCCGTTTCTAATTAGAGACAAGCAAATGTTGCAAATAAGGAATAACAGGATTTTGTATCTGCCACAGATCTACTACTACTTATCACAGTTCGCATTAATGAAGCTTTCAACATTTCTAACAGTTCTAATAATTCTCTAAAAATTCGAACAGTAAATACAAAGTTGCTCTATAAATTATTCCAAATTCTTTTGTAAGTTCGCAATAAATTTCGATGTCTTTACAAGACTGAAGTCACGATACCCATCCGATGTAATCTGAAGTATTTGATAAATTGAATTCAATCTTTTAATACAGTTCCAGATACTAAATCGAAAACTCAGCGAATTGTGTACAAATTTAAATTGCCCAAAACTGGTTGCTGAACGAATACATAAAAAAAGGAAACCAAAATTGATATCAAAACGTTATCAAGGAAAAAAAATACTGAGAAAGGAATTTTTGCTAAGACTAAAAAATTGGATTCGAATTGAGACCGATTATTTGAGATACAAAATATGAATATATGGCTAAAATTCAGTTTTAAGCTGCTTTTAATAAATGTTGGTAATAAAATAAATTTAATCTCTTTAAACTGTGCGCAATTTCTAACTTGAGGCACACAAATAGCGCCGCTAGCTCCTGCAATGATCCACTCCTAGGCTACTCCACTGCTGCTCGCCCCTCACTCCCCTTCACTCTTCAACAGCAGCAGCAGCGACGTCAGTTGCCCTTGACCGTGGCATAAAGATGCGAGTGCTGCGCTTTGACATTGGGGCAGGGCAGCAAAGGGCAGAGTTTGCTTGAAAATAACAAAACAGGAATGTGCGCAACAAAACAGAAATGCCAAGAAATAAGAAAAATACACACACACTTTCACACACACACACACACACACATTGGCAGAGAGATGCAAATGACGACGACGGCAACTCGTTGACTCTGACGACGATGACGACCCATATCCACATATTAGAGACCTTGTCCCGGGCTCGGGCTCCATGCCAAGCAATAAAACGGCGTCTCTGTCTGAGCAATAGCTGTGTGTGTGCGTGTGTGTGTGTTGTGTATCGAGTGTATGTGTGTGTGTGTGGAGTGTGTGTTCGAGTTTGTATTCGTTGCTACTTAGCATGCAACAATGTGAAAGACTTGTGGCTTACAATTATCAAGTAGTAGTTGCCTATAGACATACCCCTCTCCATGCACCCTTCATCTAGCCTTTTACCCATTCTGCTTTCCCCCCCCCCCCTCCCCTTTGTGCCACACTTGGAAATCACTTGCGCTTTTTTATGCCAACTCGAAGCGACGCATTCATCAAAATGAAAACAATTCACGCGCAAATTCATAAAAAGAATCTCAAGAACAGAGCATGACTAAAATCAGCTCAAGCAGCGACATTGCACAACTAGGACATACCCTGTAATCAGTCATGAGACATGAGACTTAATTGTTGCAAGTTTGCCACAAACTAAATCAAATTGATTAAATTGTTTCATATCTTTTTAGAACTAGAAGTTAAATTCGATTTATAAAATTGGTTTTGAAAATAATATCAGTTGATTTTGAAATTTTTAGAGTACTCAGATGGCAAGTAGATATTATTACTATATATACAAAATACATACTTTAATTTTTACTAATTTTTCTAAAATTTCAAATTGCATACCTAAAAGTGCCAAAGATGTTTTCTTAAGTTCAAAAAACTCCATTCTACCCATACTTTAACTTATTAATGACTTAAAGAGTATGCAAAAAACCGAAAGAAAAAAAATGAAAAATCTCTGTTTTTGGATTCAGTTTTTGTTTTTGTGCCAACTGGCTTTGTCTGCAGTTGAAAACGGGCGAAAAGGCAAAAACCACAAAACTAAACACGAACTGAATGTAAAATTCGCAGCCATGCGTCATTAAGCCCCTTCCTAGGGATGCGAAGGGGGGGAGGGGATGGGAAGGAAAGTGGCAATAGGAGGAGTAACTGCTGCCGTTTTGGGGCACGCTTCGCCGCTCAGTCATTAAGTGAGTCAGTCAGTTGGCAGCTTGGGAAAATGGCAGTTGGTAGTTGAATGTGCTGACTGACCAGTTATCACTGCTAGGCACAAGGGACGAGGGACACGGAGGGGGTAGTACAGTTGTAGCGTTTACGCCTACGCAGGCAACGCTTTTGAACAGTTTTCCTGTGTGCACCTCTGTGCCACAAAAGGCAAAGTGGCAGACAGTGGGGCAAACCAAGGGGAAAGGGGAAAGTAAACAGGCCTAAAGTCGCAGGCTCGTTAAAAACAATCAACATGCTTGTGGAGCTTGGGGGTATTTTGGTAGGTGTTATCTGGGGGGTTGCAGGGGGGCAACGTGACTGCCTCTGGTCGTTATGCAGTAGCTGCAAAGGCGACGCTTAGTCATTAAAATCTATGTGTGTGTCTGTGCGAGTGTGTGTGTGTGTGTGGGGGAAATAATGAAACTGAGACTGGTAGCAGACTCAAGGCGGGCCCAACTACCACACATGGTGGCAGCAGCAGCAGATGCATGCAACAATGATAGCAAAGAGTTGTAACAGCTTAAATTGCTGTTGTTCCACACTTTTGTTTCAACATTTTTGTTGCTGGTTCTGCAAAAAAAAAAAAACCAAATAAAAAACCCTTGTCTTTGGCTTAATGGCGTCAGTCGTAAAAGTTAATATCGACTTTGTTCTATGGCCAACAAAAATTTAATTCCAATTTAATTATAGCAAAAGAAAAAAAACCTATCAAATAATAATTATTTTCTTCTGCTTTAATTTTTATTATTATTTTATTTTTATTATATGATATAAAAAGTAATCAAATTCCCTAACCAAAAAAATAGATTTTTTTCTGTAGTCTGACTTTAGATAAAAATAAGAGCTGCAGAATTATTGGTAAAAAGAATTATAATCGAAATTTTAAATATTAATAATCTTAAGCCATAAATTTATATATTCTTAGAACTAGCATTGTCTTACTTCAAATTTTCATAATCTGTTCAAAAACAATTCCCTATTGTACATTTTAAATTTTGATATACATTTTTTTCTAAGAGTTTCCCAATATTTATCTATATATTCTTAAGCCAAGTTTCGCAAGTTTAATTTTTCGCCCAGGCCACACATATATTCTCAATTTTAAAGTTAAAGTTCGTAAAATTGGGTAATAGATTTTAATAATCTAATTATCATAATTTTTTGAAAGTTTAGTAGTAGTAAATTATAGGTTGCAGCCACTTTCTACCCCTAAAATTCAGAAAATTCCGAAGTTTTAGTTCAGCAAGAGTCACAAAACTTTATTTACATTAATAACCGGCATTTTAATAGTGCATTTACTATTTACCATTAAATGGCTATAAAACTGTGGGTGGAATAGGCGTTAGCAGTTTATGAGTTAAAAGTGGGCGTGGCCTTTGCTATACCCTGAACTTATTGATAATGGGTAAAAATTTTAAATTGGTTTTGTGGAATTGTATGTAACAGGCAAAAGGATGCATCTACGACCCCATAAAGTATATATATTCATGATCAGGATCGAACCACGAACGACTGTCTGTCCGTTCTTTGGTCTGTACAAACACGCAGATCTCAGGGACTATAAAAGCTAAATTTCCAATTTGAACTATATATAACAATTGGCTCAGTTTTATCGATAACTTCCCTCGATTAACGAATATCGATATATTTCGATTTACGATGGCAATAAAAGTCACAATTTAAATGGGAGAGGCTTCTAATGAATATACAATATGCATAAGCATAAGAAACCTCCAAGATATAGTCGAAAATAGGATTAGTTAGGGCTTTTGCATAATTAAACTGTAATATATTTAACAGCTGGGTATATGGCAGTCGATCTCACTCGACTGCAGCATTCGTACTTATTTTTATTGATGTTGTTGCTCATTTGTTGAGCACAAGCACAGAGCACAGAGAGGTATCCTTGAGCGGTATCATCAATCTTTTCGGTTTGCTGTTTTGCTGCTTGTGCCTTTTGATACCCTGTAGTTACAACAATAATGAAACAGGGCGTACTAGAATGCCATTAATTTAAAATCAATATTAAGATTATTTTCTTATTACCTCTTTTAATAACTAAAATATGTTTCTTGTTTTCTTCGCGCATGGAAATTTTATTTTTGTTTTCGCTGGGTTTAATTGAAGTGTTTTTTTTTAATTTAATTTAATTTAATTTAATATATTTTTTTTATATATTTCGAATACTTTCGGGCTTCAGTGTTTATTCAGTCAGCTGTGAAGAACTTACTTGAATATTTATCTAAATATAATAAATACATGTATATTAATTTCTGTGTGAATTCTTAGTTTAGCCGTTTTTCTATGCAGGATGAATGGCTAGCCGAGCACTGCCAAGAAAAAAAAAACCATTTGTACTTGTTTTGAGTGTCATTCAGCGAACACAAAGTTTTTTTCACGACTTGTGTTTCTTTTGTGCCAAATGGCAGCCGCTGCGTCGCCGACTCCCCCACAGGCAGCAGCAGCAGAGCGAACACTGCAACAAAAACAAAAACAAGAACAAAAAACAACAGCAAAGACAACTACAACAAAAGCTCTACAAACTGAAGTTTTTGTTGTTGTTGTTGTTGTTGCAGCCGTGGTCGTTTTTTGTGGATTTCACTTTTTTAGTCATTTCCATTTACTTTATTTGCAATTTTGACTTGAACTTTTTTAGCTTCCCCCCCCCAATGTTGGCAGAGATGAGCTGCGGCGAGTGTTGAGAGTGGCGCTGCTATTCATTTGTTGTTTTATTGTTGCACATACAAGTGTAGTTGTGTGTGTGTGTGTGTGTGTGTGGGGGGGGGGTTTTGTATGTGTGAGGAATGCAATGACCTCGAACTTCGTTTGGTGTGCATCTTTGAGTTTTTAGCATATTGTTTTTTGTTTTTTTGTTGCATTTTTGCTTTTGCTTGTATTTTGCATTTGCACCATGGGCTATTTATTGGCGTTTTGGCTGCGTGTCGCACACTGTTTCGCTTTGGTTGGGTTAAGTTGGTCAGTTAAGTGGCAGTGGCGAGTGGAACGTGGTGGGATTTGTGGGCCAAAAGGTTGCAATGTCTGCTCGTTGCAAAAGTTGGCTTAGTCAACTTACTATCTCCGACAATTTTACCGGCTCAATTGCTTTGGATTAAGGTAGAGTTTTTATATATACTTCCATCCAAACACACTGTAAAAAATGAGTGCTGTGTTGGTACAGAATTGGGAAACTTATATTTAAGAAATTTATCATTTTAGTTTTGGAAATAGAAAATAAATTAATTGTAAAATATACACAAACTAAAAACTTTTATCCAGAATATGTTCCAGCTTTTTATTTTATATACTCTGAGTAAATTTGGGCAAGTGTGAGTTGCTAAAAATGCGTTTTCATTGTGCGTGGGTGAAAAAAGGGAAACAAAGAAAGAGAGAGGGAGACAGAGAGAGCACTGCAGCTATGTGCAGAGCAGCTTTTGTATATGCAGCAAAAGAATATATATTATAGAACTGTTGGACAGCTGAGAAAAAGAGCGAGAGAGCGAGTGGGTGAGAGAGTGGGTGATAAAAATAGTGTAAGGCAACTGTCAAATTATGCAGACAACTTTTGCTCCTGATAAACTTTACATTTCGAAAAACTTGCCAACTATTCTACTAGCTTAAAACTTATTTTTTAGTTAAAGTTATGTGACGTGACGGGGACTATTTTTGAATCGATGCACAGCTCTACCCCACTTTTTATCATTGCCAAAAACTTAAAAGCATGCGATACTTTTATGCTCACATAAAAATCAATAAAATGCTCACACACACAGAAACAAGCTTGGCGCTGCAACTACTACCAATGCAATAAAACAACACACATTCACAGACGAAATCAGTCAACCCTTTACACACACACACACACAAAAGCACGAACAGGCAGGCATTAACAACGGCAATAAAAACTGCAATAACATTTGTCTATGTGTGAGTGTGTCTGTATTTTTGTGTGCATAAGAGAAACTTCACTGACGCAGCAGCCGCTGCTCCAACGAGCTGATTCTCGTTCGCTCTCTATCTCTCTCTCTCTCACTCTAGCTCACTCTCTCTCTTGGTCACTCACCAACACATGCAAAAACGCCCACAAGCTGCAGTCATAATGCTAAAAATGCTCTCAACTCGTTCGCTCGCGTGCAGTATCTCTGCCAGCGCCGACGCCGCCGTCAACATCGACAGCGACTTCGACGTCAACGTCGCTCGCTTCTGGCAACGTTTTGCGGTTGCTCTCGAAATCTAAATTTCAAGTTCGTCTCCTGCAATTTATCAGAGAGTTTTGCTTGTGCCTTTTGCACTTTTTTTTGGCCAACTTCGTTTGGTTAGCCCTCTTCATAACAGCACTTCAGCAAACAGTTCTCCTCCCCCGTCTATACCAGCCCCGTCTCCCTCGACAAACGCTCATCCGCTGAGCTGTCAGTGAATTTGCTGGCTGCATTCATCCTGCGGACCGTTTTATGGGCAAGCGCAGAATTACTCGCAACCTTCCAAAAACTCACAACTCTCGTTCTGGTTGAAAACGAAACCGGATTTCTTACTGCGCTTTTTTTCCTCTTTTTCAGTTTATTTTTTTATTTTTTGTGTTTTGAAGTATGTCTTGTGTTTGTGAGCTGAATTTTTTCATTTTTTACATTTGACTGAGTTTTTGGAATGCAGTTTTTTTTCATATTTATTTCTTTATTGTATTTCACCTTATTTCGGTTTTTGTTGTTCTTGCTGCAATTTGGTTTTGTTTATTGTTTATTTTGTTCGAGGTGCCTGATTCACAGTTTCCGTGTAGTATTTTGCATACTTACGTAGTAGACGGGTTTTTTTTTTTTTTTTGTATTTTTGTTATTGTCGCTTTTTAGCGAGTGCTGAGCCAAATAATCACAAAAAAGGGATTAAAATACACTTTGCTTTGCTTTGAGTTGGAAACTTGTTTCTGTGCAAACGTGTTGAGAATTTCTTGAATGCCACTTCTAGACTTGAATGCAAGCAATTTTGATTATCTAATGGCAAGCTTTATTCTATTATTTCTTCATTTTTTAGGGGACACTCTTATCTCAAGCAGCGTACTTGCCTCAAGGCATAATTTCAATGAATGCCACGTGAATGCCATGAATACTCACTTATTTCCTTGCCACGCTTTGTGCTGATCTCTTTCAACTTCCTCTTTTCAAACGACAGATTTGATCGTTCCTCAGAATTTTGCCAGTTGCATTAATAAAAATCATTTGATTTTAAGAAACAAGCTTAAGGATTTGAACCTTAAAGAAGCTTGTTTAAATTGCTAATAAGAAAGGGCTATAAGGCTTAATGATTGATAGAAAAAAATTGAGTCTTTAAGTTGTTCTGTGGAAACTTAGGCTAGGAGCTAAATCTGCTTAAGCTAATAAATTATACTATAAAATGAATGAATGTGCAGATTGTGTACAATGTTTCTAATTACATCTTAGTGAAGTATATTTTGTCTATGTCATTTATTTACTCAAACCATAATAAATTCTATATATAACATTTACACATTCTACTGCCTCAAATGAACAACTTATTAAACGATTCGCTTCCAATATGGTAATCTGATGAGTCTCTACTAAAAAAAAACACCCTCATCCACAATACTACCAAAGATTTTGGATTCAACCCACTTTTCGATAGACATCTTCCAGTTGCTCTGCTGACGCACTGCGTTGGCCATGTTTCAGCTGAGAAGATTCCGCTGTCGCTTGGGGCACTTGCAACACGCTCTCAAAGTCGACAATAGCTTCGACTGTCTTGTGATAGCGACGATAGTCGTTTGTGCCACGTCTCTTTGGTGGAACATGCCTGCTGGGTGTTGCCACGCGGATTGGCTTGAACTTTTCTCGTATGTGTTGTGTTGCATTGACATCGCTGCTGCTGCTGCTGATGCTGCTGCTGCTGATGCTGCTGCTGCTGATGCTGCTGCTGTTGCTGCTCCTGGGCAATGTGATGCTGGAGTTGCCCAAGATTTCACGCACAAAATTTAAGCTTAGATCTGGGGGCATATTGAAGCAATTGTTGCATGGCAGATGCAGAAAAGACGAGACAAAAAACACAGAAAAACTAAACACAAACGATTTTTAGGTATTTTATATTGAGCAAATAAATAACGACTGACTGGATGCGAAAATTGTTCATATAGTATTAAACCAAAACGGCCAACTGAGATATAGAAAAATATTTAAAAATAGTTAAAGATTATTAGAAATCTAAAAGAGCAGCAACTATTTTCATACCTTTAAAAAAAAAGTAAAAATGTTAAATTGAAGTTGTAAAAAACTATGAAACAGACAGAAGCAGTTATCTTTAATCCCAAAAAATATATATAAACTTTATTAGCATTGTCTGTAAAAACAAGTCGATCTCAGAGACTATTGTAGTTTGAGACTTAAAGTTTCGAATATAATTTCACGCATATCATGGGCATATCTAATAATTCAATATTGAATGGATATAAAAAAAATGTTATTGACTTAGCCCTAAAATTGTTAAATATTATTATTGAGGTCGATAAAAAAAACACAGATTTTGTTAACTAAAATAGTACATTTTTCAAATCGAAAATTCTAAGATCGGCAAGCTAATCTACTATTTCAGGTGCTGATCTTGTGGTAAACCCCGCGCCGACGAGGTGTTTCCTCTAAAGCACTTCAGACTTGTTTCCAGATCCAATTAACACATAATAGAGACACTTAAAAATTTATTGGTTGCAGTTGTCGCTGTGAGACACACTTCAATTTAGGTGCTTGCCACACGTGTTATGATTTTATAAATCGACATAATTACATACGCATATGCAAATGGCTATAACAAGATGGTCATTATCAGAGTAATTATTACACTTGGAATGGGAATTATAATGGGAATTGCGTCGAGCTGGGTTGACCAGTTGATTTCCACGAATAAACTTTAACTGGATGGCATTGAGACACCAACCAGCGACTTCTTGGAGCAACCCATAATTTCACAAATTAGCCTCATTTCCATGGATGTACCTCTTCCTGACGCATTGATCGTGCTTTGAATGAATGCAACTCCATTTCCATTTGGGTGAGTTTCCGTCCAATCGTTTCGCGCAACAGCTGCAGTTCCATCATATCCCTGGAAGCTTTCTCCCTGTCCAGCAGCGTTTGATTGTACCTTTTGAGGAAATTTTCCACATTCAGACTCAAATTGTCGATTTTATTTTCTATACAACCAATATGAGTGCTGAGTGCCTTTGATTCTACGGCGAGTTTATTTATTGGTTCCATCAGGTCAAATTTTTCATGCATAGATTTAGGTAGCATCCGGGTCTCCTCATGTTCACGTATATAGTGTACATGGATCTTTAATAAATTGGAATGAAACTGCTGCCAATCGATATTATCGGAATTTTTCTCTAAACGTTTCGAAAAGTTATTTATATCTTCAATAATTGTCGCCATTTCGATTGGGGAATCCATTTTCTTTTGTAATATTTCTTCAGAATAATTTGGAGACTCGATTGGATCCTCTTCCATGTGAACTTCCTTAGTGTCTGAACTCAACTGCAGAGTGTATTCCTCTCTCAGTTTCTCCATTAATTTTTCCACGCTCTCAAAAAAGTCTGTTTCTTGATTATCATTCAATTTTTGATCTGCCTGATTATTGAAGCAATTTTTAATGCCCTTCTGGAATTGCATATCTTAATATATATAATTGTTATTTGTTTATGTTTAAACAAACCTCTAATAGTACATCCTTGGCATCTAATTTGAATTCTTCCTCTAATTTATCTCTCGTTTTCTTCATAGTTTCTTCAGTTTGTCTCTTCGGATTGCAGTCTTCAATTATGTCCTGCAACTTAAATTTGGTTAACATATTATTATTTTAGGTAAAGGAAACTGAATACCTCTATTAATATGCCCCTTTGTTGCACTTGCTTGGACACAGAACCCTGATCAATAAACTCCTGTTTGAGCATCATTTGTTTTTTGGAATTCTTTAATGGATATACTTTTATATCTTTCATTTGATTAAGTTCTGCATCCATGTTTGGTTTTATAAATGTTTACATTTCGTTTTCCAGGATGTAAATCAAAATTTTTCCTAACTAAAATTATGATTTAAAATATGTATTCTGAAGTTCTGCACAGACTACTTAAATCGAAATTTGTAGTTAAATTCTGAAAAGTATTGATCAGCTTTTTTCATTTATGAAAGTATTATTTCTGTAATGAAATTAATTCATTCTATGTCAAAATTGCATATATAAATTACATAGAAATTTAAACTACTTTTGTAAAAACACCAAATATTTGTTTGGTGGGAACTTCTTATTCAGACTGAAGACAATTTATTGAACAAGCTGAATTATATTTGAAATAATTTCATATCCTTGTAGATGGTATTTTAATTTGGTTTTCATAATTGCCTAATGCGGGGCTGGATCCTTGAAGCTTCACTGCGTATATTAGATTTTTAATAACTATTTGATACGAACTAACCTGGCTTAAAAGCAATCTTAATGAAACTTGATTTTAGACTTAGGCTGCTAAAGGAATAATCAGTCGAAAAGAACGACTGGAAAACAACGTTTATCTTGGGCATATCGAAAATGGCTAATCTGCTCAAAACTAAAATTTCGAAATATTATAGCCATATTTAAATGTCTCTAAAGCAATCGAAGAACACAATTTTCAATCAGTTCAAAACCAGAACAGTTAAGGGTATTTAATATTCGTCGTGCTTAAAATAAGTGTTGTTTATTGTTTTTTTTAAATGCTGCTATCAAATATTTATGGAAATTTAATGGGACTTGATGGGCTTCCGCACTTGACCAATAAATACATGGATGAGACGGAAATGTTCTTGAGCAGAACGGATGCGGAGCTGGCAGGCAGGCAAATGAGTGTAAACGAAGTAACTGAAGTTCGCGTTGTTGCAACGCATTAGCGCAACCAATAATTTGAGGCATTGTAAACACATCGTAAATTTTGCACAAGCAAATTTAGGCTTTAATTTTCTATATAAGACAATGGACATGGAACTGCAGACGACGTCATCATCACCGTCAGCGTCATCATTATCGTTATCGTCTCGGTTTGGGGCATACCATTGCAATCCCTTTGCAGTGTTGCAACGTCTGGCTTCGTGCAACTGCAGCACGTAATTACAGGCCATTAATTTTTGTGTGCATGTGTCTGCGTGTGTGTGAATGTGTGTGCGTGTGTGTGTGTGTGTGTTGCTGTTTTTTGCTGCCTTTTTCACTTGGCGCATGCATGATAAGTGCCACTTGCCCAGCCCACAGACGCTGCATGTGCCTCCTCCTTCTTATGTGGCCGCCCTTGCCCCCCGCTGCGTATTTGGTTTGATGAAAATGTTTCCCATCTCTTGTTGGCCATCTTCCCATGCACATTCTCTTGCTTCGGCTGAGGCTTTGCTCATGGTCTCTGTCGAGGTGTAACCTATATTTTTCTGTTATTTTTAATTAGAGCCTGCTCGGCTGCCTACCACCGTTGATTATTGTGCAGCAGCAGCAGCAGCATGCGGTGGCAACATGCCTCCGTCTCGGACATCTTGCCACTTGAGCAGCAGCAACAGCAGCAGCATTGCGATTCCAGCGTGTAATTACATAACCGGGCACCGGGCACTGGACTGGGATGCAGACCTGGTCTTGCTTTTGGTCTTGATCTTGGCCAGAAGTCCAATTGGACCACTGACAGTGATTGACTTTGATAGGTTAATCAATTTATTTAAATGCCAAATGCTAATGAGCCCAATTATAGATTACTCACAGATTGTTATCCTCAAACTGATGGCAGCCTAAATAGCCACAAATGGCTTGTGCTACGTGCAACGTGCGACGTGCCGTGGCAGGCAACTTTTGATTGAAGCGCATTTTAGACGAACTAAATGGAGGGAATTTAAAAAATTAAAAAATGGATGAATTAAAATCTATTTCATTAAAAAATTTTGTAATCAGTTTGATAATCTTTAAAAAAAAATTTCGCTTTATTGCATATGTCAGTGAAAATTAAGTTTATTAATTTATTTAAATTTTATTTATTGCTAAGAAAACCTTTTAAGATTGACTAAAGAATTTAGAGTCTAAATAAAATTTGAAATGAATAATTATCAATTGGTAATTGTTAATTGTTAATAAAAAAAACAATATAATTTACAACTGCATTTTATATTTTCTTTAAATAGTTTTTCTTGTTGAGATTTTCTTAACAGAATGCAAATATCTCAATTTACCTTCAAATGACATAACAAATATTAAGATATTTGAGAATTTTGAAAGCAACATAGCAAGCATATAAAATGCTGTGAATAATAAGAAAATAAAAAAAAAGAATTCTCAATTCTCCGCAGCCGGTAGGATTCGAACCTACGCTCCCAGAGGGAATCTGATTTCTAGTCAGACGCCTTAACCGCTCGGCCACGACTGCCAGTTGTAGAGCAGCAAAACTTTAACCCTTATAAATTTGGACAAAACTAACAACAACGAAAACAACAACAACAAAAAAAGCGCTTAAGTGGGTTAGCCAGCTGATAAAAAAAATGAAGAGATATAATAAAGAAAAACAAATCAAAAATAGCTGCAAAGATTGGACAAACACTTGAATAAAAATATGCTAATAAATCTACATATATTATTAACAAAGAAAGACGGCCGACAAAAAGAAGAAAGAACAAATAGCTATATAAAAATAGTTTTAAACGTATGCCAATGAATATACATATATCTACATATATTATTAATAAAAAGAGAGGTCCGAAAATAAGAAGAGAAAATAATATCTATAAAACGTGCTGCAACGAATCGGCTGCAAATCAAGGCGTCAATTAAGCGGAGAAACGCTGGCGGCAGGCCACAGCAACAAAAAGGTGGAGCCAAACGGTGATCCACTATCTTAGCCACGCTCCGACTCTGATCTTGCCGAGACGAAGATCCAAAGACGAAGCAATCCACTGAAGACTGAAGTTCGAATACCTGCGGCTGCTCAATGTCGTCTCCTCGTCGCTGGACTCTTCATTGGCACCTGCAATTTTTTTGATGCCGTTGTTTTTGTCTGTTTTATTATCTGACGGCGGTGATTCGCTTTGATGCCGTTCAGTCAACCAAACCGCCTCCTAAGTCGAAGCTGCTGCTGCTGCTGCTGATGATGCTAGAGCTGCTGCATGTGCTGCCTATCCCAAAGATATTGATAGAGTGTTAACAGTCTGCATTGACTGGCCAACAGCATTTGTCGCCAATTTGATGGAGCTGCATCTCAACAGTTTGCCTCGTCCACTGCCACAAGACAGGCCGCTTGATAGATCGATGCCCATTTGCCTGATAATCAACCACAACTAACCAACTTAGTCCTTTTCTGTTGTTCGGCTTTATTCTTGTTTTTAACAGATTGTCAATTTATGTAGTGAAGATTCTTTTGGGAGAACAGTTTTTATCTGGCGTTTGACTCGTGAGTGGCGTCGAATTGGTTATATAATTATATAATTAAATTGAAATTGATTAAATATGAATTTATATTAATATTAATCAATTGATTTATGCAATTAAAATAATCCTCAAGCACTAACAATCTTAGAAAATATATATATTCCAATCCGCATTGTACAGAATTAAGATCGTATGACGTCACAATTTTATAAACGAAAATATTCAGTTCACCAACACTAATCATCTTTATTTTGCTTTGCATGAGAGAATTAATCTGTTTGTCTCTTTTCGGCGCGTGCCGATCAAAGCTGATCACGAAAATGCTTGGTGCTTTCAGTGGTATGTTTATGCAAATAGTCAACACTCAAAGAGCATGTATATATGTGTGTGTGCACATTGATGTTTGACTAAAATTAGTGCAAGGTTTTTTCTGGTGAGTTTATTTGGCGCGTCAAGTCGCAAAATAAAAGGAAAATGGATGATAAAGTTCTGTGTTTTGTATTTTTATAAAGATATTTAACAATATATATAAATTATATTATATAATTCAATTAATTATATTTTAAGCTTGTATTAATCAAACATTTAAATCAATTTGCATCCTCGATGCGCATCGTGCCTTTTAGGCCACCTGACTTAGAGAAAAGATCAACTTACACGTGCCACATTTGCAACTTTGTTGCAAACAGCTTCAGCATGCTGCTGCTACATCGAAGGATATATTTTAAGAAGAAGACAAGGACTATTTGATTCGTCGCGGTGCGTCACTCAACCCATAAACCAACAACTAGTTGTGTTAAACAAGCAATCGTTTTTATTTGTGGCACGTAAACATTGAGGTGTATGTCGCGTAGCTGCGCGAAGCGAAGCTCTTTGCACTGATGGCGATTGTCAGAATGGAGCGCTTGGTGCAGTCAAGGGTCGTCCGTATTCCCTGTTGAACTACGATGACATCTTTGGACGTAAGACGCCCAAGCTACATGTCCAAAAGTGTAGGTTGCATTCCAGAATGTCGCTTATGCAGAAGTCAAATTTTTTTTTATTGCATTGGATCTCCATTGAAGTTGTACTACTATAAGAAATGATAAATCACAGGTGAACAAGTGAATAATACGACAATTGAGGTCCTGAATGACTCTACAACTCTTATTCGTAATTTAACCAATCAGCTAGCAAAAGAAAAAAAAAAAAACTAACTAATATATTTAACAGCAGGGTTCCAGGCGCACTGTCGACCTTCTTAGTTGAGTGGAGCCATTAGGGCTGGTGTTAGTACTTAACTCACAGATAATTAACTAGAATGGGCCTTTCCTTGACAGCGACTCTGAGTATAATTTCCCTTTGGCCATAAAGTTCAGATCGTTACCCCGTTAGAGGCGTGAGTCGGCAGGAATGTGAGAGAAGAGCTAACCCAAATACCAACACATTGTTGTGGCTAATGAGCTAACCACTTAATCGCCACAGTGGCACAGAGATAACTCCGAGCTGCGTGGACTCCGACCAATGCATTCCTGCAATTCATTGTGCGCACATAGTTGAATGCAGTCGAAAGCGCTATAAATCAAATCCACAGCAAGATGAAGTAGTTAGTCGAGTGTCGAGCCACTGCCCCTGGATCCCATTCATCATTCGCTGGGGGAATTCAATTCACGCCTTACAGGAATGCCTTTGACACACGCTGGCCACAGCACAGAGATGCAGCCAGGCAATAATTAGCGCTCAATTGTCGATCGTCATCTCTGGTCTAAGATCTAAGGTCCGATCACCTGCCTGGCAGCCTTTTGTTGTTCCTCTTCTGGCCGGGCGTACGTGACGAGCACTGCAATTGCCGTCCATCAATGACGCAGCTCAGCTGTGATCATTACCAGCCACTTGCCTTACCAGGCCCAAACCCACAAACCATTCACCTGCCCCGCTGCCCCTAGCAGTTCAGTGTGGACAAAAGTTTGCTGATTATGGGCGCGTCCAATTGTGATTATTCGCATATTTAATAGGCTCCGTTTTTTCAGTGTATCCGGTTCATGGTGTCGTTGTTGCTTGGACTGTTCATTTTTATTATATTATATATATAGACTAAGCTGAAAATCAGAGAAGACTGTTCCAAGAGGAGATCTTTTAGTTGCATACCTTTCTTTTAAGGAACATCCAGAAATCGGCCAAGCTGAGTTTTGATCTATGTTGTACAATTCTACAAATTGTATAAATAAAACTTAAATTATCTCGAAAAATAATAATCAAATATGCTATTTGCATTCCATTGAAATTTGACAAGTACGAAAGGATTTATCAGACTTTTAGCGATGCTTATCGAAAATGTGGTTTTTGGCGCAACTCGATACAAAGTTTAATCTGCCAACAAATCAGGCGTTTTAGCAAAATTGAACAACCCATCCGAGCAACTATTTCAAATCGCTGACAAATGTTGTCAAAGCGAATTTCGTAGTGTTGCATCAACGAAAATGACAGGAGGCGATAAGTCTGGTTGGGGATTGGCAAGAGTCGAAGCAAACATTCACAAATGGCCTGGTGTTAGGTGTCAGTTGGAGGCACAGACAACGGCTGTCAATGATAAGACCACACACATCCACATCAGGTTTGTTGCAAGCAACAAACATTTGTAAATGGGTTGAGAGGGGTGGGGGGGGGGGGGCACATAGCACGCAGTTTTTCAATTAGCCAGTCGGAACGAGTGGGGTGTCTGGGGAGGTGAATGAATATAAAACACTTGCGTGCCTAAAAACAATTTCTCAATAGGGGGATTCCATAACAAGTTGCTGGAATTTGCAAGACGTTCAACATGCGATAATTGCAAAATTACCTGGAATTCTGTTTTACATAATTGTATCAATAGTTGAATTATCATCACGCCAGCAACAATTTAAATAAAGAATAATCAACCCCCGACTCAGACTCAGACTCAGGCTCAGTCTCATTCTTCATGGGTTGTAAATTTGATTTATTTGCAGCTAATTGTGTTTATAAATAGCACATACACTGCTCGAAATTAGCGTATCTTTTAACTTATTATTTCTCTAGATTATCATGAATTAATATATTCGTTATTTTACTTATTCCATTTTTTTATTAATTATTTCTATCAAAATTCAATAAAAATTTTAATAATTGCCTTACAAATTTTGTACTATTTTATTTTTTTAAATTTAATTTAGGTTTCTATTTTTATTAAACTAAAATACTTTTTTTATGAACTTTCTAAAACAATAAATCGCTGAAAACCCAAATATCCTAAAAAAGATCTTCAATTTAATTTGATAAATCAATTTCAGAATTGGTTTTGGATCAAATGAATAACCAATTTTGTTACAGTGTAAGTGGCGCTGGTTGATATTAAGGGTCCAACCCCGTTGAACCCTAATTAGCCACTTGGCAGGCCTCATGGCATGCATGACACGTGTCCCTCGTGTTAGCTCAAGTGTTGCCACAGGGAGTGCGGCTTTTGGTTTGTCATTCGCTTGCTTCACAAACAGCTTTGTTATTTGAGACCAAGCAACCCACCAGGCCAAGTAATCCAAGCAACTGAACTCGTGCCAAGACCGACCCCTCCTAGCCTACTCTTTTGGTTTGGTTTCCTTGCATTTCTTGTTTCCGGTTTACTGCATTTCGTCAGCGTCATCGCCATCGTCATCCAATCGTCATCTTTATTCTGTTGCACTTTTCTTAATTAAAAGCCACATTGCGTTTTGTGTTTGGTGTTGTTCGCCCATTTGCCCATTTGCCTCTTTGCACCACCTGCGATGCGCCACTTTTTGTCGCCTTACCAACAACTCAACTTAGGGTAAGAATTAGCTCTTAACTTGGAAAGGGGCAACGGCACTCGCCTCCCCTCTCTTACTCTCTCTTTTAATTATCATATTATATTTATATATATTTAATTATGATCTCCAGCATTATGAGTAATAGAAGTAATATTATTATTTTATAATTTTTAAAGAAGTCTTTTACATTTTCAATTGAAAAGTGAACGCAGAATTTCATCAAAAATAAAAAGTGTGCGAATTATTTCTTGGAAATACAAAATTTTAGTTTCAATATTTGGATTTGATATTCCAGGTTTATTATTTAGAATAATATGCAATATACAATATAGAATATTGATATATTTATAGAAAATAAAAGGTTTTGGTCTGTGTAATACTTAAAACTGCAAATTATCAATCAGAATATATTTTAACGAGATTTTATTAACCCCAGCAAACAATTAAAAATATGAGGTAAGGAATGAGATATTAAATTTAAATTAAATTAATAAACGTTAATCAATTTAAAAAGCAGAACTAAACTAAAAGAAAAATAAACTCAAATTTGACATTTAACAGTCCATTTTATTGATTCTTTTTGGTATAATATATTTGATTAGCTTAGAGCAGACCTGGCTAGAGGATATCTTTTGGCAACTCCTTGAATTACTATCGCCCACATTTTGCTGCCATCTCTCTGACATTTTGGCTAATTTCTAGGCGAATCGCCGATCGTCTGCAATCGTGAGAAAATCGTCCCACGACTTTCCACAACATCAAATTTCACTCGAACTCTAAAATGCCTTGTCGGGTTTTCACCAAATTCGATTGGCGGGTTCATGACACCACGTGGGCAAAAGCAACAAACAACAAACAACAGACAACATTTGGCGACAAACAACAAGTTGATGTTGTTGCTGTTAGCTGTTGCTGTTGCTGTTAGCTGTTGATTGCAGCAATCAACAACATGCAACAAATCTGGCAACAGGTTGCCCGTTTGCTGTTGTTCCGCCATGTATCAAATATCAGCTTTGGACAGGCTGGCAAACTCCGCATTGAATGCAACTTTCGGGCAAAATAAACTCCACGAATTGAACACCTGGAACAGATGTGGACAAGGGGGGAAAAGAGGGTGTTGAAATTTTTGGTTGGCAAACAAAAATTGTTTCAAGGTTAGTTAAATACAAAACTCGTAATTCACATGACGCGCCAGGAATTGGTAGTTTCTTTTTATTTCGTCTGCAACTCTCAAAAGCGAAACTCATTTAAGCAAATAAAAACCGATTGCGGTTTTTTGCTGGAAACACAAACTATTTTCGGAATTTTGAATACCCTTACCAGTTGCGTTTTAATAAATATATTTTTTAGCATTGGGTTTATGATTTTTAGAAAATTGTTTGAACTTCTTTTGTTTAAAATATAACAATAGTTTTGAATATTTTTTTTTGCTGTGCTTCTATGATCTGTAAATGCCACTTAAAATTTGTAAGTATTTAAGAAAGCAGAAATAACTAAAGAATAATCTGTAAAGCTGTGCAAAAGACATTTTTTTTACATTTTTACATTGCTATTTTTTCTTTAATGTCTGTAAGTATTATGTTTGTTTTTGTTGCATCAAAGAATAAAAAAAATGAAATAAAAAAGTTAAGAGCATTTTCTGTGTGTGCATGTATGGAAAAACGTATAAGTATTAGTGCAGGTATTTTAAAAAAAACCGATCTGTGCTCTTTCATCGAGCTTACAGCTTTAATGCATATTGGAGTATTTTCCATAGTTCACAAATGTGTAACTGCTCATAAATAATATATATGTATGTTTATATATACATATATTCCATTGAAAATATTCATAAATGTACATAATACTATTATATCTTCTTTTGTGTATATCGTTCGATGTACGAATATATTTTCTAAATAAATACCTTGCATTTAATTCCTATTTATATATTTATATATATATATATATATATATATATATATATATATATATATATATATACACGAATTTTTATTTGACTACAGAAATCTTTTAAATATTTTGTATCTTTTAATTAAAATATAATTATAAATTGCATTTAAATATGCATTAATTCAATTTGTTACTTTTGTAAACTGACTTTAATTGACAATAAATCAATAAACATGTCATTTAATTTACTAATTACAGTGTATTAATTTGTCGCATGCATTTTTGCATTTGAATATTTTTTTGTGGCTTTCATTAAATTTTCAAGTGGATTTTCCGGCTGGCTACGTAAACCAGATTCTGACGCTTTCATTACACATTTTATTTGATTAGCTGAGCAGCAGCCAAGAAATGAAGAAGAAAAAGGACAGGTTATTCCACTTTTAAACGCAAATGACACATTAATTAGATATACTTAATATGGAGGACACGCTTAACCAACTCTTTAACAAAACCAAGCAATTCCTTAAGACTTAACTATATCTTGGCAAAAAATTGAAGTTTAGAAATCGAACACTCATTCCGAGAAAGATAATGATTGATTGAATGACTTACTAGCCGACTAAGACAGTCGCTTCAAGAATGCCAAAGATAATGAAGACTGATAATGATAAGAGATAAAGACTTTTTATGGCCAGGCTTAAAAATATTAACATTTTTATTTTTGCCTAGTTTTGCACATTGTTGCATGGTAATTAATAGCAGAAAACATTTATAATATAAAAAAGTCATCACATTTTCATATAAATACATTGTCCAAATGATGATTTGCGGAATTCGTTAAGATTTATTAAAAAAAAGTGCTCATTATGTGTATAATTAGTGGTACAACATATTGCAAGTCATGCGTAATGCCAATAATATTTAATCGTACTTTAAACCACATTATTTGCTGGAAAATGAATTTCTATTAGTTTAGATTAGCTAATTAAAATAGGCACATGTATTTTCTACTGTTGTAGATAGCACAATATATTTTATGAATATAAAATTAATGAAATTTATTTAAATAAAATAAAATTGTTATCTTACATATATATTCTTTACATAGTTTAACTAATTAAATTACTATATCATAATAATGCCTACAAGAGCAGATAGTTTATCTGTTAGAAAAAGTACAATTTAATTAAAAATCAGACAAAAAAGGGAATTTTCTATTCGTGTAATAATCTCTCTTTTATCCTTGCACATTTATCTCATTATGTACATTTTTGTTTAAGCCAAATAAGGTAATTAATTATTATTGTTGTTGTGTTATTGTATGCAAATTTTGCGTATTTGCATTTTAATTTAATTGCAATATCCGCTTTTTGTAGCCGCCCTTTATAATTAATTATTTATGTGGTGTACAAACCCCCATTCATAATTAAACCAAATTGACGCGAAAACATTATTAAACATTTATTTAACCAAATGCAATTTTGGTCATTGCTGTTTGTGGGTGTGTTTATTTATTTAACCAAAAGCAGGGTGTGTTTTTTTATTATTTAAATTGCAGAATGAATAATGAAATAAATTCACATTTATAACAAATGCGTCAGAGTGCAGTCAAATGGAAAGAACAACATTACATGCAGTTGGTAATTAATATAATTATAAACAGACACCAATGGGAAGGGTTCCTTATCCAATCCTTACTACAATTAATAATAATATGGTTTGTATAAAATCCGAAAGAAAACTTATAAATATATTTTTATTACTCTATAATGGCATATGCAAAATTAAGAATAGATTTGACTTATTCTTTTATGTTAGGAATTTAACTGTTCTCTCAACAATTAATAAGACTGTAAATTAAATGTTGTCAAAAAATTAGGAGGGAGAAAGACTTGTTTTATTAGTTACTCTCCTTGAAAAATTGTTCATTACGGTTCCCAAAGTAAATTTCAATTAGTTAATTTCGCTTTCCAGTATCGGTTTCATTAGTAATTCTTTTAGTATTTTAAATCAGACTATATTTGTATTAAAGTTATTGCCCATTTCTTTCACTGTGTCCGTACAATGTACAAGATCGTTTATCTTCCAAATATAATCTGTCACATGTTGAACATATTTATTGGCATTGCGCCCCCGGGCCAAAATGTACATGTCTCTTGAAGTTCCAGTTGGCAGATAGTTTGCTCAAAATCATGAGCAAATAAATGCGCCAATAAATTTCATCATTAAAATCACTTAATTTTGATCTACGATGAAAATAATGAAAAATCACCAAAGCCAAAGCCATAGACCAAGCCGAGGCCTGAGGAAAAGAACCGGACGCAAAAAAAAGCCACCTAGCAGAAGCCAGGAACGGAGCCATCGCAGTTCTTATAAATCATAAAATAAAAGACACTAAAAGCAAAAATAAATCACATGTAAAACTAAGGCGAAAAAAAAAACCGGGTGAACATTAGAGAAACTATTTCGCCTAAACCAATCCGGTCTGGTTTTGGCCTGGTTAACAGCAAACTTGGTCGAAAATTAATTGTAAAACGCGCCGCAAAACACGCTCCAACTGCCAACTGCAACTTGCAATAACTGCAACCATAATCTACATAATTCCCGCAGCGAGCCACTGTTTGGGCCGGGATCCCATGAGAGACTCTCTATAGAGACGCTCGGCTCGATCCATTGGCCGTGACTGTCTCTTTGAAATATGATGCCCAGTTCTGTGCAATAGATACGATTGCACATTTCCAAGAACCCACCAGCAATTCATGAAAATGCAAATTTTCCTCCATTTCTTCTGCTTTTCTATTTTTTTTTGCCAATTGCTGCAAATGATTGTGGCACTTGTGATGCATGTTGCCAAGATTAGAGCTTGCTACCATTCCTGGACTAATTGCACATGAAAAATACACAACAAACTGTTAGCAATTGGAATACTTCATTAAAAGAGAAATTCAAATTATCAAAGAAAATATCATTAATTATTATTATTTGTGTAAACTAAAAATGTATAAAAATGAATTCTAATTTTGGTATAAAAACATAATTATTATTCTCTATTATAAAATATATTTAATTTCATTTTTTTTGCTTTTAATAAATGAACTATTATTCATGATTTCTTGAAAATGTATGTAATAATTAATTTTTGTTTTGAGATGAAAAATTTACTTTTTTTTAATCCGATAAGCAATGCTTTAAAGTCGTACTTATTGTTAATAATTGGTTATAAAAATAATAGCCACTTGCTTAATCATAATCAGGAAACAAATGAACTTCTTGCAAAGCATAATTTGCAAATATGACTAGCGATAGTTGGGCCAAGAAAAACAGAGAGTTCATTAAAACAAACTACAGTTGCGCCATAGAAATTGTTGGCTTTAATGTCATTAGGGTGTGGCACATGCTAAATGATAATTACTGTGCGGCATTAAAGCGTCAAATCTGCATTTTCACTTGTGGGTCATAAAGTGACCACGGGCCTCTGGCCACTGGCCACCGGACAGTGGACACTGACTACTGGGCCCCAATGTTCCATCTGTGTGAATACGAATTGCTTTACGTTGAGCAATAAAAACAAACTAGAATGCCCAAGTCGAGACTGCGCGACTAGCAGATACCCTGTTAAAATCCGAAGGTTAGAAAGTTTTTCTTGTTTATACAAAAAATTTCTAAACATACGAAAAGAAATTAATAAAAAAGTAGAAAGGTTTCCTTTTATTTTTTTTCTAACTTTTTTTTTTAACTTTAAGTTTCTTAAATTATAAGAATTCATAATTTTAAATATTTTTTTGGTTTGGCGTCAGCTAATATTACTTTCTGCAATTTAAATAATTCTTATAGTTAATAAAAAATATAACAAATTTAGGTATTCTAATTGGAAGACTATATCTGAGAACTATGTCCCTTGAAGGCTAAAAAAATCAATTGGAATCGATGTTTTTACAAACTTAACGACATGGCTATATATAAATCTCTGCAAGGGTATAAGCCATTAATTGTATATTGGCCCTAAGCTAACTACCATTGGTAAGTGGCGAATATAATTGAATAAATTAATTGCAACAATTCGTTTAATCATTTTTATTGCAACCGTTGTAAATATTGTGCTAAAAGTCGCATCTTTATGGCGCTGCTAAGCTTTCCACTTGGTATTTGAATTTATTGAACATTTTTCAAAACCTTGCTGGGGCAAGTAATATACCTGGAGGCGGTTCCAGAATTACTTATCGTGAATTTATGCAGATTCTTTTGGAAATTACATAGTTAATCGATTATTTTGCCAGGATTAATTTGATGGGTGTTAACAGAAAATTCAGAAAATTCAATTAACAGTCTTGTGACTTGATTAATATTGGTTAATTTTTAAAGTGTAATTGAATTATGAATAAATCCAAACTATGCTCAGAAATCTTTTCACAGCAAACTAAACGACAATTTTAAGAGGTAATTGGCACTAAAATCTTTGGGTTAATCTTAACCATAACAATTATAATAATATCTATATTTATATATTTTAAATGGTATCGAGTAGAACGCCTACCATAAGATAACACCTCAAATTTCCGATCGTTTGTAGTTGGCAGTTGATTATTCGGTAATTTGTGATATGGTTTGTCATTATACATTTTGTCACCTGCATTTTGACTGACCAACTTGGAGTGGACACCACTACATGTGCCCCATGTCAGATAGCGTAATTTATAGTGTTACATTGTACGTGACTAGCCTGCAAGTCGCACCACAAATGCCACATAAATGTATTCCAATCTATTGATTGACCAAAACACCAAAAGCAGCTCCTCAGCAACACGTGGGCAACTGGCCAACTACAGAAAGAGAAAAAGCGAAATAAAAAGCCCAATAAAATGTTAGAACATCGGCTGCATATTGATGACAACCAGGCGATGGGAACGATGACCAGCAAACAGACCAGGTGGATCAAACACTGAAATACCCTGTAATCAGACACATCCAATTTATAATTGAAAAAATGCAAGGCAAAGAAAAATGTGTGTCTTAATTAAATTTAAATATTGATTAAAAAATCTTCTTTTTTTTGGAATGCAATATGTGAAATTCATAAGAATTTCCCAAGATCAAATTAAGATCTCTAATCTAATATATATAAAATATGCTTTTAAAGACTTAAAGAAAATTTAAGACAAGAATACAACAAACTTTCTTCAAGTTCAAACTTAGAATATTATTTTATTTAAAGATATTTACATATTTATTTAAATAAAGAATATATTTTGACTATATCTATTATATTGTGATCTATCTATATACCGATGATTATTTCTATTGACTACTTAAAAGATGTAATTAGTAAGTTTACAGGGCACTTATAAGTCGAGCAGTTTGTTTCTTGTTTAGATCATTTTGTTTTGGATTTGGGTTATGAGCGAAGCATCGCTCAAATGCAAAATGCAAATGCAACAATTTCAGTTTTGTGGTTGCTTTTTGGGGTCAATGTCAATTTTGTTTTGCTGCCCGCTGAGGTCGTTGCAGGTGCCCTCCTTCAACCCCTCCTCGGCTGACCAATCCCATTATTTTTTTTGGCACGCGTTTGGCATCTTAAGCAGATGCCAAGGCACGAACACATATAAAACCGAGTGGCGTCCCAGTCGGTCACTCAGTCAGTCAGTCAGTCACAACAATGCAGCTCAGTCCAGTTATTATCGTCGTGCTGCTCGGTTGCCTGTTGAGCCTGTCGCAGGCGGATGCACAGCAGCAACAGCGTCGTCGCTATCCACAGCAACATTTCCAGCGACAGCAGCAGCAGTCGGGTTACAATTACCAGCCAGGGTCACAGAACCTGGAGCAGATTGCACAGCCAGCGATGAGTTACGCTGCTCCACAGCAGATATATGAAGCACCCGTTGCAGCTGGAGCTGCTGTTCCCGCTCCCGTTCTATTGCCAGCTTCAGCTCCCGCCCGTCTCCAGGCGAAACCCGCTCGTTTGGTGGACAACAGCGAAACACAGGAGGACATTGACGATGCCGCCGAGGAGGTGGAGGTGCCCAAGTTAGCACCAGCAGCTCCAGCACCCGTTGCTCCTCCAGCACCCCTCGTACCCGTACAGCATCCGTCCATTGTATATTATCCTGCAGGCGCTGTGAGCTTTGTGCAGCCAACGACATTTGCCAAGTTTATCGCAGCACCACAGGCAGTGGCACCAGCTGCTCCAGTTGCCTCTGTTGCTGCCCCAACTACCCCAGTTGCTGCCCCAGCTGCTGTGCCAGCTGCTGCCTCTGCTGCCTATGTGGCCGCTCCTCAATATTATGCCGCCTACTTTGGCTAGAAATATATAAATTAATATATCAATTGTATATTAATTGCAGCTATTTGAATAAATAAATCACCTTTTTTACCCACATATTTTGCAATCAATGTTTTTTATGTCCTTGAAGTTTTTTTTAAGCTCAAAATATAAACTTAAATCTTCTATTTTCGGTAAAAAACATTCAAAAATCATTAATCTAGTATATTTCATAAAGTTCTAACGAATTGATCGAATATGTTTTCATTACAGCCACAAAATCCTTTCCTCTATTGCTTTTTTTTTTAAAAAAAATTGGTCTGAAATCGTTAAAAAAAAATTACTGTATTTAATTTAATTATTCAATTCAACTACAACAATTCAATATATGAACTAATGGTTTTGGTTTCATTTGAGAACCTCAATAAGTAATTTTCGGAATTCATTTGCTTTGAAATTTATTATTATTTTAAGATTTTGTATATTATACGTCGATTTTCAATTCGAAGCTTAAAAATTATGTTTGATGAGACGATCCTTCGATTCTACAATTAGATAAAGCTTTTGGTTTTAAGTGGAATCAAGCAGTGAACAAAACTCTAAGAATTATTAAGAAAATAATTTAAAATAATTCAAATATTACTGTTATTGAAAAAAAGTACAATTTTACTATTCAAATATATTTCTAACATTTCTGGTATTATGATTTAGAAACTAAGGAAACACATTTTGTTTTGAATGCTTGGATTAATCATTTGGTTAATTAGTTGCAAGTATAATTTTATTGCATCTATCGTTAAATTTAATCTTTGTAATCTTATTATGCAGCATTCGCCACCTTCCACCATCCCCGAACCCAGTCAATTCCAATTATTTATGTTGACTTGAGTGATTAAGCTGCAGCAGAAAGCACCTTTATCATCATGGTTGATTTGAGTGCGCCTCTGAAGACGGTTGGAAAGCTGCTTAAAAAACGGTAGGCAATTCCATGGTCAGCCTAACGAGCATTTGTCGAAAGAAGATGCGAACGCGTCTCGAAGGCTCAACGGTCTGACAATGAGTGAGCAAAGATAATCTATTATGACCGTAACAAGAAATAAATCCCAACTCGGTAATCCATCATTTTACAACTTGGCAATCAAAATAAGGAGTTTAGCTAAGTCAGTCAAGGAGTCGGACGGTCAAACAGACTTGGACAGCTGGACACGCGGACATTTCGAGCGGCCAATCAACGGCCAAACAAAGTTGGCTAGCTGTCGCAGTTACCAATTCCTGCAGCTAGAGCTGATTTCGTGCAGATAAAATTATATTAAACATATTTTAAAAAAAAAAAACCAAAAATACATAAAAAATATTTATCACATTTATAAAAAAAAATTAAATACTTTTGCTATATTTTGTTTAGGCTGATTTAGCGATTACTCTTTTAATGCTTAATAAATAATAAAATAAATTTAAGCTTTCAGGCTTCAACTCACTTTTCGTTTTAATCTTGTTAAAAATTTATCCTAATTCATTTTGAAAAATTCTGTGTTTTGATTTAGAAAAATATTTAAATACATTTATATGAAATGAAATTTAAATAACATGAAATTAAACAATGTCGGCAAAAAAATGAATAAAAACGTGAAAACTTTGAAATATATTCAACTAAAATAAAATAACACAACATTTAAAAAAAGAGGAATGATATAAAAAGTTGATTACATAAAATTAAAAATTAGACAGTAAAAAATAACTAAAGTTATGTAGTACCTAAATATTTGAAATATTTATTAGAGAAAGACTATAGTCCTCATCCATCGCATACAGCTTTAGGATTATTTTCGTGTCACGCGCTCAACACTCGAAATAGCGACTAACGAACAAGTCGAAAATCATGTTAACTTTAAGTCCGAACTAGTCGTAATAGAAGCGGAGCGCAGAGATCAGGAAACATGCATTTTCGACATGCACCATACACATTCAGGCCAAATCAGCGGGCGGGAATGGAATATTGTTAGAGAGTGCGGGGTGAGGAGAGAGACGAATTCAAAGCTCAATTTACGGCAGCCTGACGACTTGGACAAGTGGCAGCTTTGGGCCATTTTAGCCAACTGCCTGTCTGCCTGGCTACCTGCCTGCCTATCTGCCTGCCTGCCAGCCAGTCTGTCTGTCTGTTTTGTCTGCGTGGCCAACTAAATAGTTGCCAATAATCCGTGTCCAAATTGATCGGGTTGCCGTTTATGGTAATGGACGAACTTAGAGGATGCCAAAATGTTTTGGTTAGCCAGTGGCATGGCTTGGCTTGGCTTGGCCTGGTCAACTGGCTCCAATGAATGCTTCATTATCGATGCACAAACTTGGGCGTGCGTCTCAAATGATTTGCAACGGTTTTCAGGCGGTCATTTTGCATTATTATTGCTTCATTTTCTACTCTTGATGCAGCAGCCAAGAGGAATGCTGTCAATTAGCGTAAGAAAGAAGCAACTCCCCAAACAGATTGAAATGTTGACGGACGACCGGGGGTGGAAAGGGGCATCCACAGGAAACCCAAGCAGTGACAGCTGCACCGCCCTTTTCTCCACTAGCTTATATACGTATATATATATAGCCCTTAAGTCCATTTGGAACTGCTCATACATTTTGAAAATCGCATTTAAAGGTGAAGGTGCAACAGTTAGCAGCGGGCATATCTGGTTCACTGCCTCTTGGAGCTCTGCCAACAAAGCTTAGCAAAATGCTCAAAAACTTAACAAAAAGAATAAAACAGAAAATATATATATGTATATGGGATAGAAAGAGAAAAAACACGAAACAGTCATGGCACAAAGCTAACATGTGGGCGGCACATGTGATGAGTGCTTTGAGCAAAAAGGAAAAGAAAACAAACTGGACTCCAGTCGAGACTGCCCGACCAGCAGATGCTCTGTAGCCAAGTGATTAACTATTGGCATATTATATATGTATATATATAAAAAAGCTTTGTGGTCGAAAATTCTACCCCTTTTACCCATATTTACACGTTGAAAATTACATTAAAATTAGCCAAGTTTAAGGAGTGCGCAGTATCAGTTAAAAAATCACTCAACGTGTTTTTGTATGTGGCTGTGTGCGTTTGTTTTTGTATTGGAAAACTTGTATTTTCAACATCAGAGTAGACGAAAATGAAAAGTAAGCAGCTGTAGTCGCAGGCTTAAATTAAAAAATAACATCAACAGGCTGCTATAAATAGCATGAATTGAAATTCTAAATGGATTTCTGAAAAATTTAATAATATTTTATTTTGATACTTTTTATTCTATCTGTTTTAAAGTTTTTGTTTAAATCGCGCGGCTAAATCATTAGGTTTTAACAACACTGAACTAATTATACTTTTTTACTGATGTGGCAGCACTGTTCCATTACTCGCTTATTCACGACATGCTCTTGCCGCCAACTACCGGTCAGTGCATGACGTCACGTCATCATATTTTAGAATTTAAAGTATTATGTTATCAAATAAAAACAACTAATATTCTGTCCTTGATATCAACTTTCAATAAATGGTGACTCAGTCGAGTGGATTAATATCCATTTACAAACAGTATACATCAGAGTTGTAAAGTGGTCTTATTAGCCCAGTTGGTTGTACCGCAACTCACGCAACCTTCTTGATTTCCTTTCTCACAGCTGGAATAACAGGCAAAATAGCAACAACAACCACGACTTTCTTAATCGGATAGCGACGAGAGCAAAGACGAAGAAGAGCTAACAACAATACAAAGACTACTTGTTGACAAAGCTGTCGTTGGCAAACTAAACGGCTGAAGCGCGTTGCTTTGCTCCATTTGCATATTCTAGAAGTACAAAACTAGACACATCAGCACTTTTTTGACTTTTAATCTCAAAACGTAAGTTAGAAAATGTAGTAAATATTTGGATTAATAAAATGTATGTTCTTAGAAAATGCGTCAGCTAAAGGGCAGCGTTAAGGAAACGCGTAAGCAAAAAAAGGAGCGCAAATTGGAGAATGCTCAGAATCAAGCAAAAATTGGAACTATTGTGCTGCCGGCACTAGGCGCCATTGCCATGATGGTCAGTAAATGCCAAGATGAGCTAAGCTTTTTAATTATTTCAAATCTGTTTCAGATAGTGGCATTTATTTATATGAAGACAAGACCTGCGGTTTTAGTGTAGAATATTAAATATTTTATTATATACTTGTAATTGTGTATAACCCCTGTATGTGTAATTGCGCCCTTGTTAAATGTGCAATTTGATTTTAAATAATGTTGTAAAGTTATAAACACCAGTTGATTAAACAATATCAAACATTTTTTTATTTGCAAAGCAGCCAAACAAACGAGTTGAAGTGTTGTGAAACGCTTTATACTGTGCCACTATTCTCTGGCGCGCGTTTAAAAATAAAGTTCACTTAACGTATAAGCAGATTCAAAATATTGTTATATTTTTGCCAAAATAGCAATCATTTACATTTACATTTACATTCATACTCACAACATACACACAGATATAGACATTTTGGTTAGTTTTATTCTCGCAATTTACACATTACTCGTTCGTCGTGCTGGCCAACCAAAATACCTTCTAGTTGCATGTGTCAATTCAATAGAATAAACAAAGTGAATTAAATTCAATCAATTGCAAAAATACGATTCCACAAAAAAGACTTACTGCCTAACAACATAGAGTTGTTAACGAACTTTTGTGAAACTGAATTTAAATATCTTTGCTTTTCGATTAGATAACACACAAAAGCATCAAACGCTCAAATACATACACAAAACATATACATACAAAACATAGTCCGCCAGCTGTTTTACTTACGCTCTCTCTCTCATTTCACAACACACGCACAAACATTCGCAACACAGCCCAAGCTCGTGCGGTCCGTTTTGACATTTTTCCCAACACAGTTACTGTTTTAGTTCTCACACTGGAGCGTGCGGGTAAAAAAAGTGATTCTAACACTTGGACAATGCTGAAATTTTTGGTAAGTAATGCAATACGAAATACAAGTGTAATTTTGTGAAATTATGTCCACTAGACAGCTCTTACAGCAGTTTGCATATCATTGCGAATCAGCGAACAGCAAAATGCCGCATTTCTTTTTATGGCGATGATTTAATACTGCTTCTGTGGTTCTTCTTATTGCCATGTTATTTGGCAGGCAACAAAGAAATACCAACAGCTTATGCAAATCATATGCAAACAAAACTTTAAACTTGCTACAAACACAGGAATTACTGCGAATTATGTTCAGCTAAGCATAGAACATATGTATTACATGCTTATTTCATTTTAAAATTGTAGACTTGGCCTGAAATGTCTATAGCTGTTCGGTTTGTCATTCAATATTTTTTTTAGAAACAACAAAAATTATTATAAATATGAAACTGCTAGGATTGAAAATGCGATTGCTGAAACAAGCTCCCCATTTCTGCGATGCATTGTTGCCTTATCCTCCTAAACGGTTAAGCACAGGCTGCTTGACGTTTCTCTGTATGGTCAGCAGGCCAAATGCAAATACAAATGAAAGCAACTCTTTTAATTTTTGTTTGATATCATTTCTATTTGCAGCTAACTTTTGGAGCCGGAGTTTACACGGGTATCTACGTAACGCAAAATTATGAAGTATGTATTAACAGAATGCAATTATAATAAATATTAAAATATTGTTACTTTTCTTTGCAGGTGCCTCGTGTAGATGATCCCAAAAAATTGTTGGAGCAAATGACTGAAAAACTGAGCGAGCTAATCGACGGAAAGAAAAAGTAACTTTCATATTTAGCTACTTACTTTTATGCTGTCGAATGTAACTTGGACAAATTTTACAAAATTACCAATAAATGGTTAGAATGGACTTGAAAGAAGGCCAAATGGGAGATGAAACAAAGTTCGATCAATCAATTTACGGCTTATCTAATATACACATTAAATTTCACATAATTTCGACTTCATATGCAAATTTAACAATTCTAAATGATGGACAATAGTTTTACAATAAATGGATAATTTCAATAAATTTTACACTATTCACAGAACACCTGTCGAACAAATTGTGCACGATATCAAAAAGGAAGCGAAAAAGATTATGGACGATTAAAAGAGACGTGTTGCGTTGACAATATATATATTTAGTTTTTCTGTGTTAAACCAAAATTACCTATGATCAAATAAAGCAAAATTTAAAGTTATTATCTAAATAAATGAAACACCACCGCCATAATATTCTAAGCGCGTTTGAGGCTCCACAAATGCAAGCCAATCGGAGGCGTGCGTAGGAAGCAGACCCATGCTGTGGCACTTATATAGCGCTAATGCAACATTCGCCAGATTGCCCAGAATATAGATGATACGCTGACCGGTGCCCTGTGCGCCCTCGGCCATTTTTGAGGTGACTTGAGTTGTGAACATCGCCTTTATAGGACGGATCAGCATCATACCCACCATCATTATAGGAAAGATGGATATTGAATTGCCCGACATGTACATAATAAATAGATTCATTGGTATCTGAAATCAAGCAATTACAAAGGTTACTGTAGGTATCGAAAGGCATCCATTTATCGCTTACTTGTTTCAACGGTCCCAGGGCCAGATCCCACGATTTCTTAATTACCAAACGCTGGTCACGCACAACTTCTGTTTGATTCACAAGCGCCGTCGGATTGTAGCCAGGCGGCGAGGGCATATCTGCATTTTTGCTGCATCACAAGAAAACTAAAAAATTAATCCCAATAACAGGTTCATTTACTGCACATACCTAATGCTAAAATCTAGCGCCCACTTGGATTTCTTGGAGTTTTGCTTGGTCGACATTTTGGTTGTGTTTTTATTCAGTTTTTTGTTAATTTAATTGAAAAATTGCTTATAAATTAGCACCAGCAGCAAATGAAAATGTTGATGTTATCGTTATCGGCAAAAGCAACTCTGATACTTAGGCCAAACTAACGCCGGTACAGTGTTGGTAAATATAAGGAATAGTTCAGAGTCTCAAATAGTTATCGGCTTTTATTATAGTCGATAATCGCTAAATTTATAAGTCGCGCTAAAAGTTTTCTTATATAAATATTATTTATCAACACCTCTATTTTAAATATCTATTACACTTGTATTTTTGTTTATCATATTATTATCACGTTTATAAAATTAAAAGAAATAAAAGTTATTCTTTTGCTGTTTTTTGTTTTTCTTGTTGTTTTTGCTGCTGCTGTAGTTCATTTAACGATTAGGATTCTTTAACTGATTGGACAACCAATCAAATCCGTCGTAGAGTCCCTCGCCGCTGGTTGCACACGTCGCCTGAATATACCAATTGCGGTTTCTAAGCGAGTGCAAGCCCAACTTGTCGGTGATTTCGGCCGCAGTCATTGCATTTGGCAGATCCTGTTGTTAAATAAGAGAAGATATGAGAGATTGATCTCTTACCGCCAAATAAGAAAACATTTTTAAGGTTTTCTTATCAGCGGCATTGAAACTAAGTTTATTCGAACGCTGACATCATCGGAACTTAATACATCTGCGTAAAAGTATATATTTGCATAGTAAAATAGTTCTTTTGAGATAGAGTTTTCATCATTACTTTTTCCGAATTTAATTGCGTACCTGTTTGTTGGCGAATATTAGTAAGACTGCATCTCTGAGCTCATCCTCGGCCAGCATACGCATCAATTCCTCTCTCGCCTCACCGATACGCTCCCTGTCATTGCTATCAACGACGAAGATAAGACCCTGCAAAACAATGAACCATATTAATTTCGGCTTAAAAAATAAGAGCTAATGATAAGGAGTACAGATCGCATTAATATCAGTCCCGTCTTGAAACAATAATTAACTTTGAATAATCACAAGTAATCATTACAAGTTGTTAACATCATTTATATATATTCTATATATGTTAAGCTTTTTATATTGCCCGTTTCTTGACGTACTTGTGTGTTTTGGAAGTAATATCTCCACAAAGGACGAAATCTGTCTTGGCCGCCCACATCCCACACTGTAAGGCTAATATTCTTGTATTCTAAAGTATCCACATTGAAACCTAGAAGTATATAATATATATAAACGTATAGTACAAATTTTATTTTAATTATGACAGACTCACCAATGGTAGGTATCGTTGTAACAATTTCACCTAATTTGAGTTTGAACAGAATTGTGGTTTTACCAGCGGCATCCAAACCGACCATCAATATTCTCATTTCCTTTTTACCGAAGAGGCCATTGAATAGATTCGTGAATACATTTCCCATGTTGCTGGATGCTGTTGTTCCATCTTGTCAAAGTTCAATGTGGATAAGTTATTTGATTTTTATTATTACTGATACTGTTTCTTCTTGATATGAGGGAATTATAAACAAGTTCAAATCCGAGCTGCAACTGCTTTGAGACTTACAAGCAATTGACTTAAACTACAAGTAATTTGGAGGACTGGTGCTAAAGTTTAGGTTTCGCCGGTAAATGGCACAATGACTGTTGTTATTTATACTGCGGCGACATCGGAACTGAGCTGACGTGTTTCACTCACAAGCAATGAGTAATTTGAAAGACCAGAAACAGAATCAAGAAATAATGAAATCTTGCATTTAACTTACCCCAATAATTGGTTCATTCGCTGAACACAACCATGTAGCCCCCACTTAGATTTCGTGGAGTTTTGCTTGGCCGACATTTTGTTTGTGTTTTTATTTAGTTTTGTGGTAATTTAATTGAAAAACTACTCATAAATTGGCAGCACGTGCAAAAGAAAAGGATAATGTTATCGTTTTCGTCAAAAGCAACTCTGAAAGTATGGCTAAACTAGTGCCGGTACAGTGTTGGTAAATCTGGGGAATATTCCACCGTCTCAAATTGTGATCGGCTTTTATTATAGTCGATAATCGCTAAAATTATAAGTCGCTCAACCGGTTTTTCTTATTTAAATTTTTATTTATAAACACCTATATTTTAAAGACTAATTACACTTGTATTTTTGTTAATCATATTATGATTACTTTTATATTAATAAAATTAAAAGAAATCAAAGTTATTCTTTTGTTTTTTTTTTGTGATTGTTTTTGCTGCTGCTGTAGTTCATTTAACGATTAGCATTCTTTAACTGATTTGACAACCAATCGAATCCGTCGTAGAGCCCATCGCCGCTGGTTGCACACGTCGCCTGAATATACCAATTGCGGTTTCTGAGCGAGTGCAAGCCCAACTTGTCGGTGATTTCGGCCGCAGTCATTGCATTTGGCAGATCCTGTTGTTAAATAAAATAAGATATGAGAGATTGAAAACACAAACATTAAAAAATCATAAAGTAGCGAGAGTGCATTTTACCGCCAAATAAAAAATAAACATTTTTAAGTTTTTCTTATCAGCGGCATTGAAACTAAGTTTATTCCAACGCTGACAACATCGGAACTTAATACATATGCGTAAAACTATTTATTTGCATAGTAAAATAGTTCTTTTGAGATAGAGTTTTCATCATCACTTTTTCCGAATTTAATTGCGTACCTGTTTGTTGGCGAATATTAGTAAGACTGCATTTCTAAGCTCATCCTCGGGCAGCATGCGCATTAATTCATCTCTCGCCTCACCGATACGCTCCCTGTCATTGCTATCAACGACGAAGATAAGACCCTGCAAAACAATGAACCATATTAATTTCGGCTTACAACAATAAGAGATGATGTTATAATATAATGATATATTTATCAGTCCCGTCTTGAAACAAAAATTAACTTTGAATAATCATAAGTATTCATTACAAGTTGTTAACATCATCTATATATATTCTATATATGTTAAGCTTTTTATAATGCGCGTTTCTTGACGTACTTGTGTGTTTTGGAAGTAATATCTCCACAATGGACGAATTCTGTCTTGGCCGCCCACATCCCACACTGTAAAGCTAATATTCTTGTATTCTAAAGTCTCCACATTGAAACCTAAAAGTATATAATATATATAAACGTATAGTACAAATTTTATTTTAATTATGAGAGACTCACCAATGGTAGGTATCGTTGTAACAATTTCACCTAATTTGAGTTTGAACAGAATTGTGGTTTTACCAGCGGCATCCAAACCGACCATCAATATTCTCATTTCCTTTTTACCGAAGAGGCCATTGAATAGATTCGTGAATACATTTCCCATGTTGGTGGTTGCTGTTGTTTCTTCTTGTCAAAGTTCAATGTGGATAAGCTATTTGATGTTTATTATTACTGACACTGTTTCTTCTTGATATGAGGGAATTATAAACAAGTTCAAATCCGAGCCGCAATTGCTTTCAGACTTACAAGCAATTGGCTTAAACTACAAATAATTTGGAGGACTGGTGCTAAAGTTTAGGTTTCGCCGGTAAATGGCACAATGACTGTTGTTATTTATACTGCGTCGACATCGGAACTGAGCTGACGTGTTTAACTCACAAGCAATGAGTAATTTGAAAGACCAGAAACGAAATAATGAAATCTCACAGTATAACACCAGCTACCAAATTATGTGTCATCAACCGTGCAATGTATAGAAATCATTAAAACATTTGTGTGTTATAAAAGGTGATAATACGTAGTTTATCAATAAATTCCTGATTCTGCATTTTTAACCCGAATAATAGGTTCATTTGCTGAACACTAAAATCCAGCGCCCTCTTGGAGTTTTGCTTGGCTGACATTTTGGTAGTGTTTTAATTTAGTTTTGTGTTAATTTAATTCAAAAATGTCTTATAAAATGGCACCAGCAGCAAAATGAAAATGTTAATGTTATCGTAATTGCCAAAAGCAACACTGAAAGTGGAGGATTTAAATCTAGTCAAGCGTCTCAATTTATCTTTTATCCTAGTCGATAATCGCTAAAATTATAAATCACTCAACAAGTATTTGTTTTTTAAATATTATTTATAAACACCTCTTTGCTCTTTGAGAGCAATTACAATTATATTTTTGTTTATCACATTCTTATTACTTTAACATTTATAAAATTAAAAGAAATATATATTTATGTGGAGGTAGTTAATTTATCAATTATAATTATTTTACTGATTGGACAACCAATCGAGTCCCTCGTAGAGCCCATCGCCGCTAAATGCACATACCGGTTGTATGTGCCAAACACGGACTTGCAGTGAATTTAAACCAAAGGTTTCGGTGATTTCGTCTGCATTCATTGCGTTAGGCAGATCCTGAAGTTAATTGTTAAGAGATAAAAAAAAAAAAAACATTTAAAGGCTCTATTATTTTTAAAAGCACATTAATTAATTAAAAAGCTTGTTTCTGAAATCTAAAGTGTAAGCATGTCTTGAATAAGTTAACATGTCTGATTATATCTATATCAAGGGATTTTAAATATTATTTGTAAAAGTTACTGTTTTAAGTTTTACGTGAGGTATTTATTGATCGTAGTATACGAAAAATTGATCGATTCGACTGCTGATCCTGATCAGCAATATGTACAATTTAAAATGCTGGACGTGCCATCTTCTAACTGTTCTATTCTCCTTATATTTTATATGATAAAACTAGGTTTCTATAATTTGTTTTCCAATTCATATCATACCTGTTTGTTTGCGAGTATCAGTAAGATTACATCTCTATTTTTATACTCGGCCAGCATGCACATTAATTCCTCCCTCGACTCATTGGTGCGTTCTCTGTCATTGCTATCGACGGCGAAGATAAGAAACTAAAAGCATACACAGGACAGACGAATGTTAATTTGGCTTAAAAGACTAGAGCTAAAGACAGGAAGGAGGATCGGATTAATATCAGTCCCGTCTTGAAACAAAAATTAACTTTGAATAATCATAAGTAATCATTACAAGTTGTTAACATCATCTATATACATTCTATAAATGTTAAGCTATTTATAATACTTTTGCATGACGTACTTGTGTGTTCTGGAAGTAATGCCTCCACAATGATCGTACTTGTGAGTATTGCAAGCAAATTCTCCACAATGGACGAATTTCGGCAAGGCCGCCCACATCCCACACTGTAAAACTAATATTATTATATTCTACAGTCTCCTCATTATAACCTGCAAATATTTTATGTAAATGTATTATTAGCAATTTATATAATTATGACGGACTCACCAATGGTAGGTATCGTTTTATCAATTTCGCCTAATTTTAGTTTGTACAGAATTGTAGTTTTCCCAGCGCCATCCAAACCGACCATCAATACTCTCATTTCCTTTTTACCGAAGAGGCTGTAGAATAGATTCGCCAATACATTTCCCATTTTGCTGGTTGCTGTTTCTTCTTCTTTTTCTTGTCAATGGTATTATTGTTACTGCTACTGCTTCTTCTTGCTATAAGAAAATTATAAACCAGTTTAAATCAGAGTTGCAACTGCTGTTAATATACAACTCCTCTTCGGATTTGTGTGCTTGCGATTTAAAGCCATCAATTCTAATTTAATAAAAAAAAGGACATGAAAAAAAATAAAAATTTAGTTTCGTTTGACTTATGGCTTAATTCGCTTAACTGCCAATAGCATATTGATTAAAGACAAAACACGTTTAATAATGTTTTTATTTGCATCGAGTTTCCATTGTAAATCTGACCAGTTTCTATGAAACTGAATCCCCAAGCTGTAAATGTACAAAGCTATTGTATGCTTAGTGACACTAGACCATACGCAATATATTTTCCATAGTCTATTAGGCTTGGTGTAAAATGTCTGTTGTCTGCTCAGTTTTCCAATAATAATACAGTCTTTTAATTTATTTTTCGAAACAACATTACTTCTAACTTTTACAAATATGAAACTGCTTGGGTTGGGGTTGCAATTGGTCAAACGAGGTCAATCAACATGCCCCAGTGGATGTCAACAACCGTTTGATGCATTGCCTCCATGTCCGCCCAAACCGTTGTGGACAGGCGGGCGCGTTATAGTCTTTTCAATGGTGAGCAGGCAAAATAATTTATCAAAACAACTCTTTTAACCATTTCTGTTTGCAGCTAACATTTGGGGCTGGAGTTTACACCGGCATTTACGTATCGCAGAATTATGAAGTTTGTGTTAATGAACGCATTTGCTATAAACATTTAATAATTATTAATCGTTGCAGGTGGCTCGTGTGGACAATCCCCAGAAACTAATAGAACGAATGAATCATAAAATCGCCAATCTATTCGACGAAAAGAAGAAGTAACATTCAAATATGGCTCCGTATCCACGTATAGGCCAGGCAGTTTTAAATTTATTTTGCCCGAATAAAGCCTTGACGCACGTATACAAATTATCAATAATATGATTAAGACCGCTCACCAAACAAGGCCAAATTAAATATGAAGCGAAGATCAAAAAATTAATTTTCAAAATTAACTATTCCTTTAAACAATAAATGAATGATTGCAAAAATTTTATGCTCGTCGTAGAACACCAGTCGGACAAATTATGCACGATAATTAACCAAAAATAGAATGATAGGGAACGATTAAAAAACGCGCTTCGGAAACCCACTTGTGATAAAAGGCAATAATGCAATGTACTCGATAATTTTATCCATGATCAATTAAACCAAAATTAAAAGTTACTATTTAAATGTATGAACACTATCGCGTCTCTTTATATATTACCTGTTTCAGATTGTAGCCACGCGGTGATGGCATATCTGTATTTTTTCTGCATCGCACGAAAAAGGTGGACAAATGACGCCAATACAAGAATGAGCTCATTTAATGCACATACCACACAAAAAAACAAAAAACGTGGTGTCTATCGTTATCGACAAAAGCAACTCTGAATTTGAATAAAAGTAGTATTGGTAAAACAATGACAGAGTTGAACATTGCCCAGTCGATAATTGCTCAAACTCAAATGAATAGTTAATCAGCTCTGGCTCCGTATTAATTGTGGCTCAAGTTTGGTTTATTAAAATTTTATTTATAATTACCTTTACAAATAGTATGTTCCGTTTTCATATTGTTTCTTTTGGATGTGTTTTAGTTTTACTGCCAAGCGACGGACACAAACGAACAAAATTAAATTGGTTTTTTCTTGTATTTTTAAAGAGCAATTACAATTACAATTTTGTTTTTCTCATTATTATTACTTTTATATTTATAAAATTAAAAAGAAATATATATTGATGAGGGGGTAGGGCAAAAATAACTTAAAAAGACAATTTTATACCATATACTTTTTTTTTTGTTTGTTGTTGCTGTGGTGGTTGGGTTCTTTTTTATACTCGTTTTTGCATTTTTTAAACATCCAATAATTATATATATATAATATAAATTTAAATTAAATCATAGCGTTCTTTTATATGCTGATGCTGGTTTTAAAAGTGTTGTGGTGTGGTGTTTGTTTGCGATTCTTAAACAAATTTAAATTATGCGCGGCGACTTTGCGTGTATTTGTTGGAAAATGGAAATGCGCAGAGCCAAAAATTCGCCTTTGTTGTTCTTCTTGTTTTTGTTGTAGTAGTAGATGATTTTCTTCTTGTTGTTATTCTTAATATTTCCCACATATATGATGCCGTTGTCTGTTGATGTTGCCGTTCTTTTTGTTGTTGAAGATTTTGCTGCTTTGCGATTGAAATCAAAGTTAGTGTGTAATAATTCTTTTGTTGTTGTGGTTGTTGTTGCTGCTGCTGCTGTAGTTAATTTAGCGATTAGCATTCTTTAACTGATTGGACAACCAATCGAGTCCCTCATAGAGTCCATCGCCGCTGGTTGCACACGTCGCCTGTATATACCAATTGCGGTTTCTGAGTGAGTGCAAGCCCAACTTGTCGGTGATTTCGGCCGCATTCATTGCATTTGGCAGATCCTGTTAAATGAGATAAGATAGGAGAGATTGAAAACACATACTTTCAGAGATCAATAATTAGCGAAAGTGCAAAATCAAGGCTCTCTTATCGCCAAATAAAAAAAACTTTTTATGTTTTTCTTATCATTGCCATTGAGAACTTGAGGCGCACGTTCGTTTCATGTGCTTGCGCAATGCATTTTTTTTCAACGCTGGTAACATCGGAATAAAATACATATGCGTTAGCATGTATGTTTGCATATTCAACTAGTTCGTTTGAGATCGGGTTTTCATAATTTCTTGTTTTCCGATTTAATTGCGTACCTGTTTGTTGGCGAATATTAGTAAGACTGCATCTCTGAGCTCATCCTCGGCCAGCATACGCATCAATTCCTCTCTCGCCTCACCGATACGCTCCCTGTCATTGCTATCAACGACGAAGATAAGACCCTGCAAAAGAATGAACCATATTAATTTCGGCTTAAAAAATAACAGCTGAGGATAAGGAGTACAGATCGCATTAATATCAGTCCCGTCTTGAAACAAAAATTAACTTTGAATAATCATAAGTAATCATTACAAGTTGTTAACATCATCTATATATATTCTATACATGTTAAGCGATTTATAATGCCTTTTGCGTGACGTACTTGTGTGTTTTGGAAGTAATGCCTCCACAATGGACGAATTTTGTCTTGGCCGCCCACATCCCACACTGTAAAGCTAATATTCTTGTATTCTACAGTCTCCACATTGAAACCTGAAAGTATATATTATATGTAAATGTATTATTAAAATTAATATGAATTATGACAGACTCACCAATGGTAGGTATCGTTGTAACAATTTCGCCTAATTTGAGTTTGTACAGAATTGTGGTTTTACCAGCGGCATCCAAACCGACCATCAATATTCTCATTTCCTTTTTACCGAAGAGGCCTTTGAATAGATTCGCGAATACATTTCCCATGTTGCTGGTTGCTGTTTCTTCTTGTTCTTGTCAATTTTCAATGTGGTGAAGCTATTTTATGTTTATTGTTACTGTTTATGCTTCTTGCTATGAGGGAATTATAAGCAAGTTCAAATCCGAGTTGCAACTGCTGTTAATATGCAACTCCTTTTGGGATTTGTGTTCTTGCGATTCGAAGACACTGTAATTAATTCAAATTCAATAAAAATGAAAACACAAAAATTAGTTTCGTTTGCTTTATGACTTAATTCGATTAACTGCCAATGGCATATGGATTTAAGACAAAAAAAACAACCACTCATTGAGACTCACAAGTAATGGAACTAACTTAAATTACAAAAAATATAAGAGAACTGGAACTGAAGTTTGAGTCGAACGTTGTTTAGGTTTCGCTGTTAGACGGCTTTTATTTAAATTTCGTCGACAAAGGAGAAAACTTCATGTGATTAACTCCCAAGCCATGAGTAATTTGAAGACCAGAAACGAAAACATGAAATTATGAAATCTCGCATTAAAATTATATATAGCTGTATAATTCCAGCTACCAAATTACTTCAAACAAGCGAAAAGTGTAGAAATGGCCAAAACAACAAAAAAAAACCTTTGCGAATGTCTATTAACAGCTCTAAAAACGTAATTGCCAAAATTAACTTTGACTTGAGTCTTAAATGCGGCCGGCGCAGCTCGCTTGACGCAGCAACTGATAAGATATTGATTTTTTTATGTGACAATGCGTGTTGATGCATGTGTGTTTAGTATATTTAGCTGCCTCATTAAAGAAACAAAAAAGATAAGTCTTAAGGCAGAGTGCGTAAATGATTATAGTGAATATGGGATTTTTTTTGTTCGATTTATCAGTGAAAATGCTAACAGGGTGACTCGACCAGTGTTCAAAACAAAAATCTATGATGAGTCAACAGCAGCAGCAAGCTCAGACTGCTTTCAACTTCGTTGGCATACGCGATTTATTGTTAAAAAAAAATCACACACCAGCTCACATACTGTAAATTTACTTCAAAATGCAATTCAGTTCAATCGAAATTTTAATTGATTTCGTAAAAAAATGACGGATACGCGGCTCTTTCTACACTGCAACAACAGCTATTAGACAGTACTGGATTCGTCAGTGTTGTGCAAATAAAAATTCACAGCACACGACATAAAAACTAAGATCATATATTTTTTAATAAAAATCAAATGCGCAGAAATTGTAATGTCGATAAAAAAAATGTGCGGAGGAAAATGAAAAAACTACACGTAGCAACTTTTATATGCCACCACATTAGCTGTAGCAGCAACACCCTGCGTATGTTACACACAGTTCCAATACACATAAACACACACATACGCACATGAGAATTTAGGGTTGCCTAAAGACGTGTACGTTTAAAATCGCTCACATTTGAGCTAGGAGATAAAACACAAAACAACGGTTTAAAGATATTTATATTCCCTTTTGCAATTTTTGCTCTATGTGGTTTCCTCTGTTTGCGCACCAAAATTAATAAACTACAAGCCCACGCATACATTAGACAGCCCTATGCAATTTCTACTTTTGTGAGTGTGTGTGTGTGTGTGTGCATATGTGTGAGACTGCCTTTGTATGAGTACTAAGAAATGATGACGGCGACGTATGCTTTTTTCACTTGCAGCGGTAGTCTTGTTTTTTTCGTTTTCAAACGAATTTTTTGTTTTGTTTGCACTTTGAACATTGTCCGACCAACAACATTATCATAGTTGCACTTTGCACTCATTATTTACCGTTTTCTCTGCAGCTCTTTTTGTAAATTTTCCTTTGACTAAATTTTCTGCTACCAAACCGACGGCGAAGAAGAACGTACAAGTTGGTGATGAGAGTTGTCTTCGATAGCGTCTATCGATATAAGTACAAGAGTGACTATCGTTGGAACGCATATTGCAATAAATAACAATAGGCATTATATAAATGTAATTGCGATCACATTTTGAAACAACGGTCATTTAAATTGCAAATCATTTGTGAAACGCAAATAGATGCCATTTCATCGGACGATAGCTTGATTTTCGTGCATCCGATAGCATTACTACTCCCATCGTCAGGTCCCCACGACAGATGTATGTGTCAAAATTAATACACTAATACAGCGACATTTCCCACATTGCTGAGGCAGCATTTTCAGTACCAATAAAACGAAGTGCTACCAGCTTTTTCTAAAATTACGCCGTTTTGCACAATTGGCACCCAAAACTACATCTAAATTCGATACGCACCAAATAATTGAATCAAATGCACATCAATTTGAGCAGAAATTTTATAAATTTCTGCTTGGAAATGTGAGAAATCACAGAGCGAAGTAAAACTTGACCGAGAATACACTTGCCTTTGAAAAAACTGCAAACTCACCAATGCCGAGCATGAGCTCAAAGCTAATCAAGGCAGTGTGTTAGACCAGCACCACTACAGTATACTATGGTGATTTCGCATACGGCACTCTCATGTGCTGCCACGTCTTGTCCACAAGCGAGGCCGGTGTGTTGAATTTAGAGATGATAGGCACAACCTTCACAACACGCTACATGTTAAAAAATCGATTGGCAAAATGTTTTATCCGAAGACACCGTTTTATGGCAAAGCATTGCTGCTGGAAAATGAAATTCTCAAAGCAAACGTGAGTCATCAATTGAATAACAAATAATTTGAAAAATCAAATGTAAAAACTTATTAATAAGCAGCAGATAAAGATTGTATGATATTTCGATAACTTTTTTGCATTCAATAGGGGAACATTGGCATGAATATTTATTTACTTATGGTGCTACAACACTGTGTTTTCAATTTATAATATTTTTTGTGTTTTTGTATCAGTCTACAGCATTGCGCCAACTATTGCAATGGCTTTGCCAGACACCACAAATTACAACATATCGCATCAACACTCTACGCATCAGCGTAGCGGACTACAAAGCCCAATTGCAGGCCAAATTGAGAGCGCAATATGGTCAAAAAGCACCCAACGTTTATGGACTAACCGAACTTCCTGAAATGTTGTGCATAGCTCCACTCGATGATGCAACTGATGCACTTTCAGTGGATGACCACCTTAAGCAAGTCATTGTAGACACCAGCTGTGGTGCGGCACTATTACGTGGCGCACACATTTTTGCACCCGGCGTTCTCGCAATGGAATCGAACACACAACTGCAGGAGCTGGTGAATGTGTATGCGGATCTGCCCGCAAAATGCAAACGGGGTACAGCAACGCGCTATGAGTGCGATGAGAAGATCTTTCTGGGCGTTGGAAAAGTGCAAATGCAACGCCATCAATTGTACAAAAACACAGCACATTCGCCACCCACTGGGATCGCCGTGCATATGCAGCGAAATATTAGTGGTGTGCCCACGATAGGCGATATGAGCGATGGGAATGCGCTGCTCCAAAACCTACCGTCTATTGTGTGTGTTCGAGTGTTGGGACCTCAACCGGGTGAGCGCATACTGGACATGTGCGCTGCGCCGGGCAACAAGACAACGCATATGGCCGAGATGATGGGTGATGTGGGCACCATTGTGGCACTGGATAACTCGGCGAATCGTTTGCGTGCAATGCAATCGAAACTGGCTAACTACAGCTGCATTGAGACACATCAATTTGATGCCACTAAGTCATGGCACGCCGACGGTAGTGACCCTTTAAGTGGTCCGCCTCCGTTTGCTTCTGGCAGCTTTGATCGCATTCTGGTAGATGCGCCTTGCAGCGGTCTGGGCAATCGGCCGCAGCTCTGTTGCAATGTGAAACAGGCAAAGGTGTTGCAATCCTATCCACACATTCAGCGCAACCTAATGGCACAGGCAGTACCACTGTTGCGACCCGGTGGCATACTTGTCTACAGCACTTGCACCGTCACCGAGGCGGAATGTGAGCAACTGGTGGCGTGGACACTGCGCAAGTTCCCTCAGTTGCGTCTGGTTGATGCAACACCCAAGTTTGGTGCTCCTGGTTACCCACAACACCCTGAACTGAGTGCTGAACAGTGTGCACTGCTTCAGCGTTTTGGTCCAAGTGCTGAGAATCGTGTGCCGAACTTGGATACAGTCGGATTTTTCATAGCAAAGTTTCAGAAATCATTAGAACTCCATTGACTTGAATTATTTATAACTGGATAATCATCAATTTTAATTTAATTTTGCAGTAAGTCTTTGGTACCAAACCTAAATAAAGGTGATCAATGTTACCAGAGAATAGTGTATTTAAATTTTTACGCTTGCACAGGGCAAATTTATGTCGCAAACCCAACACATCTTACAGAAAAACATTTACATTGGGTTTGTTTCCAAAGTCCATTGAAATCGCATGAATTTCTCGTTTTATTTTAATTTAAATTGCGATTTATATATTCGTTTATATTTTTTTTATAACTATTGATTTTTTTTTGTGGCATTTTTTTGTTGTTTTCATCTTGACTTACGCTCAAATTTTAAAATTAGTAAACATAGCGGTGTTATTTGCTTTTAGTTCATTCAATTTTAAAATATACTTAAATAATGTACAATAATCATAATTTTACATGTAATAATAGTTATATGCCTAAGTTTGCTCCTGCTGTGTGTCTTGTGTATGTGTGGATGGGTGTGTTTGGCTGTGTTTTTAATGTTTTGCTATGAGTTCTCTGTTCTTTTCTGTTTAACTGTTCTTTAAAATGCAACAGCTGCATTTAGTTCTTGCCTAGAATAAAGAATTACATCATAAATTGATTTAAGTAATTTAATTTTAGACAAGAATAGTTTAGCATTTGCATTTTATCATTCTTTTTGTTTTAATTCTTACAATTACAAGTAATTTGTTGTAGGTAAGTTTTTTTTTTAATGCGAATCCTTGTTTTATTTTTTTGTTGCCGGTGTTTCTAGATCAGGATTACATACAATTTAAATTCTCGCATGGATTTGCCGCCCCCTTCGCCAAATAACTAAATTGGCATAGCTTTCGACAACTATTCATGTCAGAAACATATCGAATAATATTTACTCTCTAAAAGTACTCGCTAATTCTGCCTGCTTGTATTGATATTTTTATGGGGATAAAAATGGAATAAAAAAATATTAATTATATATATATATATATAACTGTCGAGCATGGGAGGAATGCGAATGCTCAAGAGGTGCGATATGATTGATTGGCATAATGGGATCTCAGAGCTAAGGGATTTAGGTTAATGCTTCATTTTAAAAGTCTAAGTGGCTTCCTGTCTGTGTGCTTTTTCCTTTGTAATGAACGGAAATATATATATATATATATATATGTATCAAACTAATGCTTCATAACCTACACAAACTATATGTCTAGAAGTTAAGGATAGATACTTTGTATTTATTTACGTCTGGATATTTAGCGTCTTGAACTGATCGTCCGCCATATCAGTCATCATAAATGTGCCATCCTGCAGCAGCAAAACAACGCGACGCGTTCCACCTGCAATTGCAAATAGGCGAACAAATGTTATTTTTAATTTTTACCTACGAATTTATAGATTTGAAATCTTTTGCTTACCCGGCGATGGTAGATCTGCTTGGACCACTTCGGCGGGTATTTGTGCCTCGGTGCCGTCGCCATCCGATGTTGTGATGTGAATCTGAGCCGTGGGCGGTGTGCTGCCCGCTGGCGCTGCTTCCTGTTGCTGTTGTTGGTGCTGTTGCTGCTGTTGCAGCAGAGCAGCCTGATGCTGGGCGAGCTCCTCCTCAGTCATATTGACCAAGATGTGCTCACCACCACCATCGGCCGTTGGATCGTTTTGCTGGCCACCGGCGGCAACAGCCTCGGCAACGGCATTGTCCAGTGTGAGTACATCCTGATCCTCACCCTCGGCGGCGGCAACATACGCAAACTGTTGTTCACCATCAGGACCTTGGGTGACGAGTATTGTCTGGCCTTCGGCATTCTTTCCAGCGACCTGATAGACGGTGCCATCTTCGCCGCGTACCAGCAACGCGGAGCCATCCTCATTGGTGAGCACCTGCTGATCGCCGCCCAGCAGCGCCTGAGCGGCAGCCTCGAGCTGTTCGCGCTGCTGCTCTTCATGCTGTTCCTGCTCCATCTGCAGTTGTGTCTCCTCCTGACCGATCAGTTTGCCAGTGATCGGGCACAACTGGGCCTGATGCTGCGTAATTTCTTCCTGCTCCACTTCCATCTCAATTTGAATGGGCTGTGGCTTAGCTTGCGCCGGTGCATTCAGCTGTCTTTGTTGCCTCATCAGCGTCGTCAGCTGTTGCGTTTTCTTGGTTTGCATTTGCTGCTGTTGTTGCTGTTGCAGCTGTTGTTGTTGTTGCTGCTGCTGTTGTTGCATCGCCTGAGCTTGTTGTTGACGCTGTTGACGCACCTGCGCCGTACGCTGTGCTAGCAGATCCTCGCGAGTCATCACTTTGCGCGTCACCTTGAGATCCCCACTCTTTGATAACTGCAATATCTTTTGCTCGGGTGTCACAGCTTTAGCACCAACAACTTGCCTCTGCGGCTGCTGCTGCTGAGGCGTATTAGCGCGCGTGACCAGCATGCGTGCTCCGGTTCGTGCGGGCATCTGTCCCTGTCGCAGTGCATTTGGGGTGCTAGTGCTGCTGGCCATTGGTCGACGTTGCAGTTGTGCTGTTTGTCCAGGCGCGCGCAACAGATGCGTACGTTGACCCACAGTCACTGGCGAATTGTTGGCTGCAGCTCGAGCTGCAGGCATACGCTTTGCAGCCGGCGCATTAACCGATGATGTGGTTGTGTTGCTTGTGGACGAGGAGCTGCCAATCTTGGGAGCTGTCGAAATTGCGCTGGTGGTTTCAGTTTTTTCCATGCGGAAAATGCCTCGGCTATTGTTAACAACTTCCGACAAGGTCAAATAACGCACAGGACCCTCGATTTTCTGACGCTTCTGAAAAAAGAGATGTGGTTATAAGTATTATTTTAGTTTTTAGTTGAGATGTTACTTACTGTTTGTGTAGTATTAGGCATATCGGGCTTGCGGAAGACGCCCGAACTGGTGATATCATCCGTGTAGATTATCTCACCCATTTTTGTTTTTTTTTCGCCCAAGATGGAATTTGACAATGAATTGCCATTGATACGCGAAGGCGTTGATTGCATTGACGTTTGTATTTTCGGCTTATTCAGCTGCACGGAACTTCCACCGTTTTTTAAACGTTTCACCGTATGCGATGGTATTAAATCCTCTTCGAGATCTTCGAGTTCCATGGGATCATTGGAGGAATTAAGACCGCCAACCTCGGCACTCGAGTCAGCATGATTCAATTTGCGTTTCATGGTCGAAGGGGCAGACGTTGACCATTCCTGTTCCGTGGCAGACTCATCCTCGTTGGCCGACGATGGCGATGTGGAGCCCTCAAAGGTGCAACTCTCATTGACCCATTGCTTGAATTGATCCATCGCTTTTGTCTTTGAAGTGCGCGACGGACGCGATGAGCCAATGCCTGACGTATTCGGTGAAATGGCCGCTGACGATTGCGGACTATTGGGCGCAGAGTCCGTTTTGCTAGCAACTGCAGATGACGGTTTCTCTTGCATCCGCTTGAGAGCATCGAGGCTCTTCTCACGCTTAAGCTTCTGGCGTGCCAGTTGCTTCTCAAAAATCTGCAGATAATAGGGTACACGCTCTAAATTGGCCATCACCTCCCATGTGTTCTCATTGTGCGATCGATCGATCCATTTAACCAGATATTCATGCGTCTTACGGCGTGGATTAAACCGTTTCGCAACAATACTTTCAACAGGTTCCTCGGTGCGTTCCTCAGTTTTTGGATCGAAACGTATGGCAATACGATTATTGTTTTTCACAATGCCACTGAAATTTCCCACGGTGCCGCCAGTGGGTGTTGGTGTGCCTGGTTTGGATCTAGGCCGCTCATTTTCCGTGTCCTTTAGTTGTGAAACAGTCGTCGACTGTTTGCCAGGTGGAGATCCTGCATGGGCGAAAAGTGGTATTACATTTTGTGCAAAATAAGAATAACATTAAAATATATTAATGGAAAAAATCGTACTTCTTGTAGGTGAAACACTGGAGGATGTGTTGTTGCTGTTTGCAGTGCTGTTGTTGTTATTATTATTGTTGTTTGGATTGACAACAGTTTTGGTAATGCGCACAGGCATATCCTGTAGCGGACCGTGTCCAATTTTGCCAAAAGACTGTATTGTCCTGCCAGCTACAATCCATGGCTCTCTCACGCTCTCCTCCAGCTTCACCCAGTGCTGATAAAGTGCCCACGAATTTAAGGAGTTGCTCTCCCTGCGCGTGTGCAGCTGTGTCGCCTTCCATAGCATAAATGCCCAAATTGTTGGTTTCGTGTCGAGCGAATCCTTTAGATTCGAGTTTTCCTTTTCGCATGCATCGTCCTCCTTATGGGCCTGGAACTCCTCGACAAAGTTGAAGGCACGCAAACAGCGGCCACAAACAAGCACATCCATATTGGCTAATTCCTCTTGAGCAACTAAGTAGCAATAGAAATTGTTTAAATTTCTTCATATTTTTTTTCATTTAATTTCGACCACTTGCCTCTTATTATATTTTCGTGTTTGCCTATTTCAGTCGGTGCAATCTCCTGTGCCAACATTATACACAAAACCACCGTTTTAACTTTAATATAAAATATATACAATTAGATTTTTTTTATACAATTTAAAAACAAATAAAAACCGTAAAGAATACGCGCATAAACACACACACACGCGAATAAAAAAAGTACAGTGCCGTGGTGTGTTTATGCAACGAGGTGGCAACGTTAACAACTGGCAACCACATGTGGTGAATTTTGTAGACGTATCTAAATGGCTGCAGAGCATACAGCACAGCGCCTAGGCAAGAAGGCGAGCACAAAGCGTGATGGCCAACAAAAATGCAGCGAACGTGCGCACTAAAAGCAAACGCACAAAACATAGCAAACCGGGCGCGAAAAATGCAAATGACAATACACAAAAAACACACTTAGTTAGCGTTAAACACTATGATACACTTTTCACACAGAGCAGCCTTTAAGTCTTTTAAATTATTTCTTATCTGCGGCTAGCCGCCATTTTTTAGGCAAATAATCCGAACACTGCAAAGTATAAACTATTAAAAAGTATATGTATTATGTGTATATACATACACAGAGAGACACCCACGATAATTTTAGTTCAAGGATTTCATTATGTTTTTAAGTTCATCTTAAGAAGCATTTAGTAAATAACATTGGTCATTTTGGTTGTGTGACCGCCTTTTTCTTCTTTTTGTCTGTTCGTTGCAAATTTGTGTATGCATTTTTCACACGCTTTCTATGTGCTTAGCTGCTTTCGATTATTTAACACACCTTCATATACGAATGTGTTTTGACCGCAAATAAGGAGAGTAACCAGTTATTATTTTAACAAGAACTAATTTTAATTGAACTCTTTTTATTCTCTAAATCGCGCAGAACCGTTCACAATTGCACGCGCGCCAACTCTGAATGCCAAAAAACTTTGTACAACTGCACAAAGTTGCCAGTTCTTTTTAATGGCCATGGCTATGGTGACTTTCGTGTGCACTACTTTATATATATGTATATACGCACCACATCAATAAATTCGAGATTAAATACTCAGTAGTGTTTTGTCTTTGTTATTATAATTGATTATTTTAATATTAGTGACCTTAAATACACTTTAGTTGGAATCCTCACTTAACTATGCAGACTTTGATATTTTAGATAAGTGATGTATGCCCAAACAAGGCAGTAGCGCCGTTTTCCGTTCGCACGCGTTTTGTAGCACTCTGTTAACCAATGATGTGGCGTGGTGTATTTCTTTAATCAATGTGGCAGCACTGGTCTCTAGCCATTAAATTTATTTAATCGACATAAGTAATAATGGTACGTAATCTTTTAAAATTCATATCATATACATATATATTTTAATCTTTCAATTAATAATAATATAATTTGGTTAGTTGTCATCATAAGATACAGTGGCAGATGTGGCAACTCTGCAGCTGCTTGGCTTTTTCCACTCTGATTTGTGTGCACACTGTTTTGTTTGCCGGCCTTTTCTGCATGCAGATGAATTTTAATAAATAGTTTATTTATTACAATAAATTAAACAATTAAAATGGCTGACGATGAGCATGATGATCAAAAGGAGTATCGCTGGGAGACCGGCTATGAGAAAACATGGTAACCCACGTCAGTTAATATTATTGTTGTTTTCTATAATTGATCAATTTACTTTCGCAGGGAAGCCATCAAGGAGGATGACGAAGGATTGCTGGACGGTGCCATTGCCGAGCTCATACAAAAGGCGAAACGGAAGCGTCAGGCGGAGAAGACGAATCAGAATCGTTTGGGAATGATGCGGCACTTGTTTATCGTGCTCGATTGTTCCGAGGCGATGAGCGTGCCCGATTTGAAGCCCACCCGTTTGCTCTGCACCCTCAAACTGCTGGAGATCTTTATTGAGGAGTTCTTCGATCAGAATCCTATCAGTCAACTTGGCATTATAGCGCTTAAGGCAAAGCGTGCGGAAAAAATAACTGAATTGACGGGCACGTCTCGTGTGCATCTGAAGGCGCTGGCCGGGTGAGTAGATATCAATCACCCAAGAGATGACTTCCATATATATGTATGTATTTAATGATTATTTATATTTTGAATTGAAGCATGGCCAATGTGTCGTTGACCAGCGAACCATCGCTGCAAAATGGACTGGATTTAGCGTTGAAGACACTTAAGGTGGTTCCTTCGCATGCGTCGCGTGAAATTGTCATCATAATGGGCTCACTGACAACCTGTGATCCCGTGGATATTAATCAGACTATTGACGAGCTGAAAAAGGAGCGCATACGCTGCTCTGTAATATCGTTATCCGCAGAAATCCATATTTGTCGTTATCTGACGCAACAAACGATGGGCACTTTTGGTGCTGTGCTGGATGATTCCCATTATCGTGATCAGCTGTTGTCACAGGTAGATCCGCCACCGGCTGCAAAGACGCAGGACAATTCACTGATTCGCATGGGCTTTCCGCACAGCAAGAACGAGGTCGAAGGTAAGGATGAACCGCTCTCCATGTGCATGTGTCACATTGAGAATCTCGATGAGCCCAGCGAACTGTCAACGACCGGTCATCATTGTCCCCAATGCAACAGCAAATACTGTGAACTGCCCGTCGAATGCCAGTGCTGTGGACTGACTCTCGTCTCCGCTCCGCATCTGGCACGCTCCTATCACCATCTGTTTCCTGTGCCCAACTTTGAGGAGCTGCCATTTGAGTCAGTGCCACCGGCGGCCCCCGATTGCGGCAGCCTGCGCAAATGCTATGCCTGCATCAAAGTGCTTAACGGGTTGACGGACAAGAGTGTGTTCAAGTGCGGCTACTGCAAGCAATTCTTTTGCATCGATTGTGATATATTCATCCATGAGACGCTACACGCCTGCGTTGGCTGCAACACCATTCCAGGCGTTGCCGGTTTGGTCTACCAAAAGCAGGGCGGCAAATCAACCGTCGACAATCAGCACCAACAGCAGGCGAAAACTATGCTGCCCTCCACATCGAAGCAGCGCGTTGAATATAATATGTAATCTAATGCCATATCTTGGAATCACATCCGATTTCGACATATTGCATGCGTTATTAAAAAAATATTGATATGTTTAGACTTAATTAACTTAAGAGTATAACTTGCATTTAATATGCACATAGATTGTTGCCACTAAGTTTTTGTTTGAAATATATATATATTTATATCGGAATTAAAAAAAAATATGTCTAAATTACATTCTTTTTCAACTTGAAAAAAGTAATAATCGTTTTACTTTACTTATTAACTAAAAATTCCTAAAATCTATCCTGAATTATTTTGTAGCATCAGATTATACATTTTGATTTTAATTAGTTTGCCAATTTATTACGATTTATTTGTTCATCTTTTAAATGGGAATTGCAGCGCATTGCAGCTACGACAAGTTTGGATACATTTATATTATGTCACTACAATTACTTAGGTTGGTTACTAACTGTTATATATGTATTGCTATAGTAGCTGTTGTCATTTACAGTTAATTCTCGTCATTTGCCTTCACATATGTATTCGGTTTTTGAATTTGTTTTGTAGCTCTCGCGAGTTCAACGCCAACGGTTGCCGCACTCGGTCGCGTTTAAAAAAAATTTTTTTGTTTTATTATATTTTTGAGTTTGCTTTTTGCAGGTGTTTAAAATTCCAAATCGACATAATCATCCATCAGTAATATTTAAATATAATATACTAGTAGGTGTGTACAATTTTTAGTTCTTAATTAATTAATTAATTAATCGGCAAATTGGCACGTATAAAGATTATTTTTTTTAAATATAATTTTTTATTAAATGGGTTTAAGAACTTAAGCTTAAAATGATCTAGTTTCAGACTACAAAATAATTAAATGATTATAATTTAAAAAAAACAAGGATTTCCAAACATTTTTTTTTAGCTAGAGTATGCAAATGTTGTAAAGTACAAATAAAATTTATTGGACTTTATGGCTTTGTTCGCATACAATTTTATGGCCAAAACTGAACGTAGATGACACAGCCTGAAACGAGTTGTCAACTGGTTTTGACCAAATAAAACCGCAATTCATTCATATATAACAAACACTCAAATAACAATAGCAATACGGATTTCAATTTAAATAAATCAAACAAAGAATCATATAAAATATATAAATTGAAAATGTTTATGCTGATATTATGTGGCATATTTTTGTATTCTTATTGTGGTAAGAGTCATAATAATTATAATACAATTAATGAATAAACAAAAACTATAATTATTTCTGTAATTTGTCAAAATTTGTTTTGTATAATTCGTTGTTTACAATTTGCATTACCTTATTTATTACTTAAAACTTAAACTTAATTGCAAATTCTTATATATTATATATAAAAGTGACTCATTTTGTGTAAGATGTAAGAGAACATCAATTGAATAAAGCATCATCTCATTAAAAAAAAACCTTTAAGCATCCTTTTATTCTTTTATTGTTAACCAAATTATTAATCAATCAAAATGGGAACACTTAAAATTGTTTTTGTACTTGACCTATAAATTTACAAAATTTTTTTATAGAAAAGAGAACCAATAATTTATTTACCTAGTGCCTGACTTATGAGCACTCTCAGTAATATAACAAACCTGTTTATGAATACTCAGATTTGTACGATAAACTCATTTTGTATTTGCTTATTAGCTGTTTTCTATGAATTATACAGACCCTGACAATGACAGACACTTTCCATTGTTGCCCTTGCCCCAATGCACCCCTATGCATTGTACGTTGCACATGCAAAATGTGTCATTGTCGCAATCAGACAGATCTGTATTTAGTGTTTGAATAAATAGCCACAATTCGCACTTAACTAGCCAGTCAGTTTAGTTATATTCTAACTAATTGTTGGAATTTTAGCACAATGTGCTAAATATAGTCGTATCTCTTCCGCGTCTGGGCAGCGGCACCTGTCTCTGATATGCGTCTGTAGTTCAGATAAAAAATACACTGTAATTAAATCAATGGTGTTCACATGTTCTTTACATGTGAATGTGCATTTGTTTGTTTGTTTTTCTGTTGACAAGTGTTGAGTAAACCCTTTTAGAAAAAAGTGTTCGTTTTACTTTTAAGTTTAATTTTGATTATAATAGTAATAAATAATTTAATAGTTAAAAAATAGTTTAGAATTTTTCTGTAAGTGTAAGCGGTATACCAAGCGATATACGAACAATTGCCAGCAATTAATGCGAATCTAATTGCTTAGAATAAATTTTCATAGGCTTGTTTTGGGACTTATTTAAAGTTTTGCCATCATTAGGGGAAAATTGCATAGGCAATTTTGTGATGATAAATATGTGTAGACAGCGTTTTCATTAGCCTGGCCCGGGGGTGCCGAAAGTCATCCAAAAATGTTCTAATAATTTATGCTCTGAAATGTGCTGTATAATTTAGCAGCCACGCAACCAAAGCAAGTTTTGATGCTGTAAAGTTTTTGGGCTGCTAATCACTCGTTAAGTTATTTGTTGAGGCATCTGCGAGGAGTCGTCTAAAAATTATAAAGGTTTCAGGGAGGAGTATAGGTTCCTAGGGGGGCAACCAAAGTATTTTTGGCATGTTTGGCTACGAAATATTTTGTTCATCCCACAGAACCAGTTCAACAACATACTGAAGTTATTTGAACAAGTTTCATGCAAATTGGCAATGCATATTATTAGGCCGAAAATTGTGTAATTTATAGCAACTGATTAGTTGGTGGGCGTGTTTCTGTAAAATATATAGCTTTGAAAATTATTCTGCATATGGTTATTAGAACTCACACATATATATTGATATATTTAATTGTTGTTTTTTAAAGCTTATAAAAAAACACAATATTTTAATTCTAACTAAAAATATAAAAAGTTAGTTAAAACACTGATCAAGTTATTAGTTAAAATGTAATTTTATTTCTTATATATTGATAATTGAAATTAAATAATATCTGACCCCTAAAAAAATGCTTTCTTAATCAAAAGAGCTCTTAAGATGGAAGTATATATCATTCCAAAGAACAATCTTTTTAATTTCAATATAATTTTAATTTTAATAAAGTCTAAAGTTAACATAAACCAGTTAATGCCAAACCTTATAAATGTAAGTACGATTTTTGTTGAACAAATTATTTATTATATAAATTTTGAAGGCTCGTGCATGAAAAATATATATTATTAACGGATTGAAGCATGTCAGACTTTTTAGCACTTACTTTTAGGGCTGGGCCTCTTTTAAATATATATAATTTCACTAAATAAATTATTTAGCGAGCCCAACACAAACAATAAACGGGGTGGAATCCAATAAAATTTTGATTAGCATTTTGAGCCGATAATGAATTGAGGTATCCAAGAGTTATATTGTTTCCTCAATTTATGAATGACTTATTGGTGAATGGGAATTCATGTGGGAAAAGTCAAGGGGAACAGGAAATAAAAAATTTCTATTTGTGTGAAACACTTATTATTTACATAATTATTACTATTATTATTGTGCCAATTTTAACTACCTGAAAATTTCTTCAGTTAGTCACTTCAATACTCTGTCTGACTCTACAATTATTAAATAGCATTTTTTTCATTATGAGGATTTTTTTTACACATTTCCATTGACTTGATTTCTTTTTTGTTAATTAATTTAATTTGTTGGTAATATTTGTTTTTTGTATTGGTTTTTTCTTTTTAATAACATGTTTGTCATGTTATTAATAAATATATATTTTCTGACATATGAAATATTTATCACAATAGCAAGCAAAGAATGGGAAATTGTTACATTTATCAAAGCAAACAGCAAACAGACGGCAAATAATTTCCGTTGTAATTGAAATCTGATCCCATAGGCCTAAAAGACCCCTCCACATTTCCACATTGACAATTAATGTGATTAATGCATATATTTCTTTTTTATTTGTTTAGTAATATTAATTGTGATTATTTAATGCATTTTGCACACAAACTCAATTATTTTAAATTACCTTTTGGTTAATTGCTAATTTTATAATGTGTGGGAAATTAAAGTATAAAAATGTTAAGCTATTTGGTTATATACTATATAGCCAGATAATATCTCCTAAATATACAATTGACTATGTAAGTTTAAACATTTAAGTTAAAGATTTTTGAGTGTTTTAGCTCAGTCAGTTGGTCAAAAAACTGTTTTCTACATGGGATATTTTCCAGTTTTTTCTTAGCCAACAAATTGTATAGCCTAAGTTAGATTAGTTACCTGTAAACTTTAACTTGTTTACCTTGAAGCGTGTAGAAAACTAGCGAAATGTATTTAAAATTTAAATGCACGCAATTGCAATTATAATTCACTTAGACAATACACAACATAAATGACCGATCTTTAAATGTAATTGTAATTATTAAATAAATAAATAGTTACTGGCATTGCCAAACGATTTACTTATATGAAAGTTGTTATACTTATTCTTATCTAACAAATATCTAAATTCTATAAATAAGTCAATCATCTTTGTAGAAAAGGTGTACATTTTGTTAGTTATATTTATTTATTTGCTATATTAGTACTTTTATTTATTTGTGACATTTATTCACGTTGTTTGGCGAATTGGAATGCATTTTATATAGCTGTCAATAAAATTTTATAATATCACGTTTACCTTCGCTGAAGGCTTCAATATTTATAATCTGGCAACATTGGTAAAATTCTGAAAATTAATTAATTTGTAGCAGCTTTGAATTGCTGCTAATACCCTGTAAATATGCGAGTGTTCTTAATAATTAAAAGTGAAACTTTAATGGAGCAACCAAATGACAATTTATAAAGATCTTTATAATTGAAAAAAGTAGCACACGTAAACCCAATATTTTTAGTATTCAGACTTACTGTCGATGAAGAGATAAAATTGAAGGGTATCTTTCAAGTTGAATATACAAAGCAATCAATGTTTTCTGTTTTGAGGTTGTTCTTGTTTTTTCTCTTTTGTGTTTTAACTGTTATGTTTGGCTTCGTCTTTTCGTCCGTCTTTTTAACTTTACTCGCGAACTGTTAAACAACTGCCGTTTGTTAATTTGGCATGTTAATAATATTTTGCATTTAATTACGCATCAATTGGGGTTTACTTAATCCGGCACAAAAGAAACGGGGCAAAGTGTGCGAATATATGAAATACAATTAAAAGAAACGTGAATGTTAAGTTAATTAAATAAATAAATAAACGCCTCGAATTGTTTCCTTTTTGTTTCCAGTTTGTCACTATACAAATCCGGGTGGCGCTTTCAGTGTGTGTGTGTGTGTTTTTTTTTAAGTATATAATAAAAGTGCATAAAAATTTGTGAAAATATTGCCGGAAAGTTATCGTGGAGTGCATTTCGCTCTAAATTGTGAATAAGTCGAAGCATTTTGTGATAACTTAATAAACTGTGTTTAAAATAAACGAAATACAAATAGGTAAAGTTATTAAATTTAAATGTAAATTATAATTAAGCAAACATTATTCAAAGTAGTTGCCACTTGAGATCTCATCTATTTTGGCTCTGCACTTGTCTAAGACACTTCTCTAGATTTTTTTTTATATAGTTTTTAGCGTAAAGTTTCTGTGAGAGTATTTCCACTTCGACTAGACGCATATTTTTTTATCTATACTTAATATTTTACATGGTTTGCTTTTGAACTACTTTCTTTTTATTTTTATTTTTTTTTTTTATTATTTTTTATATAAAGGTGTTTACGCTTTTTCGCAATGATACTGAGCATCATTTTTTATAACCTTAATGACATCATTTTGTGCTTTTTATGGACAAAATGTTTATTCATTCTTAATTATATATTTGGGGCCGTCGCGTGTTTTAATTTTGTGCTGACTGAAATGTATTTTCGAGTGTTTTGCTTAAATCACTAAAAACCCCTTTGTCAAGCTTAGATAAATAATTTTTCTCTCTCTTCTGTTTTGAGTGTTTGCTTATTGAAAAAAGGCACTCAATTTAGTTTTTCATGTTCTTTTTAAAATCAGAGATACTGTTGGTATACAGGGTGCTCTTTTTTGATAAAGGTATAAGTCTCTCACTCAATTGCAAAGTGTTTATTGAAAGTGAACCACTTAAGGCCACCTGACAACAAAACTGTTCAAATTCACAATTTTAACACTGATTAACGTAATCGAATAATTATCTTGACGTGAGTATATTTGATTTTTATTTATACACGAGTACAGTTCGAGGACACTCATCTGATATTCCAGGAAAAACTATATGTATATATGTATATCTCCTGTAAAATTGGTCTGCTGATTAATTATTTTTTTATTACCCTGCAGTAATGTGAAACATTGTAGTAGTTATTCTTATCAAATTAGTCTGATTTAGTACTCTTGTAAAAATTTGTTAGAAACGGTCTTTTATCATTGCCGCGGTTTTAAAAGAGTAGAATTCTTGGAAGAATGGAACTCAGAAGCCCAATTAAATAATAAAAATATATTAAACTTCAACTGAAGTCAAGTTTTTAATTTAGAAATTGTAATTGATATGAGTAATAAACAAATGATATTTGCACTTTCCTTATAAAATACATTATTAAAAAATGCAAATAAAAAAAAGGGAATCCTTTTAGTTTGAAATGTTCACAACATATTCTAATGGAAATTCCAGAAAAAAATTAGCTACAAAAAATTGTTAGAAGACAGGTAAACAGGAGAGCTCATTATACCAACTACAGAATACTTTATGAAAATTTTAGTTTGGCTATTTTGTTGTTTTTTTTTTGTTTCCAGTTGAGAAACATTTTGTCGTAATTATCTCGCTTGAGTAACCCTTGCCAGTGCCTTTGACTTATTCGCAGTCGGCATGCAAATGTCAAGAATGCTTCCATAGCAGTCGTAGGCAGTGGAAAAGCACCGTTCATTTCTCTAGCCATTAATACGGCTAAATGTGGTAATGCACAGCATACGGTGCTTCAGAGTCACAAACAATTTGCAAGCCACACTGAGCACTCAAAAAGCCGCATTTAAATACAAGTCGTTGTTGTAAACCCAACCACATCCACATCCACCAGTTGAACAACGAATCTTTGTTTTGCATTTTTTTCTTTTCAATTTTGGTTTTTTTCTTTTTATGAATATACATATATAAATAATGTAACAAAAATGTCCACACTCTACTCTTCAACATAATTTAAACTTTCCAAAAAATAACAAAGCAAATAAATATATATATATATAGTATATATATATATTGTGTTATTTTTTATTTGTTTTCGCGCAGTCAGTCAGAGTTCAGTGACTTTACTGGGTATTTACAGCGAAAAATATTGTGTCATTAGTAGTACAAGATTTAATTATTAGAAGCAGAGTTAAAATCACTGTATTTTGCTAATTTAAACAGAGTTGCATTAGTATTAGTAAGCTGCACTATATACATAAAAGTAAGAAGATATTATTTATAAATATATAAAAAAGCTCTATAAGACAATTCAGCTTTATAAAGAGGACAATCTAATATTTAATTATAACTTAGCAGTTACCAAGCTTAAAATATCAAAAGCATTATTAAAAATTCAATTACTATAACTTACTAACTTATATCTAATTCCGAAAAAAATGTTCCTCATGAAACGTTTGATTTTTACTACTATAAATACGAGTTTTTTAATAAATCGCATTTGTAAAGAAGAGAATCTAAACTTAAAATATTAGTTATATCAATAGCATTATTAAATTACAATATCATATAACTTATATCTTTTTTCGAATGAATAAAATGTTCTTCATAAATCTTATTGATTATTGTACTTTATACACGAGTTTTTAAAAGGAAATGGTAAAATTATTAATATTTAATTTTCCATATCCCTTTCTGATATTAGTTTATTTTCTATTTAGGATAGTGTACACTATGTATAAGAGTTATTTTAGAAGAGTTGTATCAGATAACAGAATTCCATAGGAAAAATAAGCTCCCTAATTTTAACTTGTCATTATACTCAAGCTTTCAAAAGTAAATAATTATATGACTAGGATAGAATGCACCGCATACAAATATAAACTTAGTTTTATTTTTTTTTTATCACTTATTAGTATACTTATCTTAATGCAACCTAAAATAACCTTTACGATGGCTTAAAGTAAAACCCACTGCATTAATTGTAATTATCTCCCTGAGATCTCATTGCAGCTCATTATTTCGCACAACTTCGCTGCGAGATCTTCTCGAGCGGAAATATGAGGACTTTTTTCATTTGGTCCTATTGGGTTATCAATGTGTGCAAGATACTTGAATGAACACTATATTCTTGAATTTAAAACAGGGTATCATTTTCATCATCTATGCCAAATTCATTGTTTCTTGACGGGCCCACATTAACGCCCCTATTAAGATTTGCCCTCAGAAAATTGTTTTAAGTAATAATTCTAAAGTTAGCTTATCAATTAATTCCATTAATTATTAAAATATGAGTAAATAAAAAGTTAAATGATGGCAGTTACAAGATAAAAAAAGAAGGGAAATCTAATCTAATTCAAATATATTACAAATCAGTTTTCCAACATTGTAAAGTGCAAGTCTTCAAATCGAGTGCCAACAATTACTTTCTTTGTTGTTGTCGATTTCATGGTCTGCCAAACAAGTTGAGGATTATAAATTTTCATCACGAGCCGCTCGTGTCGAAACTTTGTAAATATTTGTCGCAAAACGCGTATATAAAGCAGATCATAAATTATATATGCCTAGAAAGCAGTGGCTCAATCAAGATGGGGGTGTGGAAATTGGACTAATTATTGTGCAGAACCCTGATAAAAAACTATTGAACTGATATATATTTATTTATTTTTATAGTTTTTTGAAAGTCTTTTAATAAGCAAACCCTTCTCTGACGAAGATCGAAGACACCCCTTTATTTGAAGGAAAAGAAAGTACTTCAATCTTTATCTTAACAAGACCATTGAAAATGTCTTTGCATTCCAGACATATTGCCATATAATGTCACCGCACGGGCTGAGTTTAAGATAACCAAGCAGGCCAATTGCGAAAATAATGTTATAAAGTCGTCGACTCAACATGGAAATTATGTTCGCCGAAATACACACACACACACAAACACACACACACACACAGCTGAAATCTAAGTCTTATCAGCAAGTCTGGCAGCAAATGCCTCATAGATGAATGGTGCCTACCTTAATTGCATTGGCCATAAAGGGAATCAACGTTTATGGGCCCGAGGCCGACTTTGCACTTGGCTAACGCGTGTTAGCTTTTGAAGCTTTTAATATATGTATCATCATCATTTGCGCATTCTAGAAGCCATATAGTCTACATCTATAAGAAGTTAATTCTTTCGGTGCTCAGACAAAAATAAGTCGTCCAATGGGGGGATAATAAAAAATGCTTGTGTTTCTAGATATATAAAAATTATATCACACTATGAAATGATTGGAAAGTTGGTTAATTTCACTTTATTGACAATTAACTGCTGCAGACACTCTGAAAAAATAGATTTAAAAAACATGCGTTATTGATTCATAAATTAAACGTAGAAAATATGTATGTTAATAATAAATGTCAACTTTATAATACAAATATTTTTTAAACGAAACTTCGGACATAATTATATTTATATTTCTATTTATCTAACTTAATTGATAATAATATCAGCCGGCAATCGAAAAAAGTTAGCACTTTGTAAAGGTGTCAACAAAACTTAAGAAGCAAACAAATTATTGGTAAATGTAGCAAAAAGGTGACAATGATTGGTGTAAATATTTGCAGACAATTGAATTGATTAATTAGCAAGCAAACAAATTGATAATTTGTATCTATGACGTCCCTGGCTTACTTAGTGACCCCACCTGTTGCCGTTGATGACGTCAAAAGATCTCTTCGAGCTGTGATTTGAGTCGACAATGTGCTTAACTAGAAACTCAAATAGTGATTGCGTTGTTAATGCGGTTGGATTGGATCGGATTGGATTGATTTGGTTTTGGCTTTGCATTTAGCTGTGTGGAGTCGGATCAGTTCGGTTGGGTTCTCAATTTCATTTGAAGTCATTAAACGCTAACTAGGCTTGTCGACTTAACTTAGGTCAAGAAACTCGCTTTGGCAAATTAAGTTTTATTTCTTGTTTTTTTGCTGCGTGTTTTGACTAACAATCTTGTCTTGCATTGCATTTGTTTTTTGTGGTATTTTTGGTATTTGAAGCTCGAAATTGTTTCAAAACAAATCCCAAACAAATGCGACAAGTCATTGATCTTGTTCGAGGTCTGCCAGCTGAACTTTGGAGTATTTTTTAGAGCCATCTGTTGGTCAAGTTGATGTTAACTGGTTGCTGTTGACGTGTTGTTCTTTCTTGTTGTTGTTGTTTGTGATGATTACCAATTTCGCCATACTGTCTGCAGTTGTAATTTGAGTGCCAAAGCTGCCAATGGAAAATTTCCGATGTTCGTTGCAAATTTTGTGATTTAGATTTTTATCTTTTTTACTGAAAATATTATTATTCTGCATGGTGTTATCTTCTATCTGATTGATCTAAGGTTTAAGTTTAGCAACCTTATTTATTTTATTTATATTTATATAAATGTATATTTTCACAGTCAGATTTCAATTTCTTTCTGTTTTTCACTGAATAAAATGATTGTGAAAATATAAATATCTATAAAACATTAAATATTTATTTCGAAAGTCTTTTTTAATCTTAAGTTGGCTTAAATGCATTTAAAATATAAGTTGAAGATTAATTAAAAAAATGATAGAGTTACTCAATGGGTATTTTTCCCATTGTTTCTGATATCTGTGTGGATCATCTGAAGTGCGTCTTCCACCCACTCTTTACTCCCTCCAACGAGTAACTGTGTCAAGGTTAATTCATAAAAGTAAAAAAAAATCGACGTAACTACCAACAGCTGTCAATAGTGCCCATTCTATATATCATTTTACGTGTTTTACTTTCACAATTTACTTGAGTTCGTCGATTGCAGATGGGTTGGAACTGAAAACTGGGCGGACGTGTCTAGCTTTTCATATGAGAAGACCCGTGTGCGCGTTTACAAGTCCCAGTTAAGTGGTCAGACAATGTACTTAACAAGCTGTTAACGTATATATTCCAGATAGTATGCAACCAGTATCAAAACCATTCGGCTAATCTGTAGCACGAGTGCCAGACGACTGCGGGTTCCACATAAAAATCAACTATGAACTCGACTGGGAAATACCCTAAACATATGTTCTCTAAAATTTATAGCAACCAAGCAATTGATTTATAGATATATAAATATACTTTTTTTTTCTAATTTATTTATAAGCCTTACAATTCATTTCAAGGAGACTTCTATTCATTTAAAGCCTTTTAGTTGATAAAGCCGTTTCTGCCCTTAAAGCTAATCGCTTGTGACGTCAAATGTCAGTTATATGGCCATATTTAATCTACAGAACTTATCTTAACTGGTAGAGTTCAACAAATTGTTGGAGGGGAGAATGTTAACAACAAATCTTGGACAAATTTAATGCACACAAATCGGTTTGAACCGGAAATCCAGCGATGGATAGAAAATGCTTTAACTGAGCAAAATTCGGTTCGCTTTCGTTTAGAAAAAGTTGTCAACAAATTATTGTTGTTGTTTTTTTGTTGCTGGTAGCTTGTTGTTGCTGCTGCTTACTGCTTGTTGCTGGTATTGTTGTTGATATTGTTGTTGTTATTGTGTTATTATTAGTAGCCGGCAGGCAGGGCAAAACGCTTTAAGCGCTTCAGCGCCAACGCCGCACGATCAGAACGACTTTGGAGCGCGTCGCGCGCGGTCGTTGAATACGTTAAATACATTCGTATAAGTCTCGTCAATTTGTGCTCGAATAAAAAAAATAAATAAAAAAAAAAGAGTGAAAAAAAAACAAAACGTTACCAACTTTTACTGGAAACGTCAGTCGTTGTTAATTTTGTACTTGAAGTAAAACACTTGGAATATTTTTTGGCCCTGAAAGAAACAGCAAAAGCACAAAACAAGTATGTGAAATATTTTAAAAATGTTGTTTAAATAATATAAGCATAAAAGGACTTTAAGCAAGAGTTATATAATAAGATAAATAATAAATTAATAAATAAGATAAACTGTAAGTGGTTCAAATAAGGACTACTTAAAGGAAGTGTGTGTTTGTGGAGACATATTTCTTGTTTTCTAAAAAAATGTAGATTGATTGAAATATTTGGATTCTAATGAAAATATCTAATATTTTATTTAATTTTTTAGAACTCAGTTCGATATGCAATTATTTAGAATTCTAATGGAATTATCTATGATTCATTTTCTATAATCTTTATAGTAGTTTAAACAATTAAAGACATAATAAAAAGTCAGATAATGCTTGTAGTCAGTTATTTAAATTTGCATTTTACGGAACGCAGTTATTGTTAAAGTTAAGCATGCATAATTTATTGCAAGATCACTGTTAATGCATTAAAAAAAAAAATATATATATATACATATATATATATATATGTATATTCATTTGTACCCCTTTGGCACCTACCTTCAAATTAAATTTGAAACTTGTTTCTCTAAGTTGTTGAACCGATTTACTTAACTGGCTTTTGGATTATGAAAATGCAATCACAGATGAGATAATATTAAGTAAAAGTATTTATATGTATTTGTATTTATATGCAACACCAACGAACTTATCAACGTACTTGAATTCATTAACAATTTCGATTATTATCTTCGTTCGATTAGAGTAAAAGTTAAAACTTTTTTAACTGCTTGCGATTTATTTATTTGATTGCATGCGATTATTTTCAAGTTCAAATATAGATTTATTTTTTGTATTATTAAAATATGTTATTCAGTGTAATTTTAAAGTTAAAATATGTACGCAAAATCTTAATTTAGCTATATTTGTATTTACTTCCTCAGTCAGCTGATTTATAAAGTGATTTATAGTGTTATAAAATTGAATAAGTCTACAGTTTTGGACTTACCCTTGTACCCCACGTGATGAGCATTCGTTAAGCTTGTTTTAACTGACTTGATCTCTCCTAATTTGTATGCTCAACGCTAGTCAATAATAAAACTATAAATTTTGACCTATAAAATCGGATGACCTTCGCACTGAATTGCGTGGGAAATATAATTTAAGATGCGTCCATTAATCATACATCGATCAATATAAGTTGGCTAAAATGCGGAAATGGGTCTATCATAAAATTTTTTGTGTATATGCCAAAGTTCGAAAATGACTTGTTATTGATTACTTATCAGTTGAGTTCCATGGACAGCAATATATTAATATATATGGGATTAATAACCATAAAACAGAAACGAAACATAAAATAGGAAAGCTTAGTCATTTTTAATTTGGACAGTTTTATAGCCGGGTTCTATAGGCATAAAACCTAAATTCGAACATAATTACATAAAATTCAAGTGCTAAAACTCAAAATTACTATGGGTTAATCCGCAAACTAGCGAGTTACTTCGATTAGATAACGGCGCGTGCTATATAAATTCCTAGAATAATTGATGGTGACATTGATATTGGGTGATTCGGCGCTATCAAAATGTCTGAAACATGACAAATTTTCGTCCATTTCACAGGTGAAGCTGACCAAAATAAATTTTCAACAATTTTATAGCAATTTATGGCTTGGGATTTTTCTAAAGTCAACTTAAATTCAGCTGTTGCTTTGTAGATTTTAAATGGGTTTTTCTTTGTGACACTTTAACAATTTAAACTCAAAAGATTTACGATATATATTTTTATTTTATAGTTTATTTACATGTTTACATCATTAATTCAATAATGTTAGATTTTCCGCTTAGAAAACTAGTTTTTATTTCCAGAGAACCCACTTACAATGTAAACAATAAATCTTCATTGTATAACTTGGTTATTATAAAAAGTTAGTAAATAATTTATGCCTTTTAAATCAACAACTGAAGTGAATGCACTGAGACAAAGCAAATGTAAAAGCAACAATTATTTGCGTTGCTTTGTTATTTTCTTTAATTAATCACACAAAATTAAAATTCAAATACTCAAATGCTATGCAAACAAATTGAATATTCTAAGAAACCGACACGAAGCGAGATAATCTACAAGACCTGAATTAACTCTGAGTTTGAAGTTTATCTAATCGCTCTGTCTCTGTCTCAATAAGTGTGTGTTATTGTGTGTGTGTGTGTGTAATTGTGTGTGTAGATGTGTTGTTTCAGCCGTGCTTGTCATGACAAATCATATTGAGTTGGCCCATTAAAATAACTTGTTGCGTTACTACTCGATCGACACAGGTTAAAATAAATAATATAAAATGCAACTGCCTTCAGCTTATCGACATCTATTCGAGGGCTCTCGAGGGATAAGATAAGATATGCATGACCTGGACAATGTCTAAACGATCAGTTTAGATTTATGTTACCAATAGTTCTTACCGCTTAGTAAATACTGCTACTTTTATGCAGCTAAAATTATTTAACTTTTGTTTTAATACAAAAAGAAGTAAAAATACTTATCAACATATCTGTACCTAAGAAACTGTAGATTTAAATTTCAAAAATGACACTTGAAGAAATATTATTTAACATAATGTTTATAGTACTCAAAATAATTTTTGATTGATTACGCGAAACAACAAAGCAAATAATCATTTTAAAGATTCTTATTTACTATGGGTAATAATTAAAATAAATTTTTAATAATTCATGGCATTTATGAATTAAGTTTTAAATTGAATTGCCTTGATTTTTAATCTTAAATTTTCATCTTAAAATATATTGGATTGTTTAATTAAATTAAATTTTTGTTTTAATTGATTGTAATTTTTGGTATTTTTTTTACTCCAATTTATTATTAAGTTTATATCAAATAAAAACTCTTATTTTATTCCAAAGAGCTTAGAGTTAAGTAAAATTAAAAAACATTTTAAATATTAAATAAAATATGTTTCATAATCTTTTAAATTTGCAGATATGGCCAAAATGTGGACTGCTTTAACCCGCCGTAAGACGGATGATGTCAACGAGAGCGAATCGCAGCTGGCCCGTGTGCTGAATCTGTTTGATCTGACGGCGCTGGGAGTGGGCAGCACATTGGGTCTTGGCGTCTATGTGCTGGCCGGTCAGGTGGCCTATAATATTGCTGGTCCGGCGGTGACTCTATCATTTCTGATAGCTGCCATTGCGTCGGCCTTTGCCGGCATTTGTTATGCAGAGTTTGCGGCTCGGGTGCCCAAGGCGGGCAGCGCCTATGTTTACAGTTATGTGACCATTGGTGAGTTTGTGGCATTCACCATTGGCTGGAACCTGATACTGGAGTATGTGATTGGCACCGCTTCGGTGGCGCGTGGCCTGAGCGGTTACTTTGACTCCCTGATTGACAACAGCATGTCGAGGACCCTCAACTCGACGATGCCCATCAATGTTAGCTTTCTGGGCGACTATCCCGATTTCTTGTCCTTTGGCATGATACTCCTGCTGGCCTGCCTGTTGGCCTTCGGTGCCAAAGAGTCCAGTTTCATGAACAACATCTTCACCTGCGTCAACCTGGCCACCATCACCTTGGTGCTCATTGCTGGTGGCATGAATGGTAATTATTAATTAATTTGAATTTATAAATTATTATAATTATTTTTATTAATATTTTTACAATTGTTAATTCACAGCCGATCCACAAAATTGGCGCATTCCCATCGAACGAGTACCCGAACGTTTTGGAACTGGTGGCTTCATGCCATTTGGCATTGCTGGTGTGATGGCTGGAGCAGCCAAGTGCTTCTTTGGCTTCGTTGGTTTCGATTGCATTGCGACGACCGGCGAGGAGGCCATCAATCCCAAGCGTAACATTCCCTTGGCCATTGTGGCCTCATTGATTATCATCTTTCTGTCGTACTTTGGTATCTCCACCGTGCTGACCATGATGCTGCCGTATTATGAACAGAATCCGGAGGCACCCTTCCCCGCTGCCTTCGATGCCGTCGAATGGTATACGATCAAATGGATTGTGACAATTGGTGCCGTCTTTGCGCTCTGCACCAGCCTGTTGGGCGCCATGTTCCCGCTGCCACGCATCCTGTATGCGATGGGCAACGATGGCATTCTCTTCAAGAAACTGTCCACGGTGCATTCGTACACAAAGACACCGCTGCTGGCCACAATTGTCTCTGGTCTCTTTGCGGCAGTTATGGCGTTGCTGTTCAATCTGGATCAGTTGGTGGACATGATGTCCATTGGCACACTGCTCGCCTACACGATTGTGGCCATTTGTGTGCTGGTGTTGCGCTACCAGGATGAGCAGATGACCAAAGTGATCTCGCTGCGTGCGCCCCATGTCATCCGTCAGCTCTTCTGCAGTGCTTACAAGGAGCCCAATACGATGACATCGGCCATAACCAAAATTGGCATCGTCATCTTCTTCATATTCTGCATAGTTTGGTGCATCTTCATGCAGGTCTTTGAGATGGACTCGACCGCCGGCTATGTGTCACTGATTCTTGTTGGCATTGTCCTCATCTGTATATGCATCAGCATTGCCATGCAACCCGTTTCGACCGTGGAGTTAACCTTCAAGGTGCCCCTGGTGCCGTTTGTGCCCTGTTTGAGTGTGTTCGTCAACTTGTATCTGATGTTCCAGCTGGACTTGTACACCTGGATACGTTTCCTCATCTGGGTGGCCCTTGGCTATATCATATACTTCACCTATGGCATTCGCAAATCCACACAAATTTCGAGAATTCGCAATCATGCCGAGGTAGCAACAAATGCCACACAGAATCCCGATCTCACCGAGCAACACGAGAATCGCGCTTTTGAGCCGGACTGGAAGGTGGAGAATGGTGTCAAAGCCGCGCAGCCAACTTTTGAGTATTCGGAGAAACTTTAACTTCGAATCGGCTAGTCGGGAAAAAGTGGAAAAGTATTATAAGTTGCCTTGTATAGCAAAGCTGTTATCACAGCTGACTTTTAACTGATTTAATATTCCATTTAACTGTTCCCCTTTTTAATATGCCCAGTTAATACCAATTAGACCACTTTAGGATTTTTCTATTCCCAGTTTTAAATCAAATCGAAAAGGAATATCGCAATTCAGTTAGAGTGTCCCAAGTGAAGTCAGCTTAAATTGTTGTTTAGTTAGTTAACCGATTTTTATATACCCCCCTCCCCGCCACGCCCCATACACCTATCTAATAAGTTCATAGATATCTTGAGTTTAGCTTGCATGTGTTTGTGAGAGAGATGAATAGATTGCGCATAAAAATTAAATGAGTCCTTTTTAATGTCCTTTGCACATCGCAAAGGATTTGTTATTTTTATGCGCCTGAAATTGTAGACACACACGACTTTCCCAAAGGCCGCTAAAATTTAGAATTTATATTAATATATTCGTTTTTGATATTCTTTTTTATAATTCAACTTTTAAACTATGTCAAAGACTCATTTTATATATTTACATATTTCTCAAAATTTGCTGCCTTTTGTTTCTGCATTTGTTGTGATATTTGTAAATATATATATATACAGATATATATATATGTATATAGTGTTTAAATGTTTTGCATCTATTTTTGTATATATATATTTTTGTCACAATTCTTGTTTGTCGTTATGTGAACGCAATTTGTATCATAATATTGATAATGTCACATTTGTAGTTAAGATATTTAGCTGATAAGTTGAGTAAACAAACTTTCCCAAAACTATTTTAACTAAATTACACAGAAACGAATTTTCCACAATTACTATTAGTTAAATAAAACCAATTGTTGTACCAGAACAGAACAAATTGATTAAATTATTCCATGAGGATTAGTCACATGGGAAAGATTAAGCCTTATCAAATCGATCATATCGTAATGATTTATATATTAACGAAGTATATATTGGATTGTGTACCCCACATGATGACGGTAATCTTATCTTTCGGATTGATCGACAACATTGTTAAGTGATAACGACTCTGAATAATACGTGACGTAAACAGAAAATTAAAAATGACAAATAGAAAATATATAAAAAAAAAAATAAAAATTAAGAAAGAATTGTTATTTTCAACTTGCCATAAAGTTAGCTGACAAAAACTGTATTTTGGATCATATTTCAATTTGGCTTTTTGTACATTTCAAAATTCAAATGTTGATTAGTCAACAATTTTGTTAATTACAACTTTTGAGTTGACCAAATATCTAGACCCGCATTAAACAGAATATCTGTCTAATAAAAAATTGTGCTGCTAGTTCTTGGCAGCTGCATTCGCTTCGACTCCCAGCTCCAGCTAGTTTGGCTAACCAGCTTAGTTAAATGGCAAATAAGCTGGATTTGGCCACTCTTTGAATGCTTCAAAGGAGCTACAAAACTAAAACGCAGCAGGGTAAATAACAGAAGCAAGTCAAAAGCCCAAACTGGAGCCAAAAAGCCAGCTGAACGTTTCAGGGATAATGCAAACACTCACACACACACACACACTTACACAAACACATATGCATGTGAACTGATGGTCAACAAAGCGCCACTGAGAAAATAAAAGCGTTTTGAGTGTCTTTCCTTTTGGCCGCGTCCTTTTTTGTTCTGCATTCATTTATGCAATTTGAAAAGAATATCAAATGCTGAAGACGCTGCTACTGTTTTTCTTGCAGTGTAGTGTAATTTGGACTTTTTTTTGGCTTGTTGATATTTTCTGTGTGCACATCTGCGAATAAATTCAATTTTTCACACGCTGTCATTTAACAAAAAAATTCTTCAAGTTGGCTGCTATTAAATTTAGCGGCTAAGCTTTATTAAGAGGCTGACTTAAAGATATTTGAATTAATTACTTTTTTTGATGGATCTCAATAACAAGTATTCACGAAAAAAAAACAGCTGCTTGACCAACATGACGTATGCGTAATGTGAGGCAGCATCAAATTACAATGTGCGCTCAAAAGTAGGCAATGTTATTTGCACAACACATGCGAAAAAAAACAATAAAATCGCCAGCCTCAAAGTATGCAATAACGAAAATGCAAAGCAACAAATTAATTCGGCGCCGAATTTGTTAGTTTCTTTTTTTTTGGAAGACAATTGGTATTTTTGCTATTGTACAAATATTATGTTGAATTAAATTTTAGGCAGGTTGGTACAAAAGAAAAATAGTTTTATGTTTGTTTGTTTGTTGTGTGAGTAAAGTATTTGCAGTGTATCAGTGCCACAATGCGAAACCAAAAACGCTTTAGAAGACCGCACACAGACAAATAGAAATATACACGTGACTGTAGCTGTAAATAAATAAACAATAATTTGAGCCGCGTTTATGTACAAATGTGTGTGTGTGTGTTAGCATAAAACGTACTGTAAACGGTGTTCGTAGAGTGAACAGCAGCAGTTGTATGCTGAGAACTGAGCGCTCGATGCGCGTTGTGGTTTCATTTGTGAGTTTTAATTAAATACGTTTAAATATTTGTTATTTCCGACAGGCAGACAAACCAACAACGACCAGGCAACAACAACAACAACAACAACAACAAATTGCAACAACATTGCAGCGCTTCAGCACAACAGCCACCTGGCAAATATTAGCGAAAAATTAGCAAAGTATTTTAAGCGCAACATGTTCGTCCTGCGGTTTTCAACATCAAATCCTCTGGCTGCATCCTCATGTGGCATCAGTTTCAATGTAAGTGCGCCAGCTAAGTGGATGGGGAGGTGGGGCGAATGTTGGACAATTTTGATGTTGGAAAACACACATAATTTTGCGCTGTGAGCTTATTGCGTGTGCATTTTCATTTATTTATAAATAACGCATAATTAATTTAAAATGCGTGCCTGAAATTGCCGTTAAGTGCTTAATCCTGTAAAATGCAACTGGTCACGCACCAAAACACACAATTTCCTGAGCTCAACTCGATGCGAAATTCATTTTAGCCAATGTTTTCCAAGTGGCCATCATCTTAAATGCACCAAAATACTTTTTTCTGTGTTTGCCATAAATAAAAGAAGCTTTAAATAAAATTGATGTTATTGCAAATACTATGACTATATATATATATGTCGATTCGCAAAGATATTTATCGTTGTTCTACTTGTTTTACTAACAAAGTGAATTTAAATAAAATCTGACTTTAAATGGAGTTTATTGGTAACTGAAATGAATTATGCGTAAACTAATTAACTAAAAATATAATAAAGCATTTTTATTCGATGTTATTCAATTAATATTTTTATTAGAATACCTCACTCTCATTAACAATTTAAGTCTCTCTAAAAAGGCCGTTTATTATATTTGCCAAAAGCAAGGCCAAATAAACTAAAGGCTGCAAAAATGTCTAACGATTGCCATGCCCACAATTCCCTCTGCTTGATCACAGTGGAACCCAGCTAACCCCCCCTTTGCCCACCGTTCTATCATCTATTTCGGCCGCAAATTTGTGAAAGTCGGAAAGTTCAAAAATTTTACATGCGGTCAACAAAATCAAATTAACTTTTAGTGTGTTGCAAATTTTGCAACCACAGCTGGAAAAAAGTTATAAAAATTTAATTTTAAATACAACGCACAGCTTGAGAGCGATAATGTGGGTGATGAGTGGACGAGGGGAGGATGGAAAGGGGCGGGGGGGGCGGGAGGTTAAATGCTGTTTACATACTCGTATAATAGGCCGATCACCATCAATTAAGAAAATAATCCGCGCAATATGTGAATAGTATATAAATATTATTTGACAGCAGACCAGTGGCAAAAACTGTCGTCGAGTGGTCATCAACAGCAACAGGAGCAGCACCAGGGGGGGTGTAGAACACGGGGAAGGTTCAACAATCCGGACTGGGGATTAAGGGACCATTATGCGAACATTTTCAACATATGCTAAACGAGCGGAAAAAAAACTCCTGAACCATGTCATGTGGCGGTCGTAATGATGTTCCTGATGAGACCAGCGTATCCAGCGGATGCGGGATGAGGGTGCGGATGTGTATGCGAATGTTTTTTGGGGCCAGTTGCGGATGTCGATGATAATGATGTTGACAGGTGTTATATGAACTGCACATGACATTTATGGACATGCAACGACAAATCGACTTGGAATATTGTGATTTTTTTTAAGGTGCATCCAAAAGTCAGTTAAGATTTATAGAATAATAAGTTAATTGAGTTATGCACAACAAGCTGTAGAAAAACTATGAAAATATTACCTAGTTTTAACAATAATCTTTTTTTTTTAACAAATACCAAAATCAAAATCACAAATAATACAATTACCAAAATGATAAAAAAATATGACATTTCTTCAGTTTCGACTTACCAAACTAGGTCAAGCAATTATTTGTATTTACAAAATTTAATTTTTTTTTTTAAATATAGAATTGACTTGGCAACATAAATCTTTTATTGCATTGGAAATCGTTTAAGTTAAGGGAATTCAAAGTTTATTAGAAGCCTTTATTTAAATAGCTTGGCAATTTTGCATGAAATATTCCATCAAAGCTATTTGATGTCCTTTTGATATATTAATAAAATTATATATATATATATATATATATATATATATATATATATACATGTATTTAGTATAGGCGTTTTAATTATTTGACTTATCTATTTAGACAGCCGTTACTAAAAGTAAATTGTTAACTATGTAATTAAATAAAATTTAATTAGCTTTGCAGTCCTTCTAAAAACTTCAAAATTGACATTAAATTTATAACAATTTATCGTTAAGCTGAAACGCTTCGTGAACATTGATGAAAATACACATAATAAAAGCTATAAAAACTGCAATTTTATATATTTTTTCTGCTAATTAAGATTTATTTTTAATACATATAATAAAAGCTGCAATTTTTGATATATTTCTTGCTAATTAAGATTTATTTGAAATATCACTGATTTAAATATGATTTTCATTGCAATTGATATATTATTAAAAATTGTCTTTGAAAGAAATTAAATATATTTACTCCATATAAGCCATAAGTGCAGCTTAATGAATTATACGTTTGTGTTGACCGCGCGAAAAGCTAATTTGCTTGAAGCCAGCCTCAAACGTATTTGGCTCACAATGCTGTCAAATGCCATCAATTTGGCCAACAATATGCATGGCAATTAACAAATTAATTGCCTACTTTGAGGCTGCACTTGAAGGCTGCACACGCTATACACACACACATACACACACACACTTGAGCGTGTATGTGCAGGCTTTGGTAGTTAAGCAAATTCCCAATGGCGTCTTAGTTTTATGGGCAACACGCAGTGTCAACAACAACAACAACAACAACAACTCTGGGCACAAATGCTGAAACGCTAATGAAATTTGCAAGCCGAGCTGCACAGCTGCCCAGGGAGTTGAACTTCTGCCCGGCAGATGGCGTATTTGCAAAGCTTTTAATATAATGACACATTATCATGCTTGCAAGTCAAAGGCATCAGTGAAAACACACATAGACAAGCACACACACACACACACATACGCCAAAAGCGACAATTGAGCATAAGCAGATAACGGTAAGCCATGCAGCAAGCAAGCGCAGGCGGAAAAGGGAAAGGGAGAGAGAGTGTGAAAGCTATCACAAACGAGAGAGAGAAAGACGAGATTTGCAAATGCAGCAATGTTGCAGTTGTTTGCATTGCTTACCCTAACCACAGGTGGCATCAACTAATGCGTACTTGATACGAAACTGCCTTGAGGCCTAATTGTTTGTGGCGATGTATTAAATTATTCAAATAATATTTACTTAATAAATAGATAAATATTCTGCATATTTATACACAAATTTATTATATTGAGTTGAATTAAATAAATATTATATAAAATTAAAATGCAGCAATTAAGTTAAAAACAAAAGATAAAAAAAAATAATGGATATAATAAATGTGGAATTATTTATGGCAAGAATATTTAAAATAATCCAATCAGCCCTAAAATTTAATAAGCATTATTTGCTCAGTAATAAGAAAAGAAGGAAGAGAATGAAACATTTAATAATAATACAAAACATATGCAAATAATACAAAAAAAGTAAAAAATTCTTGAAAAGGTTTAGAGCATTTTTATGATCCACAAAATGCTTGTGTGTTTCCAAACTTTGAGGTTAGGGTGACAAGTTTTTAATATTTGCTAAAATACTTTAATTTTTGCATGTCGAGTATTTACAGTGGAGACACAATAAAAACAACAACACTTTAACCTGTCTATATTTTATATGGATTTACTGTCGATTTATTACTGCCGCTGTATTTGTTATTGCTATTGTTTTATTGTTGTTGTTGTTGTTGTTGTTGCACAGATATTACGTATCCGACCTGACAGACGGCCTATTTGGTTGGCAACTTCCACGTTGCAAAATGCGATTTAAATGGTTACCATTCTACCAAAAAAATGGAAAAAAAAACCTGAAAACAGAGTGCACCCTGCGTCTGTACACACATTGTGCCACACACTTGTGCCTTTTATAAAATATGCAACAGCAGCAACGCTTGTTGCAACAATGACAGTATCAACAAAAACAACAATAACAACAATAACAACAGCAATAATAACAATACAAGTACAGAAATTGCCAGCGCATCCATTTAATTTCATTTTAATGCAGAGTATATCCTGGCAAGGTGTAGTCCCCCCACCCTCCTCGTCCTTCCTCCTGCCTCCCCGCTTGATTGTCGGATAGCCATTGTCCTTATGCAGAGTGTAAACAATTTTGCCTTATCAAACAATCGAAACATGGACAGTGGGCGTGGCCAATTAAATGACTCTGGTTCTGTTTAATGCATCACTTTTGGTCAGCTGCATATTATTGCATTTATTGTTATTGCTGTTACTATTATTATTATTATCATCATTATTACTAATATAATTGCTGTCATTTGTATTTGCCTGCTGTCTGTGTTTGCCAACTGCTGATCGCATTTTTATGACTGCTCCCAGCGAACTCATAAATTGCAATCAATATTTCAGCGTGTTGAAACTGAGCTGAAAGTGAGTTAAACAAGGAAATCCACTTGCAGACCATAAATCACTTCAAGAGTTTGGAAAAGCAGGGTGAAAAACATAGAAAATTAGGACTTAAAGCTTTAATTTAATTTTTTATAATATTAAATGCAAACTATGTTGAGAAATATCTCAGTTAAATTATTATATTATTATATAATTATTATTATTAGATGTGTATTAATTATTTTTCTCATTATTCTCTTACCAACTATATGAAAATTATTTATGTATTTAATTTAGCATAAAAATTGCTTACATTTTAATTTAAAACGTTTAACAATATATGACATATATATGACTTATTAAAAAAAATTATAATTGTGTTTTAAGTGCTTTTGGTGTTTAAGTTAAATAATTAAATAATTTAAATTAAATTCATTAGATATATTTATATATTAATCAAAGATATTATCTTGAAACTAAATTAAATAAATAATATATATAATAATAAATAACTGAATTAAAAAATTAATACAATAACTAAATTTAATCTAAAGTGTATAGTTAAAAACCTTTTAGAAAAATCAAAATAAATTTAACAGCAAAAGACTTACATAATTGAAGACTTCTTGAGGCGCACTTATAACCAAAAATAAATTCGTATAATTACTTTATAAATAAATCGCCATAAATAGCAAATCATAAAACGAAAACCACTTCAATACTTGCCAAATTTGTGAAGAATTAAAGAACAAACTTTGTGGCCACAAAGATCTATGTAAGAATTTGTAATACGCATTTGAATTTGAATTAAAATTTCAAATTGGTAATAATTTTTAAGACGCATTTGAATTGAAATTTTCATTGTAATTACAGTCAAGTAAAAACAACAAATTGCCTACAAAATAATGCGCAACTTCAAAGATTGAATAATAATAATCATAATAATAATAGTCTCGAATGGCCAGCACAAAGCAGGAAACAAATTTGCCGAGAAGTCAAAAATCAGATTTTCTAGCATTATTCAAGGCCAGAGAATGCTTCAAGTGTTCTAATGAGGCACTTGAGAAAAAAACATGTTAAATGTGTGGGCAGAAGATGTTAACAATTCAAATAATGTGCCTTAAAATATATATATAAAATTAATAAAATATATATAAAACATAAAGTTAATATATTAAACATAAACAGCAAAAAGCTAAAAAAGTAGCATTTCTTATACATTGTTTATGTTAAATAAGCTAAAATAAAAACGGTAGTCAATTTATTACCAACAATTGTAACGAACAAAACGTTTAATTTGAAGTGTTCGAGTTCGATACAAAACACAGAAACAAAAAAAAAAAGAAGCCACTTCAAATGCGAAAACCTGATCCAAGATGTATGGTGCTCAAGTGCGTGGCCAACTAAGTTGAAGGCGGACTTTTAAACACGAATTTTTTCGGTTAGCTTTTCGTCGCCGGGTTCGTCATAGCCATTTGTAAAGTGGTTAATAGCGCCCAAGTTGGCCTGTCGTCATCTTTAAACTTTGATGCGCACTTGAAATATGTAGCCAATATTTCATTTGTTGTTTTTTTTTTGTGTTTTTTATTAATATATTTTCGACTGGTAATGAAAACCAGATTTTGAGCTGTAGATGATCCATTTTTTTCGCTATAAATACGCAATGCAAATTGGACCAAGGCATCATTGGGTTCAATACCTACGACAAAGTAACATCTTTCGTCAGTTTGCCTAGTTTGCTAATACGAAAGAACTAAATCTAAAGCATGGTAAGTGTCCTAAAAAAATATTAAAATAATTTGAGAATTTATGCAGTACAGCAAAGTATTTAAATAAATTTATTCAACACATAAACATAAAAGCTATTTTATTTTTAGAAGATTTAAAATTAAAAAAATACCACTTGTAAAATAAATGATAAACATTTTTGTACACCAAATCAAATTCAAAGTTAAACTAAAAAATATCAATTTAAGTTTTAGTATTTTTTTCTAAAAATAATCTCTTAATTTTAATTTCTTAATTTCTCATTGCAGAAACTCTTCATTGGCGCCCTCTCCCTTTGCCTGGTGGCCTTTGCCGCAGCTCAATCGTTGGATGCCGCCGTGCAGGATCCCTCAGTCGAGTACTTGCCACCCGTTGGTGAGGCTGAGGCTGCCGCATTGTCAGAGGATGGTTATCGTTACAAGACGGTGCGCCGCTTGAAGTTGCGTCATCGCCGCGAGGTGCCCAGCCAGGAGTATCTGCCACCAAACCAGGAATATCTGCCGCCCGTTGAGGGTGCCGAGGTTGCCGAAACAAAGGTTGCCGATGATGGTTACCGTTACAAGACCGTCCGCAAGCTCAAGTTCCGTGCCCGTCATCGTCGTGATGTCTCCGAGATTGCCGAGCCCAACAACGAGTATCTGCCCCCCGTTGATGTTGAGCTTGCCCCCGAGCTGAAGACCATCCTGGGCGCCGATGGTTACCGTTACAAGACCGTGCGCAAGCTCAAGTACCGTCGCCATCGTCGTGAGGCTGATGCTGCTGAGGATGCTGCCGCCGCTGAGGCAACCAATGGTGAATATCTGCCACCCGCAGAGCTCCCAGTCGCCGCTGAATCCGCTGAAGTCAAATCCGCTGAAGTGCCCGCCGAGGCCACCGAGGTTGGCAAGGACGGCTATCGCTACAAGACCGTGCGTCGCATCCGTTACCGTTACCGTAACTAAGCCACCAATTCCCGAACTTAGGCCTATTGAACCAAATTGATCCTGATAGTACACAGAGTGTGCCCAGCCGGGCCTTTGGAGAAGTTTACAATTGTCTAGTTTCCATTTGCTTGACTGGCACTCGACTCTATCCCATGTCCCTTAAAAATTATACTTAGTTTCCCACATGTTCCCACCACAAAGCATAAGGAATAATAAAGTTTATTCGAAAAGAAAAAACCTATTTTGTTTTTTAGATTGGAAACTGGGTCATCAATTTAATTGATTTTATAATCATCACATTTAATACAGAATATTATTTATTTTATATAATAAATAACAATACACGAATGATAAATTAACATATAATAAATCAAGCGAAATATTTATTAAGACATTTTGCTTATATTAATTTTCTCAATTAAATTTAAATAGAGAAAATTAGCTAAAGTCCCCAACAATATTTTTTTTCAATGCTGATAATGTTATTTTAATATTTAAAAATATAAAACAAAAATTATGTATATATTAAAAAAAATATATATAATTTAAACATCATCACAAATTTGGTATATTAAATCATTAGTTTGAGTTAAATTTAATTATAAAATAAGTTAAGTTTTATATATATTTAGTAACTGTTAATATTTAAACTCGCTGATAAAATCCCTTAAACTGGCAGCGCTCAAAATGCATCAAAACATATTCAATAAATTTGCATTATTTTATTAAGAAATCAAAATTGGCTGAAGAGATTTTATGCTCTTTTTTTTAGCTGTCCATTAACATTAACATCATTATTATGACTGTAATGATCATTAAGCGAGTGGAGTTGTCTATTTGTGGTGCTCAAAAATCAAATCAAAATGAAATTTTTGCTAAATTGCACATTAAAATACCAAAGAAGGGGGCGACCACAGTACAGACGAGGAGGAGGAGGAGGAGGAGGCAGCTAAGAAATAAAAAGTGCACACAAAAGAAGCCAATGAGCAAAAAGTGGAATTGAAATCAATGGACAAGTAATGGCCACGGGGCAAAGCGAATGGAAAACTGCGAATAGTGAAAAGAGAATAAAAAAAAAATTGGAAATGAAAAAAATGGAGAAAACTTTTGGCAAATTGCGAAATTCTATTTAGAAATGAAGTGTGTGCTTTTAGGCGCACCAGCTGAGCACCAGACTCTGACGGAGTTGCCTCCACTTCCTCAATGCTCCGCCTCCAACACCCCCCTTCCCACCACCCCCTGTCTATCAGCCATCTTTCGTTAGTTTTCGGTCAACTTTTTGTAATATTATTTTGCATTTATTTGCACAACGTTCGGATTTCTTTGTTTTCCATCGTTGCTTTTGCAGCGCAAAATATATAAGAAAAAAAATATAATAATATAACGGTATATTACAATATGGCAGACATTGCTTGGGCGCCCTCTATGCCGCTCCCTCCCACTCTCCTCCACGCTCTTTCTTTCTTTCAATATTGGCCATGGACGTCGGTGAACCGACGAAAAAAGGTAAATAAAAAACATTCTGTGAACCAAAAAAAAATTGTATAAAGTTTTATAATTGAGCGCTTGACTTCGTAAAGCAGCTGCCCGAAAACGTTGCCAGGCTAAACCTGAAGGAGTCCCTATGAATATTCATTTTCTAACAGGTTCATCGTGCTCATTTTGTGTGTGTGGCAAGTCTGTGAAATGAGCCCATTCTATGCAAATATGTATTGTGTTTCTTGGAAATTTATATTTTCTTCTTTTTTTTTGCTAAAACAAAGACTTTTATTTTAAGTTAATTGAATGTTTCATTAATTAATTAAAATAAATATTTAACAAATTTAATTAAGCAGTAACAGGTAGATATTTTGAAGACATTTTAATAAGGTAAATATTATATATATATATTATACTTTCAGGAACCAAAATACAAGTTTGAGTAAATATATTTAAATAATTTAAATATTTAATATTTGTGGAGAAAATTATAAAGTCAACGATGTAGAAATTTATACACAATAAAATATTATTTAAAAGTTTAACATAAAATACGAATTAATTTCGAGGTATTTCATAAATTTGTTTGAGTATTTTTGCATTACAATTGTCAGGTATCATTTATAAAGCAATTTCAACGCTTGACTGGAGGGCAATGTGCGAGAGAGATGGAGATATAGAAAATAAAGAGACGGCAACATAAACAATTTATTGAAATTGTTTGAGTGAAACAATTTACAGCTAATTTGCTTGAGGCCAGCCATAATTGCATTTGTGTAATTGAAATATGGACAAAAATTCCCCAATTTTAAAGACAACTAGCAAAAAGTCAGCTTAAGTAAATTATCAGCATTTATTGGCATTTATTAAGCCCAAATAATAATTATGAATATAGCTCATTAAATGCGCCAATCTCTGCATTTATCTTGCTCGAACTTCTGCTGATGTTTCGTCTTTTGGCCAAATGACAAACGGATGCAAAACGGAGGCGACTCCGCTGCGATGTGTGAAAAAAGCGAATCGAAATCGCAGCAGATAATATTTAAATGGATTTTTAATGGAAACAGACGGCAAACATCTGCGACAAAGAGAATCTATTGACACGGGCAAAAGCAGGGGGGGGGGGGGGGGGATGAGCAGTGTGTGTGCAGTAAAGTCTCTGACAGAAAGATAACAAAAATGCTGGAGAACTGGGGAACTGGGGAACAATCAAAAATTTTGTGCTTCGCAGTCGGGCTTATGAGTCAAGCCTCAAGCCGATTTGCCTTTAAATACTTCACCTCAATTTGCCAGCAAATGGTAGATACGTAATTGAAAAAAAAAACTCTCAGCACTTAGAGTGTTTTCCATTCCAGAGAGGAGAGGAGAGTAGAGTAAAAAAAAAAATGGGCAAATGTACGTTATTATTAAATTATTCACAAGTTTTCAGGCAACACAAACTTTTTGCATTGGAGCAAAGTTTTAGCTTTCCTCAGCTTGTGTTTGACTTTTGACTAGTTTCACCTTGATGATGTTGTTTTTGCTGTTTCGCTGGCGACCCAATCGCTGCTAATTGGACCAGGCTAGGCCAACTTCGATTCTAATGAGTGCCACTAAATATGAAAAAATCAACTTGCTTTTGAAAATGTTGCCTCAAAAAGAGCAAATCATTTAGTTAGTATCAAAACTTTGATGTTTCCAACAGATGACAGTAAATGAGTAAATTAAGTGCAGAAAGCCATTGATAGCCAGAAAGCCATTGATAGCCAAGAAATTTATTTATGTCCATCCAAAAACTGTGAAAACGACAGCAAATCAAAATCAAAATATGCGCTTGGAATGCAACGGTTTGCATTGTTGTTAATTAATCTCATTCAAATATTGGACCGTGTGTTGAGCCTCATCAGCATCAGCATGCCCACACACACACACACACACACACAAACATGCACACACATGTTCAAGTTGATAAGTCTAACAATGCGAATGGAGGGTATAAAATGATGGGCAGGCAAATATGCCTGCAATGGCCCACAGAACGATTGATAAATACGAATGCTGACTACGACGACGACGACGACGACGACGACGTCAGCGTTGACGCGCTGCTGCCACAGTAACGTAGCTTATTTTTCAGATGACCAAACGAGACGACGGCGACGGCAGAAGCAAAAAGTAAATAACAACTGCGGCAGCGAGTAATAAAGTTGATTGCAGGCAGTAGCAGGCGGCAAATTGAATATTTGTCTTTGTGTGCGTGTGTGCGAGTGTATGTTTGCATGCATGTGCCTCGCTTTGTTTGTATTTGTTCGCATTGTTAAATGCCAGCTACTGACAACAACAACAAGCGGAGCAGCCAAAGAGAGTAGAGCATTCGTGCGCTCCCACAACATGCCCATTGTTAACGGTAAGCTTTGGTCTCTGCCAATCGACTACGACTACTCTCAGCGCCTTGCTACCAATGCATTGTGCACAGCATCCAAGGGCAAACACAACCCTTGCTCGCACTCTATACGTTTACCAAGCGCCACTCTCTTTGGTGCACTGCGCTCTCTCTCACCTCTCTCATTCTCTTAATCTAAGTTCGCTGCTTGTTGCTTTGTTTTTGTTTTTGTGCACTGTGACGAGCTGTTGCTGCTGATGCTGCCTGCAGTTGCTGCTGCTCTTGCCAATCTTGGGCATTATCGATTTTCTTTTGTTTATTTTGCCAGCACTCGCATTTGTTTGTTTGTTGTTGTTGTTTTTCTGTGGGTGCTCGCCCCTTTGGGTTTAGTTTTCGGTTTCTTGTTTATTTCCCTTTTGCTTAAGCATTTTATTGATAAGCAAGCGTTATTATTATCCGTTCTATTGAAGTCTCTTCTGTATTGTTCGCAGATATGATGTGGATTTATGGCCAGCATAAAGATAAACAAAAAAAAAATGTGTGTAGAGGTAATTATGTAATTCTTATACATTTATTTGTTTTTCTTTTATCTGTTCGATGAAATGATCTGCTTATCTTGAAGGGGAACAAAGAAAAATATCATATTTGTTTCAGTCATTTCATATCACATCATTTTTCACTATCGTAATCTTGAAAAAAAAATAGGGTTTTATTTAATATAAACATAATGATTTAAATGACACCAATGATAATTCTTTTAACAATATTTATCTGAAAATGCTAATTAATTATTTAGTTTATGACAACTAAAGTCAGTTGACACAAAAATACAGATTAAGCTAAAAATTACATTTTCAATTAAATTTAAATTTTAATAAATAAATAAGACATTTTACAAGCGTCAGGCGATAAGTTTACAACTAAAATCAAAGCAAAAAAAAAAAAAATAGATTAACTTTTCTAACAAAAAGTTTACACCAACAACGATTTACGATTTGTGCTTTGCAATGACCTTGAATTCAGCTGGATAACTTTGCAGGCGCTGCCAATTCTGTTATTTGTGTAGCTCTCTTTGAAGTTGATAGCACGATGCTGTGCTGATTGGCAACAGCCAACGATTAAGTTCCCCCAATTGTTTACAGCAGCAGAAAGCTCGCTCTTCCTCTATTCCCGACAACGTTAGAACAATAACATGAGCAGCATCCGCATCAGCATCAGCATGTTAGAACAACTAAGAGAGCCGAGCGCAGCCCCCAACAAAACAACGCGTGGGTCGACGGCAATCAACACAATGGCAGAATATTCTCCCTTGGCATCTATCTGTCTCTCTCTCTCTCGCTCCCGCTCTCTCTTATTGCATACAACAGCAAAAATTGTTGGCAGAGCGCAGTGCAGGCAGAGCGTCAGCAGCGGCTCTCTCTCTCTCTCTCAATGTGTAGCTTGTGTGCGCTCAGCATGCGGCTGCTGCGCCGCCAATTTGCAAGAAAATTTAAGTTCGCTACTTACAGTTGGTTTTGTGGGGCAAGTTGTGAAAAACAGCGACGAACAACGAACGGCTGCTGGTGCTGCCAAGAAGTGGCAACAAAATACATTATCAGCTGCAAAATACACATGCGCATCTGTACACATAACTGTATAATAAACAATTCAATTTAATAATATACAAATATCAATTGAGCTTGGAATTGTGCTTAGCCTGTATGTGTGTGCATGTGTGTGTTTATGTAAGTGTGCATGTGTGTAGTTTATGTTATTGCTGCTCTCGCGTCGTCCGCCCGCTTATTTGTGTGTGTATACAACACACACACACACACACACACACACACACACACTCACACACATAGCCAGCGCATTTCGTAAATGTGTTTGTGAATTTTGTGGTACATTTTGCGCTCGCATCGTTTACAGATTTTTGTGGTGGCAAATAGTTGTTGCATAGCCTTCATACAACACACAACAACAGCAACAATCTACTAACACTGCGACAAGTGGCAGCAAACAGCGTAGCAAACGAGCAAAGCGAACAACAACAACAATAATAGCAAGCAACGTTTTGTTGTTAATTGAAATAAATTGAAATAAATTCTCAACGTGCTGCTCATATTGTTAATAAAGACAACAACAACAACATCCCCAACAACAACAACAACAACATCAACAAGCAACACGGCAGCAAATTTAAACGAAACTACAAAAATTGTTGTATTTGTTGAGTGTTGTGCGCCAAATGTTTTAGCAACAAGAAAAGCACAGAAAACCGCAGAAAAAAATCTCAGAAATTATATTAAATGATAAAAAGCTAATTAAATTTGCAATAAGAAAAGATTCTTGAATTTTGTATAAACATTTTTGTCGGCAAATTAAATTGTAATTTTAGTGCAAGTGTTTTTTTTTGTTATTATTTTGGTGTATTATCGGTAAATCTTGCGTAGTTTTCTGACTATTTTTAGCGTGTTTATATATGTATATATATGTGTATGTGTATATATTTATATAAATATTTATATGTGTTTGAGTGTGTGGATTGGGGCAAGCACACAATTGAAAATCAGTTCAAACAAGAAATTGGCAAATAAAAGCAGCGCAGCAAAAACGCATCACAAATTGAGAGCTAAATTAGCATCACAAACTGTTACGTAAGCTGTGTGAGACAACCAATGCGAGTGAGCGAGAAAGCAAGAGAGAGATAGCAATAGAGTGTTAAAAGAAAAGAAAGCTACTTAAAGGATTGGTAAGTATGGCAAATTCACAACACATTTTGTTAACAACATTTTTACACAGACTAAAAAATGTGAATTACTTTTGGAGGATTTTAGGCAAAAGGATTTTAAAATTAATTCAAAATGCTTCAATTTGATATATTCTTAAGGCAGCTGAAAGATATTTAATTTATGTAATGCTTTAATATTAACATTATCCATTGCCAAATTATCCATTGAACCACCTACTTGGTATCTAAATACTTTTCTTTTGGCTAAATCTATATTTATTATCAATGATCCCAATGATTAACATTTCTTATCTGTTCACAATTAAAATCAATTTTGATTGATTTTCGCGAAACGGTTACAATTTTTGATAGAATCAATTAAATTAGGCTTTACAGTTTCAACAACGAAAAAGATTGCTCTAAAAAGTTTTGAGAATGCAAAAAATCCCTTAGCAACAATACCTAATTTGTTTCTAAGCAAATGCCTTACAAACACCAATATTTATGTATATATATATATATATGACACATCTTACCAATCTATAGTTATTACTGTGAGTTCTACTAATATTTATGGTTGAGTTTCCTGTAATCAAAACATGCGGTTTAGAAATCTCTCGTTTAGCTTCTTACTCATAGGTTATCAAATGGAACAGCATTACTTTTGGTAATGTGTGTATGTAATTACATATACATACGTAAATACAACTGTATATATTTGCCTACACATTCTCGACCGCAATGCTTCAGTTCTTGGAATGCGAAATCACAGCATTGATAATGTTTATTTTAACCGTTTCGTTTGTCTAACTTATAATTGTGCTTTGTTTGTGAAAAGTACGACTACATAAGAATATACACATATTTACAAACATATATTTTTATATATACACATATGTATATATATATGACGATTCATCGATTACCGTTCACCTCAAATTGGTAAACATGCAATTTTTATTTATCGATTCAGATTCAAATTTGTGACTAACAAAATTAATTTAAATTAGTTTTGATATTTTGTGGTCGTTTATTCTGGTTTCTCCAATTTAACTAATTAAACAAATACTTCTTAAATAGTGAATAAATCGATGAAAAATATAGATTTGCATTGAAATCTGAGCCAAGAAATTAATTTGCAAATCTTTGAAGAAGTTTCTTTAAAATTAGCCAACTTTTGCCTTTGGCATTATTTTGCCATAATTGGTAAGATACACCTTAACAATTGGCTACAGCTTTGCAGCTGTCTTTTATTCTACTATTTTCATGAGCTGATTCACAGTTGATTTAGCCCATTAACCACCTATCCATAAAATGTGTAATAAAATTCCATTTGCATTTCTGACGTGCCTTAAAATCAGCCCCATCGCAGATTGATATGCAGGCAGTGAGTTCATTGAACTCGAATCAGAAACAATGAATAACATTTGCCCCAAGCACCAAGCATTAGTCCCCCAAACCTCAAACACCCCCCTTCCTAGCCAAGTAAGAAGTGACCGAAACATTGCATACTTTTCGGCCTGATGACCATCAAAGCAACAACAGGCAACAAATAATATTAACGATTTTCTCATTTCACACAGCTTGCGCAGCATCTGAAGCGGGCCAACACACACACACACAGCCACAAGAATGACATGCGCAGTGCGCATTTGGTAGTGGTTGGTAGCAAAAGAGGCAACAGCAAGAGCACATTAAGAGAGAGCGAGCGAGAGAGAGAGAGCTGTTTTGGCCATGGCCTTTTCGCGGCACAACATCGAAAAGCGCCGACTCATCGAGCTAGTTCGACAGAATCCCATCTTGTGGGATTGCCGCCTGCCGCACTACAAACGCTCCGACAAAAAGAAGGCCGTCAAATGGAACGAATTGGGACGCTTGTTCAATGTGAATGGGGAGCGGGTGCAGCGCACCTTCACCTCCCTGCGGGAGATCTTCCGGCGGGAGCTGAACCACGAGAAGATGTTGGGCACCACACGTTTCAAGTCCAAGTGGGAGTACTACGATGCCATGGCCTTTCTCAAGGAGGTCATCCGGGAGCGCAAGTAAGAAATAATAATTATAATAATAATATAATAATAATAATAAATATTCAAATCAAAGAAGTTTTAAAATTTACTTAATTTAAGCTGAGTTTCATTTTTGTTCATCGAATTTTGTGTGTTTAAAATTTCAATTAATGTTGTGGAATTGAGTTGGTAGCTAGAATTTTATTAGCCTTTCTTATTATATATTTTTTTAATATTATATTCTCAGTTACTTTTTAAATAATCAAATTATAGAAACTAGGCTCAGAGATTGCCTTTTGAATAATTATTAAATTTAATGAAACAACAAATTTTTTAAACACATTTTCTAATAAATTATTATTTAGACTCAAAGATTGCCTTTTGCATATTTAATAAATCTAATAATAATACAAATATATAAACACATTTTGTGGTAATTTCCTCAATATTAAATCCATAATTTTGATCGAACATATTTCCATATTTGAGAAAAATCTATAGATTTTATATTATATTATAAATTTTGATAAATATATTTTACGTTATTTTTTTAAATAAGCAAATAACTATTTAATTTAAAGACTTCCTTTCTTATACATAAATATAATATTAAAATAGAAACAACCCAGTTTATTAGTAAGTAAAACTAACTAATTTTATTTAATATTGTTTAAAATTTGTCTCACAGAAAAACCTATAGTTTGATTAACTTATTAAATTATATTTATTCTTCAGAAAAGTCTTTTTTAAAACACATTCCGTTATTATACCAATAGTTAAATGTCTAAAATAGCAGTTAAAACAAGAGGAGACATTTAAATTAAGTTTGAAGAAGGGAAAACTTTATTTAAATAATGTATAAAAAATGATGTCAACAGTTTAAAATATTCTAAACTATTTTTTAAAAGATATTTATGAATATTAATTTTTTCTTACAGATCTCGGGAGCGCATTAAGAACATCGTAATGGAGTCGAATCCTAGTAACAACAACAACAACATCAACAATATTCCCAGCAGCAACAACAACAACAACAATGCCAGCAACAACAACAACAATTCCAATAGCAATAACAACAACAACAACAATAATAATAGTGTAGCCCATGATGAGTATCAATACTTTGCGCCCAGCGATCCGAACAATCCCAACAATCAACCATCAAACAAACCCAGTGGGATACCAATTGCATCGCCCGTCATCCAGCCAGTAATCCTGCCAAACCTCAGTCAGTTGCCCGTTGGAATGCAGCAGCAGGCGCAACATTTGCAGGCGCTCCAACTGCAGCCGGATGTGACGCTTACCACGCTGCAGAAGACGACGCCCACAATTGTGTTGCCACTCGCCGTGGCAGCTGTGGCGCCTGCGCCCGCGCCCGCTGCCACATTGCCAGGCCGCGTGCAGCTTTGCAGTAGTTCGCGTTCCTGCAGCAGTTCCCCCTCCATTTACATTAAGGACGAGCCGGACTCGCAGGACGAGGAGAGCAGTCGGTCGGCGTTGCGCAAGTCTAGCGCCAAATTGGCCACCAGTCGAGCGCCGACGAAACAGCAGCTGAAGGCGCGTCTCCAGGTCGCAACCAAAGTGGGCGGTGTGGCGGGGCTTTATGCCACACCATCGCCACATTTGATTATCAATACGAACAACGAGCTAATCGATGTGGATGCCGGCGACTTGGATGACGAAGACGATGATCTGGAATATGACGATGATGACGACGATGATATTGATACGGATAATGATGCCGTTAGGCGACAGGCTGCTCAATGTCCGCCCAACATCGCAGTGGACATGTTGGGCACCGCCGGTCGTCTCTCGCCTGGCAGCAGTTTCACGGCAGTGGGTGGAGCCAGCACACGTCACCAGACGAGTCCGCGGGAGCTGCTCTATATTAAATTTGGTGACTTTCTTGCCGCCCGACTGAATACACTGCACGAAACCGTTGCCAACGAGCTGATGAACAAGATTCTGCTGCTAATTGCCGAGAAATGAGGCAAATCGAAAAGATTTAATCCCATCGAGCGATGGGTAAGTGAAATAAAATAAATTATTAAATATAATATTTAATAAATGGGAATGCTTAAAAATAAATATTTTATGTTATTTGTTTACCATAATAAAATATCTGTTAATTAGTAATAATTTAATTTAATTAGATACCATACAAAAATAAAATAACTAAAATTTTTCTATTAAGCAACCCACTTAAATCACATTTTTTAATGATTTTATAAATTTTTTATTTTTCTTTTCGGCCCAAATAAAACACACAAAACTGCCCCAAAATTTATTGCATTGACCAATTTGTGAGGCAGCTACTTGAAATCGTTGCAAGTAACTAAAATATATTTTTAAATGCATATATGCAGTATATTTATTGTTTTTATTGTTGTTGTTTTTATTGTTGTTATTGTTGTTGTGCAACACGCATAACATGCCAAGACCATAAAAGTTTTAATTTCCGAGCGCTGAAGTTGGAGCAGACGCACAGACAGAGAAACAAAATGACACAGTCAGAAACACACACACACACACACACACGCATAGACACTGCCACAACAGACACATGCAACATATCCGACTAAACAAAGCACTGCAAGTTATCCGAAAATTTGAAAGCATTTCACGCATAAATAAAAAAACACCAGAAGCCATGTAGCAAGTGCCAAGTGTCCGAAATACAACACATTCGAAGTCGGACAATGACCGGCAGAAGTAAGCAAGAAAAAATTAATCTTTTAGCCACACCGAAGATTGAATACCCTTGCAGATAGGAGTTAAAAAAGGAGGCAACTAAATTTTAGTAATTATTTTTTAAAAAAAAACCGACTAATGGCTTCTAATAAAGATATATTTAATATAATAATGTAATATTTAAAAGTTATTATAATCCGCTTATTGGTTTAATTTGGTTAGGATTAGGAGATAAAAAAGGAGGCAGCTAAATTTTAGTAATTATTTTTAAAAATAGACTAATTGCTTTTATTAAAACTATGTATTATATAAACATATAATATTTAAAAGTGATTTTAATCCGCAAAATTGGTTAGGATTAGCTGTTAAAAGGGATGCAAATAAATTTTACAAATATTTAAAAAAAACTGACTAATTGATTCTATTAAATATAGATATAATATAATAATGTAATATTTAAAAATCATTTTAATTTGGATATTGGGACAAAAGTATTTTTATACAAGAATTCATTTTTCAATCGAGTATTCCAATATCAGCTATATAATTTAGTAGTCTAAAATCGATTACTTTTACTGTGTACAAGTTTTCATATCTGAACCAATTTTCGACAAATTTACTGATTCGATTAAGCAGCAGAAAGGCCAAGTGTTACAAAGATAGTTTTAAAGTTAATTGAATAGTTTTCATATAAATAAATATAACATAAGTTACTAAAAATATATTTACTTTATATATTCGTAGAAATGTTTAACACATTTCTCCACAAAGTGAAAATATCCTCAGCAAGGGTATTAAATGAATAACAGTCCAAAACTGGCGCACACACAAAAAAATAGGGAATCAGAGCCACATAAATTACACACACTGCACTTTACTGGCAGCAACGAGCCTAATTCGAAATTGGCCAACATAAAGTGAATGTGTTGGTATCAAAAGCGAACAGCACTAAAAACTATTTCATTATAATATAAATAGACATTTTTATTAGAATATTTCAAGGCTCATAAGTTAAATGAAAAATGTTATCAGCATAATTAAATTTTTGTTAGCCATTTTATTATTGTTGTTTTTTTTAAATTGTCTGAATCAATTTTACAGCCAAAGTTTATTAAAAGAGTATTTAATATTTTTAAATTTTTACGAGCTTTTACTTTATTTTTTGTGTCATATTTCCAAATGGCAAAATTTGCAAGCGGACTTTAAGGTAATTTCATTTGGAGCTTTTGAAGTGATTTTAAAATGAATCTAATAAAAATATTAAGAATACTTTGCTGGCCATTTTTCTATATTAAATTCAATTTTTTTCTTGCTTAAATTTTCGAAACTAAACCCAACTTGGGCAGGCCCAAATAATGTGTGCATCTTAAGTTCTATTTGCAAATTGTATCTGCTGCTGTGCGAATGACTTTGCACTAAGCTACACACACTGCACACACATTACACACACTACACACACATTGTACACACAGAAACAAATTCAAGTTTTGGGCGTGTGTATTTACGATTTTGTAATATTTATGCAGCAACGCTTCTGGTGCATTTGGGTGTGTGTGTGTTGGTGTGTGTATATATGTGTGTGCCCTTTAGATGCCGATGTGGCTCTTCCGTCAACTATGCACATTCCCAATCTCCAACACCCCGTCGCCTCCGCTTCTTTCTACGCTTGTATTCATGGCAACAGCTTTACGAGCTCAGCCTGAACTTGGAGAGCGCAGTGGGTGACTTTTGAGTCAGTGTGTGTGTGTATATCTGTGTGTGTGTGTGAGAGTGTACATGGCCTTTTATGGATAGTTTCAGCAAGTTTGTTGGCACTTACAACATTATAAATTTGCCATAAATTATCGTTATATGAAATGCAGCGCGTCGCTGATAGGGCAAACAGCAGCGAAACTTTGATTCAAAAAATGAATGCATAAAAAATGCGTATAACGCTAACGAGCATAAAAGGATATGGGTTATACGGTGAGGGGGGGGGAGTGGCTATAAAACCGCTAGCTATAAAAACAGTGCAAACAAATTGACATTAGCAGTCCAATGATTATACAATTAAAAAGAGGTATTTTTCTACCTGGCAAATAAAACAATTTATTCTGAGAATTTTTTAATTTTGTGGCACCAAAAATTCTAATTAGCTATAAAAAAAATATGAAAAATTATGAGAAATCATAAGTTAATCTTTTAGCTTTTTCTACTAATTCATAAAAAGCCAACTTCCACTGAAAATATTAAAATTTAAAGTAAATCAAAATAACCAATCATTTTTTTGATATTTACAGATTTACAAATTTAAAATAAACAACTAAATAATTAACTTAAAATAGTTTACCAAGCAATTTGTATTTCTTGAAGAGTAAATATTTTTGTACTACTCAAAGAAATCTTAAAAAACTGTAAACCTTTTAGTCTTATTATAAAAAAATGTTCTATCAGAACTATCGAATCTTTAAGAAGCTTTTAAGATTTACAGCAAACTTAATTTGGGATTTCTAAATCCACTGTGCTTAACACCAGATATTTCCTATCTTTCTCTCTATTTTCTCTCTCTCTCTTTATCTTGGTACTTGATTGTGCGGAAGTAACAGTAAATAAATGTTACATTTCCTGGTTCAACATTTTTTTTTCTAAAGATTTGATGAAATTTACTGGCATCGAAATGGGGGAAGAAAAAGAAATGAAATCAGTGTTGGTTACAATGTCAAAAGGCGTTGGGATAAACGCGACAAAATACGGTGGCAAGTTTGAAATGGCGGCCAAGTTAGGAAATTGTTGCATAGCCAGCGGCTTTTAGCCTTTTTGCACATAAAATTGCATATGCAACTTAATGTTTACAATGGTCGTAAAAGTTTAATGGATTTTGCCACTTTTGTCTAAACAGACTCCAAAAACTGCTGGCATCAAACTGTGTCTGCCCCATCAATTCCACTCGCTGTCTGCCTCAACTTTTTAGCCATCATAAAAGCGCATTTATTTGATTAATATGTTGCAGTCGTTTTGTATTGTTTGGTTTTTTTTTTTTGGAAACGTTTTAAAACATTTGAAAACTTTACTGATTTTTGCCTGTGTTTGCTTTGCTTGGCTTTTGATTTGCTATTTGCAGTTTTCAACTTTTTTAATTTTATGTTGATTTTTACAAAAACTTTCACATTGATTTTACCAATAGTTATAAAGTGTATTTAGTTGAAACGTATGTGGGCATAATTTTGTGAGTCACTGTATATTTGAGCATATATTTATAAATTTTTTATAAGTCTAAGCAGAAGCTGAATATTATCTATTATAATTTGTTAAATATTGTAATTTAGCTAGCTTTTCGTTCATGCTGTAAATAGTATAAATGCAAATTAACTAAAATGTTTAATATTTATTTAACCAAATAGCTTTTAATACTGATTAAACCTCTTGCAATGTGGACTTTGAGTCGGTTTTTGGGCTAATCTAGAACAAATTTGTATTGTTATATAAATATTGAATTGAATCTTAACATGAAACTGTGAAGGAAGTCAACATAATTATAATTGCATGTGAGGCAACAAAAACTTGGTTAAACTAGATAAGACACAGAAGCTACTTGCAACATGTTGCAGACATGTCCACCACATCATGCTGCATATGATAATTAAATGCAGGGATAAGATGAGCACAAATCTGAGACGGCAACTAGTCAATCCACTGAGCACAAAAGGACGAGCATCAATATTGACAGGCATTAGTGGGGACATTTTATACAATGAGCAGTGAAGGGATTGGATTGGGTTTATTCATGGAGTACTTTAAGCAGTATTGCATTTTTAATGAGCAGGAGGCGCCTGCGATTCACTTCCGTTGCTGCATTCGCTTCCTCTGCTCTGCTCTGATCTGCTCCATGCTGAGTGGGTTGATGATTGGGGAATGCTTCCGTCTGCGCTTGGGACAATTTGACAGCATACGTAAAGCAGTCGCTGGGTATCAGGTTAATTTGAGACGCAGCCATAGGGAAAAGCCAAAGGAAAGTCAGCGGAAACGCACACAAGCACACACAAACACACGACACACACACACACACTGAATGTGGTGGCAACGTTGTCGTCTTCTTCCTTGACGCAGCATTAATGGCCGCAGGACATGTCAAAAGAATTGATGACGTGCAGCGTCTTCGACGTGCGCTGCAATCATAAAACTGGCAACAGTCTCAGCCCTAAACTATGACCACAAAATAAGTAGAAAAAAAAAACACATAAATCGACTGCCAATAAAATCATTTTACAAATAGATTTGTCAGCTTCTTTGCCAGCGATTAATTTAAGTTACCTTTGCAAGTCGCATTGACTTTGCCTGAAACTGGCTGAAACAGCTTTAAACTAAATTTTATTCAAGTTAACAAATAAACTGTTAAAATGTAGATTAAAATTCTAGTATTCCATACTTATTTTTAGTACTAACTGAATAATTATATTAGTATTATACATTAAATTAATATTCCAATTCCTTTCCAATTTTTGAGATTAAATTTTTCTTAGCACTATTTTTTTGTTGTCCAGCAAAAATAGCTAGAAATGTGCTCAAAAGCACATCAAAGCATTTCCCAAGGTTTTTTTTACTGAAAATTATCCAAATTTTCTGCACTGTCTTTCAGTTTGATTTATATATTTTCTATATTTTATTGCGTGATTATTGGCTTGATTAGCATTTTAAGCTGGTATCATTGGCATAGTTTTTATATTTTGCATTCTGAATGCATACTTTATGCCACATCAATCGGGCGTAAAAATTACATTAGTTGGCGCCATTTTGCTGTGCAATGGCGGACACTAAAAATGGCGCCTTATCCACACAACGGCGTCCATCTGCGTCTACAAAAAATTTATTACAGCAGATTTTATGCAAGTTTACCTTTTGGATGTGCGCACAACTTTACAAGCAAATTCTAAAGTCCAAAAAAAAAGTGCTTGAGATTTCTGCGAATTTTCATAAATTAATAACTTTGATTGCCGTCGAGCAGATGCTGCCTGGCAAACTGGGTAAAGTTGTTTAAGTTTTTCATTAAAATTGCGATCATTAGCTTTTGGCCGACAAACACTCGAAAGAGTCTTTGCAGTTTTTTTTTTTTTTTGCTTTTGACAATCAGTCTTAAGCATTTTTGACTTTTGCCAACCAATGCCAAAGGAATAACTTTTTTGTAGTTTTCATTTTATAGTTCAAAGGATAAGTTTAAATATTTACTGACGCTTAGTTTGCAAATGATGCTGCTTGTTAATTAAAAGTTTTATTTGTTAAGCTACTTAAAAAATGGCATTGACAGCAAAAGCCCCTTTTCCATAACCAGAACCAAATAATTAGTATTACTAAATGAAATGTTGGATAGTTTAAATTTAATTGACATACCTTTTGTGTGATGATTAAAATGAATTTATTGTGTGTGCATTGAAATGAAAATCAACTAACTAAAACTCATCCTATCCACAACAATTAAAAATAATTGTACACAAATCGTTGGCATGGAATACCATTAATGGTAAATTTGACAGATAGCCACAGAAATTGATTGCCATGAAATCCGAATAGCAAGTTAAATAATATTTGCTGCTATTTTGTGGCTTTCAGACGAGCGAAACCATACAAAATATATATCTACATAAATGCGAAACGAAATGCATCGAAATCAATTGAAATAAAAGTGCAGAACATTTATAAATTGGCAAATGCGTTTTCAATTTAACCAGAGAACAACTTCTCTCAATTGGTTCACTTGACTGCAGAATGCGGACTTTGAAATATTTTTGGCCATTTGGTTGTCATTTTATTTGGTTGATACACAATTAATTACAACTAACAAGTCAGGATGGGCTAGTCTTGAATTATGTACGAATGGATACTCTGTAAACAGCACTGACAAATAAATTAAAATGAGGTTTCTTGTTTCTTATTGGAGTTTTTTGTTTTAAAATGATATTTAATTAACTAAAAATGTCTTTATATTTGAAAAATAAAAACTTATAATTTGATATGTGATATGTGGAAACTTATATATAGTATCGAATCGTATATGTGATTAATGTGACTTTTTCTTCTCAATTCGAATATGCCATTTGCTGTCCATTTGCTGAGCACAGGCAATATAAAATGCAGGCAAGGCTCAAATAAACTGCCAGACTAATTACATTAACTGTCAGAAGAAGTTATACTTTGATTCAATCAAATCCTGACAACACTCCAGCCTGCAGCCAACAACAGTACAAACTCGAATCAAAGCACTGGACGGGGCAGAGGAGTAGAAGAGCAGGTGCGCCTGCAGGTATGCAACAGTTCTTGAGATGCTCAGCTTGACTTCAACAACAACAAGAAAAAAAATAAACAAAAAACATGGCAAAGAGAAGGGAGAGGAGGAAGAGCGTGGAAAGGGGTAAGCTGGCAGTAGGCTGAACAGTTTATGCATTTCCCTAATGAAATGCAAAGAACAACTGAAAAAGGGGCTTGCGAAATTCCCCAGAGCTGGTTGCAGACTATGAAATTTCGGGCCACCCCAATGGAAAACATTTACAAGTGCTCTTGCTGAGTGGTAATTAAATATTTATCTTCTCTTTAGCTATTTACTTTGATTAGTAGCCAAAAAGCCAAAAAAAAGGAGAGTATTGTGCACTTTCGAAATATTGTTGTAGGCATTTCACTCTTTGTTGTTTTTTAATATTTTTCAATTCTTCAATTTGTTTGCCTTTTGTTTGGGGGATGGGTTAGGGGATGATTTAGCTATATCCTTCAGCTTATCTGAACTCTTTGAAACTACTAACTTGGGTAAATTTAAAAAGTTTAATCTGAATTTATATAAAATTATATTTATTGTGAAGTTGCTTTTTAATCCAAATTATATTATTTTATTTTTTTGTATTTTATATACCTCATTTTTTAAAAGAGAATTTGATCTGAACTCTATAAAACTATTAAGTTTAATCTGAATTTAAATAAAATTATATTTATTTCGAAGTTGCTTTTTAAATCCAAATTATAATTTTATTTTAGTTTATTTTATATAGCTCGTTTTTTAAAAGAGAATTTAAACTTAAATCTATAAAACTATTATCTTGGGCAAATTTAAATAGTTTATTCTGAATTTCAATAAAATTATATTTATTGTGTATTTACTTTTTAATTCAAATCATATTATTTAATTTTATAATATACATCTCATATATAAAAAGAGTATTTAATCTTCTGTTAGCCAAAGTTGCTTTATTTTTGTGTTTGTCTTTTTAATTGAATGTCTAAATTTTTGTTTGAAATTTAGCTTACTTTCCTCTTAATAAAGTTTTACTTCGTTGATCCATTGTGAAGTTGAATAGCTGCTTGAAGCCACACATGAGCAATCGATTAGGTAATAAAAATATTGTTTTTTTGTTATTTGTGCCAATTTATTAGCTAAATAATATTTTTGTATATATATTATTGCAATAAAATTGAACTATTTTCCATAGGATTACAATTTATTTAAGTGGAAAATAACTTGATTTTAAATTGTGTTTTTGCACTCAATTGAGTTTTAAAGAAAATCTTAATTTATTCGTCTGCTTGAAATTGTTTTAAAAGTGTTTGTTTTTTATTATTGATTATTGTTGGCCTTTTGGATTGCATACTTCAAGGCGCCAACTGGCAATAAAACAAGTCTGGCAAATGCATTGAAAATGTTTCGCACATGCAAAATAGCTGGCAACATATGAAAGCGCACCACATCATTATGGGACCACAGGGAGCAACTGACTCCAGTCTTCAAATGCAACTGGGTGCGTAGTGGATGTCGCCACAACGTCGGGTGCAGGGATTGGGTGCACAATGCGCTGATGGAGTCGTTAAGTCAATTTTGTGCAAGGGGCAGGGAATGCCAGAGTTCAACCTAATGTGCAGCCGGGGAGCAGTCATTGAGGCAATGGCCAACATGGACACACCAATTATCCAAAATGGCAACACACACACAAAACCGAAAAATGAAAAAAAAAAAACTGCTGAAAAGAGAAACAAAAATCCAACTTTTGGATTGGGCTGCATTGTCGGGGGAGATTGCGCTTTTGCGGTTGTGTTAAGTTGATTTCCGGCACGTCTGTTGGACCATCTGATAACCGGGCCTCACCTAAACGACGCATGACTTCAAGATGCACAGCACCAATTATGCGTGCTGTCATCATCATCATCATCATCATAATTATCAACGTCATCAACGTCATCATTGTCATTGTGATTGCCATTTTCAACTTGCTCGCCGCTGGTCAGCGTTGCATTCATAAACAGACGCTGCCCCATTATCAACGGTGTAGGTGTTTAGACACGCCCCCATCGTCGCCGCTGTCAAATGCATCATTTGGCAAGCCCTGCTCATCCCTTTGCACAGTGCAACGTGCAACTAATTTGAATGTTTATAAACAGCAAAGTGGCAGATATAAAAATGGGTTTAAATTCGAAAAATTATCGATGACAGTAACTTTTTTTAAATTCAAAAGATTATTGATTTAAATTAAATTTTATTATTATTTTTTTTATTTTGCATGAAGCAGTCACAAACAGAAAAACTTCTGCTCTGTTATTTTATCAAAAATTCAAAAATTCCCTTTAACCAACTACTTAGAAAATTTCAGTTTTGCCACACTGTGCTTACTGTCTGGTTGAGACTGCTCCACCTTCAAAATCCCAGACGACTGAGGTGAGCTGTAAATTATACGGCTTTGCGTTTAGCCTCCATAACCCCGAGCCTGTCCATATCCAGAGATCTCAGTTTAGGCTGACTTCCATGGAACGATTTTCCAGATGCGGCTGCTGCTGCTGCTGCTGCAAAACGCAGTTTGATGTTTTGCGGTTGTGTTGATGCCGTTGCCGTTGTCGTTGTCAACGTTGTGGACGTCGTTGTGATAGGACCCCCTCCTAAATGCTGTGGCACCCTTTGTGGGTTGCACTTTAAATATTCAAAGTGTGCTTTTAGGCGCTGGCATGCGGCACGTTAAAGGATTGCCATTATGAAGGCACTTGACCATTGTCTCGTTGCGGTGCGTTTGTCAATTAATGAGATTTTCGCTTGAGAGAGTCCTGTGCATTTTCGAGAAAAAGTTAATATCCTCTTGTAAAATATATAGAAACCACAAGATAAAATAGTCATTTAAGAGCAAAACCAACTTGACAGACTTTTTGGCAGCAATTGACATACACTCTGCAAATTGCCAGGCAATTTTGGCGGGTATTTAGCAAATTGCTGGCATATTTTTTACACACAAAATATCACTGATAAATCGACCTAAAAAATATGTGTATAAAATAAAATGGTAAACAGTTTATTCGCTTGACGAAAAATAACTAAAAGCTGTTGAAATAACGACAAGTTTTCTGAGTATTTTGCACACTTACTTTGATTAAGTTTCAAGTAGTAGAATTTTTGATTTTTGAATAACAAAAACTAAATGTCAACATTTAAAAACATACTTTTTAAATTAAATGCTTTAAAATTGTATTTGTGTTTTTTTACTGTTGTATTTTTTGCAGTTTTATATTTGCATTACCAACTCCCAACTCAAATGTGTCAATGACTGACACCTGCAAAATGCCATCCAATTTTTATACACTGTTTTTTTTTTGTTGCTTTTGTTCTTTTGTGGCTTCGCCCCTTTGTGGTTACCTCGACCCTTGAGGGCAAAACGCTTTGAGAGTTGAGTTGGCAACGTGCGGCGGCATTTGAATAAACCACCTTGGCTTGGCTTAACATGCGGAGAGATGGTGGCCAAAAGCAATGCAATCAAGCCAAATATTTCTCAGTCTCACTCGGAGCTGACAAGCAAAAGTTTCACACTAGCTCCTGCTACTGCCTTAACCTTTATTTTCATTAGCTATCCCAAACTATGGTAGCTGCTGCAGCTTGAGCAACGACATCAACTGCAGCTGCATCTGCCACGTTACCAAAACCTAGTCGAACCCAATCCAAGCCAAGCCAAGCCAAGCCAGTTATCCAGTCAGCTAACCGCATCGCTGCTGGAGCCACTGTCATTTGTTATGTTATTGGTTTGGACATTTTGCAAATTGCTTATTTAGCAGTGCGTAAAATCCACAGCACACACACACACATCTACACACACACACACGCTTGAGTACTACTAGCTGGTATCTACTCTCCGCATCTTCATCTCCTGCTCCTTTTTGACCAGCTGTGGTTCTTTTTGTTTTTTTTTTTCTACTAAGCTGCAAGGACACAGTTACACATACACACACACACACACACATTTGTCAAGTGTGTGGTGTGTGTTATTCTTTGCTCTTCACTTTTGCCTTTTTCAATACCCTGTTCTCAAAACTATAACTAATTTGGGTATATTTACATATGTTTTTAATGAGTACTAATACTCATATTTTAAATATAAATAAAATAAATATAAATTAAAAATTCCGATATAATTTCATTTAAAATTTAATATTTTGAACAATGTTATAGTTATTTACTTAAAAACATTAGTTTTTTATTTAGTACATCCAACTATTTAAAAGAAGTTATCCTGGCAGATTCTGCTTCTATAAAGTATCATAATTTGCATATATATTTAATTTAGTTATATTTAATTTTTGTTACAATAAAAGTTAAGGTCAATTACAAAACTTATATAAAATTAAAATAAATTCTTTTACAGTTACAAAATAAGTAAGAGTTTTAGTTTAGATAGATTTGTAGACACTTTCATATAGATTTGTGAAAATTTTCCAGCTGATAATCAAATTGTTATAAAATGTTTGGGTTAGAAAAGATGACTTGCTTAATATGTTTTGCACATCTATTTTTATATATATTATTATTATTATTATATATTATTTGGGTTATTAAAGATGACTTGCTTAATATGTTTTACACATATATTTTTATATATATTATTTCATATATGTTATTATTATATATTATTTGGGTTAATAAAGATGACTTGCTTTAAATGTTTTACACATATATTTTTAATATACTATTTTATATATATTATTTTTATATTTATTGTATCATTACAAATATTTAGTGATGTATGCTCATTGAGAACCCATCTATAGATATTTTGGCTATAAAACTTATTAGAAATACGCATAATATATTAAATTAATTTTAAGTACAGCATATTTAGTAGCACATAATTCGTAACTGGGGCGCCTTCATCTGCAGTGTTGCAACTTTCATTAGGGTAAAGCCCCTCCCTAGTTACCAGCGTGTCATGCAAGTGGTTAGTTGTGCCCATATATTACCAGTTCAATGTCAGATGAAAAAAAGATGAACTAAAAAGAAACAAGATGAATAAAAAGCAGAGGGAAAATGAGCCTGCGAGTTATTTAGGCAAGTGTTCGAATGTTGTCAGTGCTGGTGATGGCTGCTGTGGCTGTGGCTGCGGCAGTGGCAGTGGCAGTGGCAGTGGCAGCAACGGCTCTATACATTTTTACCACTTGTCATCCACAGGGGTTTTCCCATCCATAATAATATTTGCTTTTCATTCTGTGTTCCTCTTCATTTTGCCTTTTCTTTTTCTTTCTTTTTTTTTTTTTGTTCTTGGCCTGCATGTTGGCTAATTGCCTGGATACGTTTTACAGCCGCTCTTTGTAGCCATAAAACTTTTTATGGCTAATATTTTGTGTGAGGCGTTTTAATTAGACGAACAGCCATTAAAACTGATCTATGGTATTTTAATAGGGTTTTTTTTTTCTTTTTGCATAAAAATAATTAAGGCTTTATGACTGACATTCGATAACAAATTTCATCAAATTTGATGTGCCAATTTGTATAATTTTTTTTACTTGATTGCTAATTTTTCATTAAATTTTTTGTATCGTTTCAGTGGCGTTTTGGACTGAAGCAATCAAGGAGTAGCTAAATGTTTTGTGGATTATGCGTTTAGCATTTAAATGAGTCTGTATTAGTGCCATAGAAGAGAAATGATAATTTATCAATAAATATATGATATAGTTTCTAAATTTAATTAATTTAATCTGCTCAAGTGAACGACTAAATATGAAGAGTGAATATGTAAAATAGATAAGTATGTAATACGAATAAAATAGGTGAGTTTTTATTATAAGAAATGTGTAAACAATTAGCTTAAATTAATAAAAACTAATGTAAAGCGAAAGTTAATCAGTCTACTATTTTAAAATTCAATAAAAGCAACAGATTAAAATATAAATTAAAAATTTGTGTTTCATTAAATAGATATTTAAATTAATTTAAATAGGTAGCAAATCTATTTACAGAGTCAAAGTATTCCCTTCCCTTTTCTTTTAGCTGCATTGTTTTTGACTTGATTTTGTTTTCCATACACACACTTAACAGATTTATTTGCCTTTGTAGCTCTGTGTGTAAACACATTTGATACTCAGTGCTTTTTCAGCAGCATTCTTTGAAAGTACCCACACTCTGAATAAGAGCAAATCAATTTAAATTCAATGAAAGTAAACTACCAAAGTTAACTCAGTTCTATGCCTTGGCACCCACTCGAGCAACTGCAAGTAGCTCAAAAGTTTCGAAATAACAAAAAACTGAAACTTTTTATTTGTGTGTGTGTGTGTGTGTGTGTGTGTGTGTGGGGCAGGAGCCTGCCAACAAGACACAAATCTTTTTTCGTAAAAGCCAACAAGAAACAGTTTTTCTCTAACGCACCTTCATCTCCATCCCCCTCCCAAACCCCAACCCCCCGCACACAACCCCATACGTAAAGCACAAAAGCCTTTAGGCTGTCTTGGCAAAGTCGAGTAGGGCAAATAGAATAAGTTGCTGCGACTTTTTAAATTGAAAATAAGCTGCCAGCTAGTTGCAGGTAGCAGAGATTAAGCGCAAAAATTTAAGAGCTGCGAAATTAAAAATAAACCAACAAGAAACGGTCGACTAGCAGTTGCCCTATTGTCTTAGCCAAAATAATTTAAATAATTATTAATTTAAAATATTTAAATAAAATACAAGTTATTATACATATATATATAGAATATGTAGAATATATAGAATATATAGAATAATTACAAAAATAAAAAATAAATATTTAAATAAAATAAAAATTATTATACATCAATAGGAATAATAAATATTTATATAAAATATGAAATATTACAAACATTTCAGTATAAATTTAATTTACACAATATATTCATAAGTTCTTGTCAATCTTTTAAAGTTATAGCTTCCACATGAAATTGACCAAAAATTTCAAGTAAATTTTCCGGTGTTGAAAATTCCCCATTTCAGCAAGAAAAGCAAATCTTCAACACTTGCGCCTTAATAATCGCTTTAATTACAATTAAAATGAAAGCTAAATGACTTTGCCATTGTTGCTGTAGCTGCTACTACTGATACTGCTATGAAGATGAATGACTGGTCATTTACTACTCCCCCGACCCTCCCCCCCTTAGGGGTTAGAAGGGAGGGGACTTGGCTTGCTAGGTGGATGGATGCTTGGCTTTTGCGTTCAAAGTGAAAGTCGCGTTGCTATTATAATGCTAATGACGTTTAAACGCTTTCAGTTAAGGATTTTCCCTCGATAGGCAAAGAGCAGCAAACAGTCAGTTAATTAGCATAAAGTTGAAACGCTTTGTGGCCGTGGCAGTTGCATAACTTTTGTTATATTAATTTAATGCGTATCGCATTAAAATCAACTTAAATTGATGCTTTACTGGTTTGCTGAAAGTTCTACTCAAGAGCAAAAAAAGGAACAATCTGAAAAACCATTTGAATTGAAGTTGTCGACTTTATTTAAGTTGTGGTTGACTCTCGCGTTTATCATCATTTTCATAAGATAATATTAGCCTTGGCTTTGATTCTGAAGATTATTCCACAGATAAATTCTAAATTATGGTTGTTATTATTCCACAATCAAATAGAAATTATAAATGATGGTTCTTCATATTCCACAATCAAATATAATATCTCACTTCATAATAATATTATTTTATTATATTTGGCTTAATTTGACACATTATTTTGAAGTAAAAAAAAATTTTATTTGAATTGAATTTAAGACAGAAAGTTTTAATTGTTTAGCTAAGTTATTTTTGGCTGATTTAACTGGTTTTATTCAACCAGCACTCGGAGGTAAACATTAATTCAGTTCTTATTGTGCAAATAAATCAAATCTTGTTAAGAATTATAATTTAATAAAAATTATAAAGATAATAATAGCCTTTGTTTCAGTCGTACGCAATGAAGATTATTCCACTGATAAATTAAAGATGATGTTAGTAAATATTCCACAGTCAAATAAAATATCTCATTTCACATTAATATTATTTTGTTATAATTAACTTAATTTGATACATTATTTTGGGGGAAATTATGTGGCAGATTCTGTGTTGATATCAATTTAGATTAAAATAAAATTGAATTTAGTTAAACTTTCTATTTTTTAGCTAAGTTATTTTTGTGTGGCTTAACTTGCTGTTTTTTTCAAACTGCACTTGGAGGCAAACATCATTAAATGGAGAATCGAATAGCTTAAGGGGCTTGTATAAAAATCCATAATGAAATTGTGCGGAAACCAAACGAGCGCCTCCAACCACGCCCACTCGCCCACTCGCCTACTGGCCGCACTAAGGCGTACATCGTGCAAATGACCGTAGGCTCTGGCTGCCTATAAGCGAACGAAACATGTCACGTGCAACTACCCCCACACCCCTCTCTCCTGATACTCCTATATATATATATATCTATATATATCCATACATACATATGAAAAGAACGAGAATCGAATGATGGCCGCAGTGGAACTGAATCAGCTCTTCATGCGACCAGTGGTCTTTGGAACTGGCCCGGCTCCTGCTCCCAGTTCTACTCCTGGTACTGCTCCCGGTCCTGCTGCTGCTCCTGCTCCTGCTGCTGCTCCTGGTCCTGCTGCCTGCTGCTTCCGTTTGCTGTTTGCATTTTTCGTATGAAATTGACGTTTCATTTGTTATAATATGCATTGAGGCAACATTTCGATGCTCATAAATATTTAACAGACATTCATCTCTGTGGGGAGATACTACGTTGCATGGCCAACTGGAGTTGGGGAGGTGTTTGATGGTGGCTTACGGTAGCCAAGCCTGTTGCAGCACTAGCATCAGCAGCAGCAGCTATCGCATTTATATTGAGATACAGATACAGATACAGATACATCTACAGATGCAGATACATCGATACGTGTGCATACACATTATAGCCATAAAAAGCTTGAGGTTCCAAGGCCCAAAGCCCAAGGCACAAGGCCCAAGGCTCTACAGCCATTATATTATACTATCCGTCTCTTCAAAATGGGCGTTGACACTTGCAACAACATACAACAACAGCAACAATAAAAGAACAAAAAAAAAGTCGGCAGACACAATGCAGCTCAAAAAATCAGACAGTTGGCGTTGTCAAGTGCATTAATTATGGATTTAAGTCATTCAGCAAATTTCTGATTAAATTAATATGCTTGCCAGTAAAAAAAAACTAAAGAATAGCTTTTTTACAACTGACATGTGAATTTGTGTCACATTTGTATCTTCGCTTTTTTTAATCTATAACTTTTTTTTTAATAAAATATTTAGTGAATATAAATAAGATTCCCAAATAGATAAAACTTTTTTTATATTTATTTATATTTAGCGTATGTTATACTTTTTTTTATATTTATTTATATATGTATATGTTATATATTATTATATATTTATAAATACTTTTTTAGATTTAAATAGAAGTAAATAAAAAGCCAACTTCTTTTCATTCATTAAAACACAAGAAATGCACTTTAAATTGGAATGCAATAAAAATATGAAAATAACATAATTAAATTGTCATAATAAAAATATAAATAAATACATACATTTTGCATATATATATATATATCTTAACTATCGTCTCATCTGAGCATGTGCTGGTAAATGTTTCAATATAATACAAAAATCTGTCTGACAAAATAAATAACGAGATTGCTTTTGATCTTCGTCAGCAACTAAGTGCAACAAAACTGGTAACAAAGTTTTCAGAAACGTCAGCAGCATTTGCAGCATATGCAACATATACATCACATGGCACACCTTTTACTCCTCCACGATTGAGTGGCGTCTCGCACGCGCTATTTGCTTTCAGTTAAATCGCAACAATCAGCACTAATTGGGAATTTAACAGTTCATAAAAAAGTTGTTTTTTCCCCTATCCACAGCCATCAATGCTACCTGAACCGACCCCAAACCCAACCCAACCACTAAATATGCCCTATAACCCATAACCCCAATCCGTGTGCCTATCTGCGAGTAGTCGCAGTCGAGTTGTTGACCCAAAAAGCACGCTTTATGAAGCCAACTCGCAGCGCAGGGCATTTCCAAAGCTTCTTGCCTGACTGGCGCTGAGCTGGCGCCACCTGGCGTTGGGTGGACTTAAATGATGGAATGTAGCTTAAAAATAGCCGAGGATATGCTGGTATTGCACACACCTGCTTCTATTGCATAACTAACACACACACATACAAACTGACTTACACACACGCACACACACATACACACACACACACACGCACGCACACACGCACACACATTAAAAAACTATCAGCATGTGTTTCATTTCACTTTTGAGCTGCTTCGGAGTGAGTCGGCCAGAGAGAGACAGCCTTTCGTGGGATATTTTCAATGTTTTTACTCTGCAGGATAACATTAATTTCGCACCACTAATTACAGTTCTTTTTTAATGCCCCCCGCACATCCGTTTCCCACGTTTTTTCAGAGTTCACTTTGCGTAATTATGCGATGTGTTGATGGGGCATGAAGAAATATCTGCGAGTCTTTGCTACTTAACTCAGTTGGGAAATAACGTTATAAAAATTTTTGCAACAACAAAAATAACATGCACACATATACACACACATACACACACATACACTCACACACACCATTAAATAGCACATGCCAAATGTCTGGGGCCTTCAAATGTGAAGCGACTCAAATGAGTTTTAAATGCCACGCTTAATTCAAAATGCTTAAGTTTTCCGAGCACACATTTTTCCATTCATTAACTTATTTTTCATCTTGTGTTTTGGCACCAAGATGTATGATAAGTGTTGGCCTTCTCAGTTAGTTGGCATAAAAGCGTGATATCTAAGTAATTTGATTAATGAATGCAAGTTAAATTAGTTTTATGCTTGGCAAAACATAAGTTTCATTAAAATAAAAAATAAATTGAAGCGTTGCAGTTGCGCTGCAAAATCGCAGTCGACAATATTCTCGGAAAAATTTAAATATGAAACACAAATTTGGTAAGTTTAGTTTTTAGAGAAGAAGGCGCTTTAATTCATAATAAAAAATGTATTCTTTAAATTATATCTTAAAAATATTTATACCGACCTATTTGATCATAATTTTAATTCTGTGTAAATAATCAATATGCTCGAAATGCATGCTAAAATTAAATACTCTTAAAATTTTAATATCAGAGTTATATATTTTCTATATTAAAAATGCTGAGTCACTGTCTATATGCAGTAAATAATGATAGAATATTAAGTTTATGACTTACACTTTAATTTCTTCTTATTTATTATCAGTTCTTTCTTTAATAAAATGATATCGACTACTTAAAAAAGACATTTGCAGTAGAAAAAAAGAATATATATATGTATATATTATTACAGTTATTTAAGCGGTAGTAGGGCAACGTGGATGCCTCGCGGCATAGCAATAAAAATTGTTTATTGAAATGTAAAAAGCGTGTAAAGAAAAGAAAAAGGAAAAAAAATAGAATACAATTGAAAAACAGCCTGACGCAATTTCAAACTATGTATTTGTATAGTAGGCATTTAGGATTTAATTAAAAAAAATGCAGCTCCGTCTCTTTCAGCTGTTAACTGTCTGTCTCTGTCTGCTTTTGGGTTTTGTGCTTTGCACTTGAACTGCCAAAGCAATGCAGGCGCAATAATTTGCAGGTTTTTTGAAACTGGCAAACAAAAGGCCTGCAAGCACAATGGGCTTAAACCGAAACGCACACAATAAATGCCAATAGCCAAAAGCGACAACAACAAGATCAAAAACACTGTTCGGTTCCCTCTTGAAAACTTAATACAAAAGTCAAAAGATTTTGTATCTGACAATGGGGCAGAGAGTAAGCAAAAGCATGGGCGATTGCTAGACTCTCAAGGTGTTCGCTGCTGTGGCATAAACACACACACAAACACACACACACACCTACACACACAAGCAAGCACAATTTATAAATAATAATTTTGTAGTTGTTGTTGTCTGCTTTCAGGCGCCGTTGTCGTCTGCAGCCAAACTGGCAACTGGCACGCGCCTTTGTCTAACAGGCAACAATAACAACAACAGCGACGAACACTGCTAGACTCTGAGATACCCTGTAATACCTGAAAAAAACTGAAAAATAGTAAATTACTAGAACTCAATTTCATTTTTGTGTATATCTTAAATCGTAATAGAAAACAAATCGATAATCTCAACTCTAATTTAATAAATATAAAAAATACATATATTTGAGATTGTAATTTATTTATTACTTAAATTCAATTTATATATATAAAATGTAAAAACTTACGTATTTCCAATGCATAAAAGAAGTATAACTATTGTTTCAGTATTTCTTTTATTCTCATTTCGTAATATAATATTAATAATATCCATAAAAAACTAAAAACAACTTTCTTGTTTTCCTTAGGCAGTTTTTAACTATTTAGATTAATAGTTCGAATACAATTTTAAGTTTACATTATGTAAAATTCTGTAAGAGAAGTACAACTCTTGTGCCATGATTTTTTTCAGCATTCTAATTCCATAAATTAAAAATAATAATATCCCTAAAAAAAAAAGTTCTTATCTCACTTGAGCAGCTTTTAACTCTTTAGATAGATAGATCGACTTAATTGTAATTCGATTTATTATGCCAAATTCAGTAAAATTTAATAAATAAAAATATTATTTAAATTAAATTTTTTCGCTTAAGTGAATGGAATTTATTCAAACTGTCTGCTGAATATGCAACTGAAGAAAAGCACACAAATTGCTTAACATTTACAGGGTATCGACAAACGCCATCATAGCCAACAAGTTGGGTATAGAAATGTCTTGAGTAATTGCAGTGGCAGTTGCTGTTGATGATGAAGTGCAGACAGGCCAGTAAATAGGCAAAAGTACCTGGTCACACCTGTTCTGTATGGGTTCCCAGCCGTTTGGCTGTCCAACTTTCATTGTTTAATTGTTTTGGCCATGCCTACAAAATTTACGACAAGATTTCAGGCCATTGTTTTTGGCATTTTGCTGTAAATTTTGTGTTGGCCAGTTGCCTTGTTGAGTGCTCATCGTCAATCTTCTGAGGCAGTTAATTTACTCAGGCATCTATAAACACACATATAACCAGGCCAAGACTGGCTGCATCTGTGTCCATGTGCGTTTGCCATTGTTATTAATGTGCAGGCATTTAAATAGCAGGAAATATGTCCAAAATTGCTAAGACCCAACTAGCAAAATCTTTATTCTATTCTAAATTCATTGACGCAAAAGTTTTGCATAAAAAAAAAAAATCAAACAAAGATGTTGCAGATTTTGACTAACTAATTTGTAGACACGAATAATAGAATTGCCTTTAAGTTAATACTTTTATTATAATTGTTTAAAATATATATTCAATTTTAACTCTTCTTCTTTTATTGTATCCCATCAAGCTATTTATGTATATATATAATGAACCCACTAATCTCTTCACCCACTTGCTGATAGTATTTTGGTTTATCACATTTTGAACATTCAAACACGCAATATTCAATTCTAATTCTATCAAACACACAATTATTTTTACTGTTAAACCATATTTTTATTTAGTTTTTCATTGAATTACATTTTTTACAATAGTATTTTGGAGTGCGCTGCATAATCCAATTAGACGCATTTATTATTTATTACAATACACTCAAACTAACTGTAAATGGAGTTGGCAAAAAATTAATGAGTTAACAACAATATTAATTCGACTTGGATATACCCATTACGATGGATTAATGTAACTTAATATTTTTTTAAAAATATTTCCAAGTTTTACTGCTGCCAATTTGTATCTAATTTTATTTTATAATTAGCCATTTAATGAATTAAATTTGCAAAATCAAATAAATAAGTTAAATTTATAATTAAGAAGGACTATAAATTTGAATTACTGTGCAGTTCAGTTATATCGATTGACCACTAATATAACTTTGGCAATCGCCCCGGTCCAATTCTATTGGCCAATTTCGCTTCCAATTCGAGTATGTTTTATGCAGAAAACATACGAATTCATGGCTGATATGAATATGTAAGCAATTATTTTATTTTCTGTTAATATAGCCAGGCCAATTGCAATAAATAATCAAAGAGCAAAAACAAAATACGATATGAAAATAAATAGACATGCAAAAACACACACACACACACACCAATTTATTTTATTGATGACAATTTCTATATGGCTGCTCACTGTTTTTGTGCATACGAAATCTGAATCATCAGCTTCATCAGCATCATCAGCATCATCATCATCATCATCGATGGATAAGCAAAAGTGGACAATGGACAATGCATACAACTGGACCCGAGTACATATTGGCCGAGGATTTGAATTGCATTATAAAATAAAATAAAATACAATAATAAAAAAGTGATGCTACAAATGAAAAACATATCGCAAAGTTAAGTAGACTTTTTGTTGCTCTAACAATATTTTGTTAATTATATACAAATATAAAAAAATTAATTCTTCAGTTTAATTCTTTTTTTGTAAATTAAAAAAATTTTTTTTTTTGAACTAATTTCTTCAGTTATTTTAAACTATTTACAAACTTGACTTAGTCTTCAACATAGAGAATAAAATTGTTTATTGTTATTTGCTGAGTTTTTGCTCTATGCACAATAATAAGTTGGCAGCGCTTTCGAAGCATTTGGCTGGCTTACATTGTTGAAATTCTCAATTGCGATTCATCAAAAATAGATTAGATTTTCATTGTACACAATGCAATCTAAATCCATATCAATATCCACATTCATATCCATATTTCACTGATGCATGGAAGACACTGCTGCCGAGCTCTGACAGTGTCCTTTTTGCTTGTTCTTTTTTACGTATTTTTTTATATTAGCAGTAATCAAACAAACTTTTTATTATTCTCAAAGCAGTTTTTTATTATTTCTTTTCTTAGTTTTGGACTGTGTCAAATGCAAATCGCACACAATAAATGCAATTTGTGCGTTGGAAAATCGATTTGTTGTTGCAGCAAATGAAATTAGTGTCTATCAGGATAATTGGAAATGTGTTTAAACTTGTAACAAATTTACACATAATTTACTTAATTAGCTGTAAATAATTTAAGAGTAAATCGAGTTCAGCAAGCATTAAATTTGATTTGTTTCAAGACAGTTTATTTTTATTATTCAAGTTTTATTAACTCAATTCAATAATAAATTTAATCAAAGAAAAAAAGGAGAGTATTTCCACTCTAATTGACTCCGCTGAAAATGCCTAGTTTTAGGAATATATTTACTTATATGCTCATTACAAACAATCCTTAAACACTTATGCACTTTATATATGCTGTCGTTGGGCACGTCTCGGCTGCGAGTTCGAGTTGCAAGTTGCAAGTTGCAAGCACTTATAAATACGCTTACTGTCAAGTTTCGGGCTGTCAAAGTTGTGGACTAAATCAGAACGATTGAGTTTTAGGGACATGGCACGCACGAAGGACACTTGACCAAAACAAAATGTGCTCACAACCAGGACACAGGACACAGGACACACGTTGACAGCCCAAATGGCACAAGTTGTTGGGCCGAGATTTTAAAGCGTTCTGCAAACACACTTCAAGTCCACATTAAGTAAGACTGAATTGATGAAAAATGCCAGAGCACTTGTGATGTGGCGACAGATATTAAAGTACATTGATGGACCAAAATGGGAGCAGGACCAGGGCTGAGCAATGCGCTTAAATTATGCGCCATTCATAATGCAACAGAGTTGAGAGAATTTTCAGGCAACGTTGATGTCGCCATTCCAGCGCAGCTGCTCCTCTTCGACATCTTTGGCATCGTCTTCCACATCCTCATCCTCATCGTCCTCTTTGAACCGAATTCAGTTGCAGGCATCGAGCATTAAACTTAATGCCCGCTCATATCCTTGAGCGGAGCACACATCCTGCTCCAGCTTCTAGCTGCCTCCTGCTTAAGCTCAACTCAACTCAACTCAACTCAACGTAATGCCAAGGCTTTTGGGCCCATTATTTTACCGCGTTTTACTACCCCCCGCCCACCATTTTGTTGAACATGAGTAGCTCATGTTGCAGTTGCCCTTGCACCATAAATACCCTCTACTCATAAAATGCAAACATCTTCGTTATTCCAAAAGAAAAGCGTACATTTTTTTTGTGAAGCACTCAAAAGTTTACATTTAAGTTTAAATGATAATTTTTTTATTTTTATTATTATATAAAATATCATAAATCAAGCTAAGCTTCTACAAAAAATAGAGTATCTAAAAGCACAGCGCAGTCAGTCGATTTTTATGTTCTCTTTTTTTTAAGAACTTTGTTGTTAGTTTTTGGAGTATAAATGCTAAAGTCAAAAATATTTATTTAAAGTTCAAAGTTTGCTTCCCACATTTTTTTTTAGCTTTTCCTTTCTTTTTTTTTTGCTTTAATTTTATTTAACGGCACTTTTGTTCTTGGTTTTGTGGCATACTTGAGCTGCTTTCTTGTGGCATGCAATTTGCCCAGCTCAGACGCTATTAGGAGTGCACTTAACTATTTAAAATGCCAAAATTGTCAAATATGGCAAATAGTCAAAAAAGTTGCGATACTTCAAAAGTAATTCAAGCTAACTTTCGAGAGAGATTTAAGTGCAGGAAAAACCCAAAAGATAAAACTAAAATATTTATTTTTATATTAAGTATTTTGCGGTCCAGTAAAAATTATATGTTTTTTCTTATCAGTATTTAGCTAATGTTATATTTAATGTAACATTTAATGGCACTACTTAAAAAAATTGTTCTTCTATTTTATAAAATTTGGTATTTATTTTAGCAAATATTTTTGTGTATTGTTTAATTTTTATTGCCACTATTTTAAATACATATTTTCTAGCATTCGCTCATTTTTTGAGCAGCTTTAATATTTCCAATAACAATATAATTTTTACTCTCAGTTTTAATGTCAATAAATGATGTGTTTTGCTGTTCAGTAAACTGGAATTCTTTTTGGCCATTTGCTTAGCCGCCTTTAAATAGCCCAATTGCTAAGTGAATCGTTTGATGCAACTGCTGCAGTGCTCTACATTGATATGTAGGGCCAATCAGGGATGCTCCTCTTAGGATTCCCATCGTTGGCTGCACTTACGCAGCTGTGCGGATTTCAGATTGCAGATTGCATGTTGACAATGTGGCCCCGTAACTCAAACTTGGCTGGCAGGCTGGATGGCTTAAAGTGCACCACCTAGTTGCAACCCGGTCGCCCACAGCAAACCTGACAGTTTTTCTTTATTTTTACGCGCGTCTGAAAGTCGTAGAAACAAAGCCGGCAACCAGCTAAGAGGAGCTGGTGGGATGAGGGGGGACACGTGTGTCAGTAGAGTCTACAACTCCATCTGCATCTAAGAGTTTTGCATCTAGCAGCAGCAGTAGCAGCCGCATGCCTCGGTTGGGGCAATGTTTGCCGCACGTGCCACACGTAAAACTTAAAAATGCGGCACCAACAGCTGCCACCAGCTGTTTCCGGCTGCTACCAAACTGAAAACTACAAACTGCAACTGTTGCTATCGATACCAGTTGCCGCGCATGTCCTGCCCCAAAACGCCTGCCTTCATGCCATATTTAATATGCCATTTTTATATGCTTACTTCGGGTATTTATGGCTGTGGCATCAAATCTAGCTCGAAGACAATAGAAAATATAATAATAATGATAATAATATAATATAATAATAAATTTCAACTGGCTTAGCAAATTTAACTTAATTTAATTAAATATAAAAAATTTCACAAATGGTTAAAATACAATAAATCAAATATGAAATAATTATTATACAGTGGCTTCAATTTTCTTTAACCCCTTAAGACCCGATTTATTTATTTTTTTTTTAAAACATTCAGCATATTTAATTTTATTTCAATATTTTATAAACATAACCAAAATATAAGTTTTTTCAGAAAACAAGAAAATAAATACAAAATTGATCGAGATAAACAAACATTATTTTATAATGATAACCAATATAAAATATTATTCAGAAAAAATAGTAAATTAATATTAGATTAATTATAATAATAATAACTTTGATATCATATTGATGACGAATCTCACTCGTTAAATGTGCCCAAAGGTTGAATTAAATTTCTCTTGTGTTACATAATTTCTTTAAGTACAAATTCAGAAAATAAATAAATATTAAAAATCAAAAGTTATTTCAAATCATATTTCATTTTTAGTCTGCCATCCAAAACACCAATAAATATTTATTTTTTAAATATTTCCCATTATTTGTTGCTTTGGTAAATACACCATTTTTGCATAATACTTAAATTTTAAATTTGAACAAACATATTTATTTACATAATTGTATATTTTTTATTTATCGTCTTCTTTACACTCGCCTAATCGTAGGGTATATTTATGTCAGTGTTCTTTAGAATTATTAACTGCTTGTGTCTTATTTGCGCGACATTCTTCTAAGATACTTTTGCCAGTGCGTTGGCACTTACCATTTTCTTTTTTCTTTTTTTTTTTGCATAGTGGTGTCTCTTTTTCTGTTAACTCTTCCTCTCTCTCTCTCTCGTTATTTTTTTTTTGCTTTTGGTCTTGTGCTCACTTGGCTGGGCATGCAGCGAGTCGCAGGTTGTGCCGTAATTTTCCAACTATATCCGCTTTGTTACCTTGCTCAGTTCCTTTTCCACACCCCCTCTGTCACACATTCTTTTGCTCTTCTGCTGGGTCGGATGCGGAAGCCTCCCATAAAAGTGGCATATTTGCCGCATCCTGTTGACAATAACTGGGCCATGGCGCCTGCAACAGCCACAAGAGCCACAATTTCCAACAACACGTTGCAGCACTTAATGATTCGCGATTTTTGTTCTCCACTTCACTTTTACTTTTGCAATGTTTTGGGTTTAATATTCAGGTTTAACAAAACATCTGTTTTGTATATTTTTTAATTGACGCCTGACTGTTGACATTTTTTTTTCTTATCTGATCTTAAAAATCGTATATAAAATATATTTGATTATTATTATTAAATCAACGTACAAATGACAGTTTTGAGTCATTAGTTTCAAATGAGATTCTAGTGAAAGTTAATTAATATTGTTATTTGTCAATGTCTATTATATATGTCTTTATCTTGCAAATCTACCAGATATTTGTATGAATTGATATTCGCTAAAGTGGAGCAATAGATTATATTCAAAATAGGAAATCTTTAGCTCAGACAGACGGACAGGCAGCCACATGTTGAAACTGCTGATACTGATCCAGAATATAACTGAAACAGGAGACTTTTTATTTTTATAATTTTTAAAGTGAAAATATTTTTCAATGGCTCCGCAATTTCATATTAATTTTTTAAGTGTAGGCTTAGGATACTTTTCAAAGACTACAAAGCCACCTTTTCAAACTGGTTATTTATAGTAACAATCAGTTTAGGTTTTGTGAAGGTGAGTTGGAGTCCTCATCTAACATTCTAACAGAAGGTATCGCCTTATGCAGGAATAGGGGGAGCATCCTAGGGATACATGCTATGGTGTCAATGACATAGAGGCCCTCAATCCAACAAAGATTCTGGCATTCTCGCAGGAACTGGGGTTGATAGCGGAGCTATAAGCTTAAGGGTGTCGCAGTGCATCGCCCCCAATTTATAAATATATATATAATTGATGCCCTTTTGGGCCAATTAAAGTATAGTTGGCCGCCAATTCTCGTTGCGTTAACAAAGTATAAAATTTTGTTATTTAATTGTATAATTACTTTAAATAAACAAATAACCATAATCAGGTCGAGCTCACGCGACTATCAGTTACTTTTAAATATGTTATTTTATTTCAAAGATAAATTATATTTTTATTACCAAATTTCCCTTTAAATGACTTTGCATATACAGATAATTATGCGCTGATTTTTATGGCTAAACATTTTTGTAGCCAAAACCCACTGACCCACTGACCAGTCATATAAATAACTGTAAATTGTGGCTAAGCGAAGCACAAATAAACCGCACAACTTTTTGAACCAGATATTTGATACTTTTTTGTGCAACAAAGTTTTTGTATTGGGGATGAGTTTTCGATTGGAAAACAGAAAAACAGAAAAACCTCAATAATTGACACATAAATAATTTTAAATAACCAGCTGCTTACCAGCTGGTTGCACTACATATATATATATATATATATATATAAATGGACATCCTTGTGCTGGTCCTGCCGAGCACACGCCCAAACAATCTTATTAAAAGTGTCCCTGGATAATAGAGAGGAGAGTCATAGTTGGCCGCATGTTTGTGCAACTTTTAACTGGCACCGCTGGGATAAATCATAAAAGGATATTTTTGTGGCAGAGACGCCTGGGACCAGACCACGACTAGGGCTGCGCCGTCGAGGACCTTCCGTGGCAGCAAAATATTTTTACAAGCTCTGCTTTTAATGTAGCCAATTGGCCTTGCTTTCTGTTCAATTGTCTCCGTCTCGACCCCATTTTTTCGTTCTCTCCCTTCACGAATCGCCCCCTTTGGCCGGGCTTGTGTCTATCTTTATTGACATTTCTCTGGCACTTTGCGTAAAACTACTTTGAGGGGCCTTTAGAGATTGCTCCTTACCTTTGATGGCGCATAAAAAAAAATGGAAACCATGAAAAACTTTGATATTTGCCATCGAAATGACGAAGGTGTCAGCAACCAACTAGTTTCATATTCATACATGTCCCACAAAAATCCCAAACAACTTTAAGTTGACACAACAATTTTAGCAAATAGTCAATTCAAATTCATGAAAAACAAAATAGATCGTAGCAAAATTGTAACTGTCGAACATGCAACACAACTTCCGTTGCCATCGGCGGTTGCAGAGAAAAAAAATGGGGCCGGAACTTTAACCACAATGGGACAAAGATACTTTAAACGCCTTAAATTTGTAAGCAATAAATTAATTTTTGTATTTACCTTTTTAATTAATATTAATATAAAATATATAATACTTTGAGACTACATTCGATTTCATACAGTACTAAATAATGTTATACTTAAGTTATTCCAAAGCAAATTTTAATTTTGTTATTCTGTATTCAAGAATTTTTAAAATGTTTAACTTAAAAATTTCTTTTAACTATATTTAAAAACTTTTAATTTGTTATCATAAATTTAATGCAACACAATCTGAAGTCAAGAATATTTTATAAATAATTAAAAATAATGAGTAAAAACTATTCAAACTTTTTTCAGGGTGCTTTAATCTATAAAAAAACGATTTATAATTTAGAGTTCATTTTTTACTGAAGATTTATGAAGCTATGGTAGATTTATTATCTTCTGAATATCTGACATCTCTTACAATTTGACCAACTGTACTTTTGGGACGATTGTTCTTGCGTTTGATATGTGTTGCATATGCAAAGGGCAACGCGGCCACGCCCACCAAAAGAGCTGATAGAGACAGCGAAAACGGGTTGCAAGAAAAGCCTACAAGATTTCGGTGGAATTGCTGATACAAGTGGCAACAAAAGACGTCTTGAGTTTGATTGAAAATTTGCATTTACAAATGCGCCGCGACAAAGTTGCCACACTTTCTGTGCCTCTTCTCGCTCCGTCACCATTTTTGGTATGTTTCGCTGAATGCGGTAAGAAAAGTTGTCCCCCAACTGACAGCTGTCAAATAGATGTTGCACGCGAACCGAAGACAATTCTGTAGCATTTTGAATTGTAAATTCCTCACATCAACAACTACGAACCAAAGAAATTGTCTAACTGTAAAGCTGACTGCCTGGTTTAGATGGATGGTTTGGATAGATGGATGGATGGATGGATGGATGGATAGATGGATGAATAGATGGATGGTTGAATGGTTGGTTGTCTGTCAAGTGCTGCAAACTACTTGGCGTCATCACATATGGCACTGGTGGCGCCACCTGCGACAACACGGCCCAAAAAAAAAAAAACCCCTTTAGTCAAAACTGTTTGTATCCATTCTTGCCACTCAAAATGCAAAATCTACCAAAAATTGCCGCCCTTGTCGCAGCTGCAATGCAATTTACACTTGAATACAAAGTGGGCGACTTCATAAACTACACAATTGCCCCAACCCCCCCCCCCACACACCACTAAAAAAAAAAAATTTGAAAAGAAAAGTAAAAATATTCCAAACATATACGTAAGGGATTGCAGTTGCGTATGATAAGCAAAAAATTGAAAAAGAAATCAGAAAGAAAAGATTTCGTAACAAATGCCAGACTTGCAAATACCCTGTTTCAGTTGCAGTTGGATTATTTTCTTTGCCGAAATCTGAGAAATATATTTTTTACTTTAATATTAAATTAAAAAAGTTAAGCAATTACTTTAATAATAATAAACATATTTTAAGGATTTCTCTTTTTCGTAAAGCAATTGGTGCTTGAATGTAGAGAACTCTGTGATTTATTAAGCAAAATAAAATTAATTTATTTAATATATGTTTAATAATATTTTCTTAATTATATTCACAAAGTTTTTATTTATGTGTGGTGCTGAATATATTTATAATTAATTTATTATCGATCACACTTTACAGAAATAAAACGAGCCAATTAACAACTATAAATATAAATATTATAAATAAAATATTACAAAATAAAACTCTCTATTGGCATTTAAAACGTGTGCAGGGTATCCAAAATTCTATGCGAAATATGCTAAAAACTCTCGCACTCGATTGCAATTGCGCATATTAATTGAAAATTTCTCACGCAAAATGAATCCACAGCAATTGTTCGAACTGAATGTGTCCCAAAAACTGCATACATAACAATCCACCACATCTATGTGCAATATTCAGAGAATATAGGACCGTTGGCAGAGGGGGGAGGATAAGGGAGTCGATGAGTTTTGCAAGTACAAATCGTTATTACTTTGGCCAAATGGAAATGCTAATCAAAAACTGAAATTGTTGAACGTTTTATGCAAAATATTTCTTTTCCTTTCATTTTTGTGATGGAAACTCTGTGGAAAAATATCTGTTTTGTTTGTAAAATTATAATCAATGCTGCAGAAGGTCAAAATATTTGACAAATATTTATTGTTTAGACTAAAACAGTTTCAGCAAAAATATTTGTATGTTTTTTTTTTGCAATAATTGGCCAATTAAATTGCACAATTGTTCGATGTGAAGAAATTTGACGAGTCTTCCAATTTGAGACATAAATTAATTGTTGCTGATAAAAACCTTGCTCAAAGTAAATGTTTGGTTTTTGCTTAAATTTTACATTAATTAGTAGTATACTTTAAAAAAAAAAACGACTTTTATTGGGAACAGCAAATTTGCGTCTGTTGAACAAACCAAAATTGGTTTCACGTGGTTTGGCCAATTTTGGCTGCCTTTCATTAAACATGTAAACCTAATTCAATAGTCGGCTGCTATTTTTAACTAAAACTTTTAAATGTTCACACCCCGAGGACACAGCGGGGGCTCCCTGAAAATACATATATATTTCGTAGAGCTGAACAAATTCGGAGGTAGTTCGTTTTGTGCACCCTTTAATCATTTTAACAGCTGCCAATCATCATTAGCCACTCTCGCGAATGCGGGTGGAGGTGGCTAAATTGGTGGTGGAGGTGGTGGTGGTGGTGGTGATGGTGGTGGTGTTGCTGCTTCTCTACTGCTGTGGATCATGGTGGCAAACGCGGTTTGACTGGCGGCTGCCACACGTTTTTCGGGCCATTGGCAGCATTTCAAAGCCATTTACAAGCTAAACCTATAAAACCGCCAATTAGCAAACGCGTTGGCAATAAACTAAACAACGTTCGTTCAACTGCCTCCAAATGTTGCATCCATATTTCCACGAAAGACTAGAAAATTTCAAACTGTAATTTTCATGTTTAAATACACTGTAAACTATCTAAAGGGGTTATTTTTTAAAAGTAAGTAAACACTTTTTATGAGCACAATTTGAATCTATTTGATTTCATAAAATTAATCTGAATTTATTAAATTATATTTATCATTGCAATATGTAAACTATCTAAAAAGGTTATTTTTAAAAAGACTTATTTTTCAAATTAATTAAATACTTTTTATAAGCACAATCTGATTCTATTTGACTGTATAAATCGCACAAATCAATCTGAATTTAGTATGTAAATTATTAATTAAATTATATTTATCATTGCAATATTTTCAAAACCTTATAAGAATTGCATTTTAGCTATTTGCATAACATTCCAAGAATTTCCAACAAGTTTGCATTAATAAAATATTATTTTAATTTTATTATTTCAGAATTACTTTGACAAACGAAACTACATCAGTAATGTGTCAATAATTCAAAGATTTTTACAGGGTATCTTCGACACGCCCGAATTGCACTTATAGTTTTCTTATTAGCTTCCTTTTTTATTGACGTGTGTTCTTTGATCCTTGGTCCTTGGTCCTTCTATCTGCCATTTACTCCACTCAAATGTCGATACTCCACACTCAATGTGTGTGTGTGTTTGTGTGTGTGTGCCTGTTTGTGTCTGGGTGTGTAAAACCGCGCGTTTTTAAGCAAATTTACAGGACTAATCAGTATAAACCACTTCAAAGCATCAGCCACGTCAAGAGGAAGTTGTAGTTACACTTCCTTCTTTGTAATGTGCGCAAATTCCAATGTGTCTGGGCCATAAAATGCTAACACAGCCAGTCGTCAAGATAAAGGCAACCCGAATATGTGGAAGATATTTCGACATTTACTCCTTTTTCATTCCATTTCCGGTGCGATGCGCTTTCAGTCATCAAATGATTTTTCTACACAATTTTGGGGTATATCCGGCACTTGACTCAGTTTGGTCTTTAATTACTCTTTTTTAATACCTAATTTTTGTCAGAGATTTCAGCTGGGAAATATTACTATTACTCATCTGTATATATTTTTTAATTATAAATGGCATAAATTGAAAAGTAATAAATAAATTGCATTATTTTTGGCTTTCAAAAAATATTATTTATGTAAGACTGCTAATTACTCTTTCAATACCTAATTTTTATCAGAGATTTTGAGTGGAAATAATTATTATTTTTTAACTTTATATCTTCTTTAATTTTAAGTTGAACATATATTATTAAATGGAATAAATTGAAGTGTAATAACTAAATTGCATACTTTTTGGCTATCAAAAAATACCATTTCTGTAAAACTTCTAAGGGCATTCGAAGTTTCGTTGTTTTTACACTTGAGATACGAGTGTTCTGTTGTTAATACTTGAATTTCGACTTTATGGCAAATAGCGTTCAACTCAAAGTGTTAAGTGATCCTTGGCAAACGTGTTAAAATGTGTAATTTAATTTCGACAGCTCGGCGTTTAAATGGCCACTGCGCGAACGGGTTTTCCTTCAAGATTTTTACAACCAGACATGTTGTGATTTAAGCTGCAAAACATCAAATGAACTTGCCAAACTTTAAAACGTCGATAAAGCTGCATAGCATGTAGCAAACTCGCCAAAACGAAAACTTGGCCAAAAAGTTTGTGGCCCTTGCAATAAGCAAAATAGACAAGCACCAGAAAAAATAAAAAAATTGGCATTGACAAGACGCAGCGCGAGGGCGGTGGCACAGACGATGGTGGCAAGTGGGCGACAAGTGTGGCAAGTTTAGTCAAGTTGTCCAGGCACCAAAAACTAAACTAAACTTCAACGCCATATGTCAATTTGGTATATAGCAACTCGTTCAGTGGGACGATAACTGGCACACTTTATGGCTGCCGAGCACGCAGTCCCCACTCAATTTGGGAGATGCCACTGATTTGTCATGATGTAGATGGGGGTTTTGGGGGACAACAAAAAATAGAAAAGTTTTTAACAACTTGGTCAGCCGTTGAAGTTTTCTAATCTGTTTCTTGTAGGTATCTGTCCAGGACCTTGAGTTCGAATATCGTTTTGTGATTTTTAAACGGTCTTGGCCATTTATCTGATATTTGGTTGTTCGGCCAAGTGTTTATTTTCCCACTGCTGAATCTTGGTTTTGTTTATTTCTCAGCTGTTGGAGGGGTAGGGTTGGAGTGCGAGAGGAGTCGAGTTCCCTTTTGAAATCGACTTGTGTAGAAAGTCAATAAAAATGTTTGACAACTCACTGACTGTCCGAATAGTTGTGTGTGTGTGCGTGCGTGTGTGTGTGTGAGCGAGACAGAGTACCCTTTTGGGCACATTAAATTTACAATTTATGGCCGACAATCGAAAAGAAGTTTTTATATATATTTATGTTTATATGGCAGTGCTAGGAATAAATGTGTGAATAGCTGAAGCGGAAGCTGAACTCGAGTGTCCAAGATTAAAGTCAAAGGAAATCAGCTCCATAAATGCTTAGAAGCTTGTCCTGAATTTTAAGCTAGAATTTTATAAAAGAGCTGAAAAGTCGTTTGATAAAATTTATGTATTTTATTTACTATATTTACTTTTGAGTGCAGCAAATTATCAACTTTTATTTTGTGTACACTAAATATGTAATATACCAAATAATAATTTTAATAATAAATTAAACGTAAATAAAATTCGAAAAAAGGGTTCTCCTGAAAAAATGCTTACATTATTATATTAATAATATTATGAAATAATTTACTGCAATAGACAAAATAAAAAAGAAAAGCTTTTGCTTAAAAAATAATCCAATATAATCTCAACAGTTGAGCTCCACACAAAATCTTTTAATTACCAAGTAATCCCAAAATAAAACTAAAAAAATTAAATGGTGTTTTATGATATTAAATGATACATTTTTGAAATTTGTAATAAAATTTAAAAGACTGCTCATTGGACCTGGTCTACAAGGGTAGGATAAAAACGATCAAATAAAAAATATGGTCATAAATTGAATAAGCTTAAAGTGAATCGCTTAACTCTTAACTTAATAATACAATTGCGAAACTCGAAACTCAATTAATAAACAACAAGTAGGCATAAATCAACGAAAGTCATATATTATCCATTTTAGTGGTCAATTGAAGCCAAGCTTAAAATTCAGCGATCCCCAAACCAAAATGCAAATCATTAAAGTTATTCTCTGGGCATAATTATGGCATTGTAATGATTAAGATGATATTGATGCCAATGGGAAACAAAAGGGAAGATGCAACAAAAAACAAAAAAAAATTGCCATAGAGTCCGAAATGTTGTTAAAAATGGCAATTAACTGCATACAGATGCATTGTGAGCAAAAGATATACACGGCGTATGCGTAATTTATCATATTTTTACACGCAGTTTTATTACCATTTTTCGCTTTGCGTGCATTTTTTATTGCACGTTTTTTTGTTTGATATTTTATTTTTTTCCTGCAGTTTTCTACTTAAAATTCGATTTATAATAATTTGCGGTAAATAAACTCACGTCATAAATTGCTGCATATTTTTAAGAGTTGGCCGCGTGTCAGCAGCAAATTTCTTTACATCGTATTTTTTTATAATCGTTACATTTAAAGTGCATTGCTCTCGGCTCATTGTTGTTATTTATATTGGAGAGTCATTGCTTTTGTTGTTGTTTTTGTTGTTTTTGCTTTTGTTGTTGTTGTTGCTGCTACGGCTGTTGCAGTTGTCCGGCATGGCGTCCATATAATTAATGAATAAATTATGCATACAAGGCGATTGTAAATAAAAAAAAAAAAAAAAAACCAAAAAAAAAAAGAATAAAAGGGCAAAAGGACTTGGCCGTGTTTTTCTTATGGCTTGTAAATACTCGTAAAACTCGTAAAACTTAACATGACCATTTAACCGTAGGCGCTTTTAATACGATAATGACAATATTTTACAAAAGGCTTGTAAAAAGGACACACCGGAAAAAAAAAAGCAAGAAGAAATAATTCAACTGAAATCGACCCTTTAAATTGTGTGAAAAGAAACATCTACTTTTAATTACCTAAACCGAATATTTACATTTGAAAGTTTTTGAGGGAGTAAATCAGTTTTAGGTGCATATTTGCATATGCTATAAAACCACATCACACATTCAACTTTTCTCATTTTAAACCACAGGCAAACAAATTCTAAAATTTAGGCAATTATTTAATCAGTTTTGTCTTAAAAATTGCATTTATAGAAAACTTCTCTTATAAGTTTGATCAGCAGAACTAAGTTTAACTAGGATACCAAATATTTGAAGAAAATCATTTGTATAATTTACACAAGAAAGATTTTAGTTTTAATAATAAATAATACTATGAAAGATTTTGATCAGATTTTGCTTAAGGTAAAATAATATGTTTAAATGATAGGTTTAATTAAGATAACTTAGTAAATAAAAAACTTTTCCATAGAAAAACTAATCTATTGTTTCTATATAACTTGATCATTTTTTTTCCAAATAAGAAAAGAAAAATATGAAGCTTATTGGAATAGTTCCACTTGGATAACAAGGTAAACCAAAAAGATTTTCATACAAAAACTCATAATTTAACTGCATTTTCAAATAAATGCGAAAAATCAAACTTAATTAATTTATTTGCTTAAATATTTTACAATTTGTAAACACTGCATTAGTTTTGCTGAAAAGGCACCATTTACACTTTTCATTGGGTTAACAAGTTAAATATAACTTGAAGAGGCTGTTACCTTAATTGGATTCTTTTTATTAGGCATTAAATGCTAACGATTTAGCAACAAACATTTCTATCTCAAACTCTAAAGCGTTTTATCTATTATTCACAAAAAAAAAAAGAATTTCTAAATGTTTAAAATTTGTATTGCATTTAAGTGCATCGCATCCAATCAAACATTAATAGACTTTATAGACTGTATGCAACATTGCAACATAATAAAAACTAATCTCAAAAAACACCCCCGAAGTAAACTGACAAGCCACAAAAGCAAATGAAAGAAAAACACACAAAAAATTTCGAAAAAGCAATACAAAAATTGCAAATTGAAGTCAGAAGGGGGAAGTTGCAAAAAATTTGTTGCATAGGGGATAAGCAGCTGATGGGAAAACCATTTAGCCAATTTAAATGTTGTTCGAACAAGCTATATAAAGCCACACACACACACACACACACACACACACACTGTCAAAAAAAAGACTACACTGCGTAATGGACAAACCAGAAAATCAAAGAGAAAACTAGAGATGAAAAGAAGTTGCAGATGAAGAATAAGAGAAGCAGTGACTACACTTGCGGCAAAGCAGCAAATTGCATGCAACAGCACGACAAGGACGTCAGGACGTCAGGACGTCATGCATCCAAGTTAAGGATCCAAAGGATACTCGCTGCGACTGCACTGCACTCATCACTGTGGGAGTCCATCAGCAACACTCTCAGGCCCTCAATCCCCAACTCCATTCATTCTCATATGCCCCCCACACACCCCGCACACACTACACTTAATTAGATTGCGCTTCGGGTGCATGTTTACTCTGAAAACTGCAAAAAAAAAAAAAAAATAATACTTACGACAAGAAAGAATGAAAGAACAAGCGAAATGCGCACAACTTGGACACACGAAAAAAAAAACAAAAAGAAAATGGAAAATGGAAAAGAAAGAAAATTTCCCCCTTCTAATAAAACACATTTCGCCAGCGAAAGTGAAGACACAACGAGGAATGTGCCACATTTAAAAGCAGTTTCCAGTTCGAGTTCGAGTTCCATTCGCATCCCCAGAGCCACCCACAACAACTACAACAACAACAACATGGAACGCCTCTAATAACACAATAATAACAGAGCTGAAATTATTTCCCCAAAGTCAGCCACCCCCCCTCAAGGGGATGGTCGCAAAAGTTTTGTGTTTCCTTTGAATTACCTAGTTTGAGCCACACAAATGTTGCAGCACATAAAATACACTTTATTTCAAGTCAATTATAATAATTATAAATGTAATAATAATTATGAGTAACTAATTTAAATGTATTCAAAAAATATCTTAAATTTTAGTCGAGTTTTAAATAAGCCTTTTTATATATCGTTATTTATTTCTGCAATATTCTAGAAAAACCAGCTTAAGTTCAATATTCAATTAGCCACTTTCATTATTTTACAATATTTTTATTTAAAATATCTTTATTTATTTCTGCAATATTTTTAAAATTTAAGCTTAAGTTCAATATTCAATTAGCCACTTTCATTATTTTACAATATTTTTATTTAAAATATTTTTATTTTTTTCTGCAATATTCTAGAAAAACCAGCTTAAGTTCAATATTCAATTAGCCCTTACATTATTTTACAATATTTTTATTTAAAATATCTTTATTTATTTCTGCAATATTTTTAAAATTTAAGCTTAAGTTCAATATTCAATTAGCCACTTTAATTTTTTGCACTATTTTTATTTAAAATATCTTTATTTATTTCTGCAATATTCTGGAAAAACCAGCTTGAGTTCAATATTCAATTAGCCACTTTCATTATTTTACATTATTTTTATTTAAAATATCTTTATTTATTTCTGCAATATTTTAGAAATATCCGCTTAAGTTCAATATTCAATTAGCCACTTTCATTATTTTACATTATTTTTATTTGTTTCTTAATTAAAACTTTCTCGAATTCTCAGCTTAAACTTTGTATTGATTTAATTATTCTGCTACCTTTGACAACTAGCCAAGTTTATCGAAAAGTTGAATAAGCCGTTGTTAAGTAAGAAAAAAAAACTTGCTTGGCGTAAAATGAACTAAAAAAAATGCCTGAACTAGTTTTTTTTTTTGCTTACTTTCTTAAACCCATTTTGGGATGATGGAGCTGATGGGAGCTGGGAGCCAGGAGCTGGTAGCTGGTGGCAGTGATAGCACATGTTGCCGCTGTTTTCTTGTTCTTAACTCCCCGCGGGCAGCTTGCCTTGATTATGACAGTTGGTTTACATGTGGCAACAACAGCAACAACAACAACAACAACAATAGCACTAACAACTTACAAAATAACCAGGACGTTGAGAGAACTAACCCATTGTATGGGTCTTGTGATTGTGTGTGTGTGTGTTTGTTTTTGGCTTGGTCAATGTCATAATTTGCCACATGTCTTTTGGCTTTGACAAGGACATTTCTTGGGGATTTGCTGTTCAAGAAATCTGAGCTCTTCCGTTGCCTGATTGCTGCTTGTTTAAACTAACAACTTGGTTACCCATTTAAATGTGTATAGAACCGAAAAACAACCCACCCACACACCCCCATACCCCCTCCCAGCCAACAATACAGTCTCCTCACCTCCCAACCCGAAACCAATAGCATTTCACATGAGCGCTCGCCTTCTTGGCATGTTCTCGTGTAATTACTTGGCCCGGCCAGTTGTTGCCGGGCTGCGGGTCCCTAACTGGCCCCGATTGTTGAGTGATAAGTGCTGCTTCTGCTGCCTCTGCTTCTTCTGCTGCTCCCGCTGCTGTTGCAGTTGCATTTGTCAGTTTTCGAATGGCTCTTCAGCTCTTCAGTTGGGTGTCGAGGGGTGGGTGGGTGGGTGGTGTGGTGTGGCAGCCCGGGTGTGTTACATGGCCAACACTCGACCTAACTAACTAACTCGCATCGTACGTTGGTTGGCGTTAGCGGTTTGTTCTTATTTCTATACCCTGTACAACAAACAGCAGAGGGTAGCTTATGTCTAAGTATCATAACTAACAGTTTAACTCATTTAATAAATATAATAATATTATTAACTCGTAAATTATTAAATTAAATTTTCTTATTATTTCTTATTAAATTTTATTTCTTATTAATATACATAAAATATATATTTAAAATATTGTTGACTCACTCTTCAGCCAGCAGCATAATTTTATTATGAATAATATTTACTTCGCTTAAAATCGGAAACCAGATTTTAGATATATATTGATATAGAAAGATATAGATAGATTTCATTATACGAGTATGTATCACAAGATAAATATAATATTTATAATATGATAATAAATATAAATATAATATATAGTATATAAGTAAACTCTAATTACACAAAATACACATTAAACATTACAAATAAAACAGACTAAATTATTTTTATTTCAGTTAAAAGTAAATAAATCTTATTTTGTTTTCATAAAGATTTTAAATTAAATTTAAAAATATATTTTAATTTGATTAATAAAGATTTTAAATTTAACCTAAACTATTTATTATTTCTAATATTAGTGGGCATTTTTTAATTATTTAAGTATTTTTCATATTTTGTATCATAAAAATACTTAATAAACACTCTGAACATAAATTTTTCTGATTTTCTATTAAGAGTGAATGAAATTTATATATATATTTTTTATTACAATTAAAGGGTATATGTGAGTCGTGTAGTACAATTTATTATTTATATGCTTTTGTTGTTAATGTCTTGTGTTTTTTTCGTGGCCCAAATGTTGCTGTAAATTGTTAATTAAATTTTTGCTGTTCTCATTTTTGCAACGGACGTGTGGGAAAATGCATGCCGAAAAGGAAAACAAACAATGCCAGCTTTGGGGTTAAAGTTGAAGCTCCTTTTCGCTGTTCCCTCCCTCTCCCCATCTCTCCCTCTCTCTCTCTTACTATTCTGTTGATTTTGCTACAGTTTTTTTCTTCTCTTTCTTTTGTTCTTAGGTAAGCTGCACTGAGTAATTAACAACAAATGGAAGAGCGACTCCAGAGATAAGCGAACCAAATGTGGAAACCGCTCGCGTTTGTAATACAAATGTGAAAAATTCGAGAAAGGCCTTAAAAAAGAAGCCAAAGTCAGAGCCAGACAAATATTATCAGTTGACGCGGCCAATGGCCACCAGCAGCAACAGCAACAGCAACAATAACAAACTTGTGGCAATTACAACAATCAACGTCGCTGCACGATAAGCGATAGCAGCAACAGAAATCTATATACTATATATATATATATATATACATGAGACTTGCCCAAGTGCTGGCCTACACCAAACCGCGATTACAAACACAAAACTGAGGCCCAGCTAACAATAACAACAACAACAGCAACAACAATGAGCAATAAACTGAGCTGAGAGCTCAGCAAAACGTTTTTGATTGGTGCTGCCAGCCGCTGGGGTAAGCTAATGAATACAAGTATCTCATAGATACAAACTCACACACACACTAACACACACTTAGCATTACACTATATTTGTATGTATGCTTTTGTATATATGTATGTTTTTATGTAGCGCTTCTTAAGTGCCGGCTGCCAACTGACTCAACTCATTTTGTTTATTAATTTAAAAATGCAACAGCCAGCTAAATGCATTGGCAACACATGCAATCCACAAACACAACAACAACAGCAACAACAACAGCAACAACAACAGCAACAACAAACACCATTAAAAGCCTTGGCAATATTTGAGCAAAGGGGTTAAAGTGCATGCGGTTCGTGTCTTGGCTAAACTGCAATTGATTACTTAAAGCATTTAATTAATTATTATTAAGTACAAAGTCGAATTAATAAACCTGTACTTATTGCCAGATCTTACTAAAAAAAAATGATAATCCAATAGATTACAACTATTTTGTAATTACAGTTAAGTCATATAAAAGAATACCAACAAGAAATAATATAAAAATAAGTTAATTTTCCTTAGTTATTGTATCTTATCAGTTTTCTCTGTTTTTTGTATAGCTTATAGTTTTGTTAATGTTTTAATAATAAATACAAAAATTTAGCTACGAATTTAATAAAAATAATAACAATAATAATAAATATATATTTAAGTGAAAAATTAGTAAATTGTTTAAAAATGCTTTAAAATATATTTAAAATGGCAGATTGATATTGCTTAATATCTGTATTCTTTTACAAAAATAATTATTATATATATAACTAATTTTTTATGCAACGACCAATTTTGATACAGATTCAATATATATATAGTGTAATGATATATATATCTTTAATAAAATTATTAGTTCGCCTGCAATTTTTTACAATGACTTACAGTAAATGCGGATATTTTATTTAATATTTTAAAAATGCTAATTAAATAGTAAGTAATAACAACATTATCCGAAAATAATTATAAATAATAAAACATGAAATTACAAGAATATTTGTCATTTAAAATTGAGAAAATTGAACAGCAGATTATAGACTAATATATATTTATATGTATATGTAATATATGTACATAACTGTAAGTAAATACATATTTATTCTTAGACATGTAATTCAATTGAAATGGATGATGGAAAATGATATGGGAAGGTGTCAAGCTGAAGCCGCACGCATTATTTCATTGTCGATCTGTTGTTAAGTACAACATCTCCGCTATCGGCGTATCCCTCTTGCGTGCTCTTCCCATGCGCCGTTACGAATCGTCAAGCACATGGCCAATTTCGAAACTGCGTCGCTGCTTCGTTTCGTTCTAGAGTTGTTTTTTTTTTTTTGGTTTTTTTTTTGTTTTTGGTTCTTAACGATATGCGACAATTTTTGACCCCAAGAGACCAAAAATGCGAGTACAGCAACGTGAAGGAAAACCGAGCCACAAATTGAAACTGAAAAAGAGAGTGAGAAAGAGAGAGAGAGAGATAGAGAGAGAGAGAGCCACACACAGCTGCACGCATTACGCCACAACAAATTTATTTGGATTGGGGTTGGGTCAAAATTTAAATATTTCAACGTCAACAGCAACAGCAACAGAAAGCAGCAAGCAGCAAGCAACAATAACAACGTCAACTGATTTTTCGCGTTTCGGGCTCGTTTTGCTTGATTTGCTCGAACAATTCTCAATCGCTTACTTCAATCGGCCCCTCCCGTCCCTCACCAACAAACGCATTTGTTGCCCATCTTTTCTACTTCCTCCGCTGCTGCTGGCAAATGTTGCGCCTGCGTCGATTGCTTCATCAACACAACAGAAATATTGGTTGGAAATTAGTTTTCAACTTGGTCTTGTTATGGTCTACCCTCCATTCGTCCCGCGCCCCCTCCCGCTCTGCTTATTGCCTGAGATATTGACACAAAACACATTCCCCATTTATACATTTATTTTATTGCCTGATTGAATTGAGCTGAGTTGACTTGGGTTGGTTTTTGGGTTGGGTTATTTGGCTGGCTTCAATGAGGGTTCGCTTTCGGCTTATCGGGAATCCATAGAACCGGCAAAACGGCAACAGTTACGATCGTCATATATATCCCCATCAATCCCCCCACCTTCTCTGCCATCTACAACAAAATTCCCCTGTTTCAACCATCTTCGTGTTTCTGACCTGTGTCAATATTTATTGGCTTTATTTACAGCCCAGACCCAGAGCCACTTTTGGTATTTGCATTGAATTTTGTGATTAATTTGCCTGATAAGCAAACGATTGAAGAAGATAATAAATAGTTCTGCCATTTTCGATATGTAGCCGATATCCATACCACAATTCACAACTTGGCCTATTCAAAAGATAACAATTTAACCAATTTTTATTTATTTATTTAATGTAAGTCGACATAGAAATAAAAAATATAAAAATGTTAATAATAGTTTAGATTAAGTGAATAATAAATTTTGATATTTCACTTAAAATAACAAAAATAAGATTTATTAGATTTTTGTCAGAGTTCAAAATGGTCCAACATTTGTATTGAGAAAACCCCGATCAGACTAACGTAATAACTGGCTTAAATTAATTAATATTAATTAATAGGATTAATATATTAAGTTAAATTTAATTATAATAAACAGTTGTGTAATAACCACCTAAATCAAGAATAATGAAATTTATAAAAAAAAAACCTATGTTTCCTAAAAATTTAAAAAATGTCCCGCATTTTCCTCAGCATATTAAGGATGTTAATTTGTCGATAGCTTTTCCGATTCGAAATGTATTCAACAAATAGAATAGAAACGTATTTTAAATAGGTATCTTGATCTTAGATCAATGTGCCTATTCACTTCCATTTTTTGTTGTAACACGTCATTCGTCAACTGCCACATTCCGATTGCCTTTTGTCGCTTGGGTAATCTGCATACTGTCTCCTCATTTCCAAACCAAATTCATCATTCTCTCTCTCTCAGCCGATCTTTGTCCACCCCTCCGGCCGACAGCACTACAGGCGAATAATAAACACTTTTATGGCCGTTCAATTAACGGCGCAAAAAAAACCAAAAAAAAACCGAAAGGCAAAAAAAAAAGAAGGAAAAAAATCATCTGGCACATACGAAAATTTAATCAGCAGTAGAGAAAACGAATTCCGCGCATGATTTTTAATTTGGCTTGAAAACAAATGGCAAAAGAGGAAACAAGAGCAGAATATGGAGGATGAGCAAGACAGAGAAAAAGATGAAGAACAGAGCAAAGAATGCAACGGAAACGCCAGCTCCCCCCGCAAGAGAAGGAGAAGAAGTAGGTGGTGTGGGAGGGGTGTTTTCTGTTTTGTTCTCCTTATTTTTGCCAGAAATGATCATCACAACATTTGTGCGGGCACGTTGTTGTTGTGGTTGCTGCTGTTGCTGCCCCCTTCTGCCCTGAATGTATGGGGCCGAGCCGAGGGCCAGAATACACAGAATACATTAATTGACACTTGGGCGGAAATAGTTCATTAGGCATAAATTACATACAGACAAAAGCATTCCTCTCTCTCTCTCTCTCTCTATATCTTTCTCGCACTCTCTCTCACTTTTTTTTCGCCAGTTGTCGATTATATTTACTAGATTTGAGCGGCTTAAATGCCAAGGCAACGTTGTTGTTATCTCACAAAAAAGAACGTTGCAAGACACAAATGTTGGGCATTAACATGAACAAGAGACGTTGACACACACACACAGAGGAAGAGCGGGAGAACTATCGTTGGCTCTTCTTCCCTTCTCGCTTTAGGCTCAACATGTGTGCTCCAAATGTTTATTTTTGTAAATTTTTACAAGAGCCTGCTGAACTACAACAGCGGCTGCGGCTGCGACTGCGACAAGCGAAACAAGCCAACAAAGCGCAGACGTTAAAGCGAAGCAGCAGCAAATGTAAAACACAAAGTGGGCATATTAATAAATTCAACTAAAACGCAATTGAACGCGACCTCAGCGAACAGAGGCAGTGGCAGCGGCAGAGATGCCAACGCCAACGGCAGCGTCAACGAACCAAACTATGAAGAGAAAACCATCAATATTAAGCGGGCTCAAATCTGCTGCGCACCCCCAACACTCCTCTCTCACTCATTTACACAGTCATAGACCCACTCATTCCCATCCGCAGAAACTACAGCAGAGAGAAACGAAATGGAAAATGAAATAAGTGCAACAATTGTCGAAAAGAAGGGAGTGTGGATAGTGGGAGGGCAAGAGAGATAGATAGAGGAGGGCAAGAGCTGCGCAGCAGAAACTGAGCCGCTAGCCGAGCTAAAAAGTAGCCGATTAATAAACGCTACCGAAATAAAAAAGGGCAGCAAAGGCGGACGTACCAAATACACTACACGCAATAAATCAATTTAATAATTATTTATATCCGTATATTGTTAAAATTGGAAATGTATATGTTAATAAATTGATATTACATATTAAATGTAATTAATTTATAGAAATTGTTGCCAAATCATGATCATTTAAATAAATTAAATATTAAATACAGATTCGCACCTAAAAAGTTAAACATAGAGTCAAGAATTTTATATTTTTGTTATTCTATCTAAGGCCATTCGATAATTATATTATGTTACATTTACATTTGCATATTCGTGTAGCAAATCCACATTAGAATAGCACCAGGCTTAAGCGTAGGGCATCGCTAAGGAACTTCAGCAGTTGCCCATCACAGAACAACAGCAAAAAGCGAATTGGAAGCGATGACGACTACTGAAAAACGTCAGCGATACAAACGCGTCAACGGATTTTTGTGTTACACATATATTGTGTATTCTTCAATTGTTGTGTATGTGTGCGTGTGTTTGTGAGTGACGTTCTGGTCTCAGTTTCTGCTCTGCTTTTTTTGCGCTCATTCTTTTGCTCGCTTTTACTTTCGGTTGTTGCAATTAAACGCCGTTTTTCCGTCTGAACGCCAGCAACAGCCGAGGCGAGAGAGCCGAGTCGATCCGAGCAAAGGCGAGCCCGGCCGAGCCACTAGCCCGGACTGCTCTTTGAGCTCAATGTGTGCGCATCGTGCTATCGTTCGGCGACGGCGGCGCAGGCGTCGATAACGGTAATACCGCCGCGCATACACACGTTGTGAATTGGCCCAGGCAGCGAAGAGCAAAGCAAGACACACTGAGAGTCGACAGGCAGAGAGAGAGCTACAGAGAGAGAATGCGCGCATGTTAAGCGCGCGTGATTTTTGTGGCTCTTTCCTCTGCGCCTGGGTCTTTGTTTGGCCCATGTGTATGTGTGTGAGTCGTGCTTGTGTTTTTATGTTAAAACATAGAGCATACTATTTCTGTTGTCTCTTCTGAAGCTATGAGAAGAATAATTTGTATTGCAAGTCGTTAAGGGTATTTAGTGTGCGGCTTTTGTTGCATTGAGCGTTTCTTGTAGGTTTTGGCTTCGCCTCGAAAATGCGGGCTTGCTGCTAACAGCGCTGCTGACGTCGTTGTTGTTGCCGTTGCCGTTGTCGCGTCGGCCGTCACTGCTCGCAGTGGTTGTTATAATTTTTTTTTTTGGTTTTGGTTTTTAGTTGCTGGTTAAACTTGGTCGTGAGAGGGTAGCAGCCCCCGTCGTTAGCAGTTGCCACCCAAAAATAAAACAACCGATGATCGCGCCAAAAGCAATTGCAATTGTTAATGCGAATGTGAATGTGAATGTGAAAAGTGAACTTTTGGGTCAAGTGAGGAAAAAGTGAACACTGGCCAACAACAAAAACAACTAGAAGAAGAATAAGAACACCAGCAACATTAATCAACAAATATTGCAACAGATTCTAATGGCGCCCGTCGCCGTTGCCGCCACAACGGACACCTCGCCAAGCACAACGAATTCACTGCAGGACATGAGCGCCGCAGCTGCTGCCATCGCTTTGGACATGAAGCCCAAAGTCGACATTATCGCGACGCCTCCGCAGAAGATCAAAAAGCGTGCGTAAAACAGCAGCAACAACAACAACAACAACAACAATGTTGTTTTTATTTTTTTATTTTTTCGCAGTGGTGCGTCGCAATGCGTCCGACAAGCTGAAGCTTATCCAGATGGTACACGATAATCCCATTTTGTGGGACTCACGGCTGCCCAACTTCAAGGGCGCCGAGGAGGAAAAAAATCGCGCCTGGGAGCACATCGGCAGGGAGTTCAATGCGCCCGGTCGTCGTGTGGCACGTGCCTTCAAATCGCTGCGCGAATCCTATCGGCGGGAGCTGGGCCATGTAAAGCAGGTCAGCGGGTTCAAGCCGAAGTGGAACTTGTATGAAGCAATGGACTTCCTCAGGGATGTCATCCGCGAAAGAAAGTAAGTACAAAACAAAACAACCAATTGACCTAAAGTCGGTTTTTTTTTACATTGTTTACGCTCCTCTCTCACAAATTGAGATTATCATAATTAGGCTGGTCCCAAAAAAATAAAGTATTTTTTTTTTACTTTTGAGGCTTAAATTATGTAGATGTGTGACAAATTTTTTCGTAATATATATACATATTTATTGTAATCATCCCTAACAGAGATTATTATATTTAGGCTGGTACCAAAAAATTAAAAATTTTAACAGTTGATCAACAATTTTAAGATTCTGATTTGGTTAAAACCATTTTTTTATGTATACAAACTAGTGAATAATTATGTGTGGATCTTATAAACCAGATATCAATAGCAAGTTGTGCTCTGTGTAAATCATTGGAACCATTTTTTTTTGTTTAACTAATTAATAATTATTTTTGTGGTTTGAGTAATTTATATATCTTCGTAGGGAAGTATGGTTTGTCATTTATAATAATATATTGAGTAGTTTTTTCAACCTATTTAAATATAATAACATTAGAATTACAACTCTGATGATTCGTTAGTTAGCTACATTTTAAAATTTATTTTTAGGGATATATTTTTTGTTATTATTATTACCATTTGCACATTGAAATCTCCAAGTGAAAAAATTGCATTTGAAGGAGTTGTTTTTATGGGTTAATCAGAGTTACCCCTGAAACCACAGCGGCTGTTCTATTTTCAGGCATTATATGGAGCTATAGGAATTTGTTGTTGTTATGGTTCTAATTAAAATTTGGTCGCAATGGATCCCATCCGCACTGGTTTAATGAATAATTTAACCTAGAAACGAATCTGAAAACCTTGTTCGCAATACATTGTCTTATCGGGGAAAAAGCTCAGCTTACACCCACCTAAATAAAAATGTGGTCACTTTCCAATCATTAATTCATTGTCTGACCGGCCGTCTCAATGTGTTATTTTTGACTAATGTTACAAGAGAAGCGGCGGTGTGAAGGAGTGTCGAAGAGAGCGATAAGCGTTACAAAACAAAAGTGCAAGCAGCAAATACAAATCGTCATAATCAGAATCACAAAGGGTGTTGGTGGAGAGGAGAGAAAGGTGCAAAGATCGGTCTCAAAGTATGAATAACGGATTTGTCTGTTCGCTTTTGCTTTGCTTTGCTTTGTGTAATATTGTGTTTTTTTTGGCAAACGAATTACACATTTTTAACCCTTAACCATTAACTATTTTCACGCTCCACTTTGGTGGCGAAAGACAAGCTTTTTTAATGCGAGCAATGTTCAGTGCTTTATTATTGCTTGTTTTGTTTTCTACTTGTTTTGTTTGTTTCGTATCATCGTACAAAGGGCAAAAAAGTCACTTACAATTCTAGCCAAAGAACGTTTCCTTTGCCACGTTTGCCCAGCTGATGATGATGATGACTCAGTCGATCTTGTTTTGAATTTGCAATGAAGGCGCTCATATAAAATTCTTATGGCAGAGCCATATATATATATATATATATATATATATATATATATGTAAAAGATTCTTATTGTTGTTGTTCAGTGAAGTGAAACATGGCATCTCTAACACGACGATTCATTTTGTGGGTTTTGTTGGGGTTGGTAAATATGACGAATTCTAGTTCCCAGTTTAGAAATAATTTATATGACTGTTGATTGCAACAATTGTTTCAACTGATGTTAAAAGCTGATCAAGTTTCGAGAGGATAAAACTCATCTTTTTGCATTACATACTTTATTATTTATATATTATTTTTTCCCATTTTTTGTGAGCAGTTAGGTTTTTACCAAGAAAAGATAAGCTTTCACACTTTCCCAAAAATCAAATGATTGTTTATTCTGGGTTTTTGATTTTTAGTCTGGTTTTTTTCGAAACCTTATCAAGTTTATTAGATTAATTCTTGACAGCCGCTTCAAATGATGAGTCATAGGTAAAAAGTACATTTTTGATTTTGAATTACGCTTTGCACACGAATCCTTTGCTTCATTATCGCTTGTTGTAGCATCGCTCGGCAATTTGCATAGAGGGGGCAGCCCAGCAGCAGCAGCAGCGGCATGTTGCATGAGTAAATACCAGACAAAATCTCAGCTAAGCCTTTGTAAAAACATCTGCCCAACACACACGCATACGCACACACACACACACTGACACACACATATATCTATCATATGAATATGTAAAATATGCGAGTTCGCGTTGCAAAAGTCTCGAAACCGTTGGACGGAAAAAACCAATTCGAACAAAGAAATGACCAGGCTCAGGGCAATGGGGCTCGACAGTACTTATAATTTTTTTTTTTTTGTGTGATTCTGCGTTGTGTTGGAGCAGCAACAACCCCCCTCCATCCCTGCACGCCACCCCTGCGCCGCTCTATGTGTGTGTTGTACTTTATATGAAATAAGGCCATTTCCTTTCAATTGACTGTACCCACATCGGCAGCAGCAAAAAAAAAGCAAGAGCTGAGCTGAGGCAACACAGTCTCGACAGTTGAATGCGGCCCGGGTCTACACATGCCCGCACACACACACACACACACACACACATATTTAAATTTTTTTTTATTATTATTTTGAGCTGATAACAGACAACGGACCGGGCCCGAGACAGCGGCTTGAGCCATAAAAACAGATCTCGTCCAGAGCGAAAATTATACAACGTTGTTGTTGTTGTTGTTGTTGTTGATGATGATGTTGTTGTCGGCTTGTCGGCATCGCCACTTGAACCAAAAACAAAATCGAGGGAAGCTGCAAAAACCAACAAAATGCTTTAGCCTTAGCCTGATGGTGGTTGGCAAAGCGAGAGAGAGCGAATGCATCGAGCTTGCCAGAGCGAGAGAGAGAGAGCGCTTGTATAATGAGCGCAAGAGTGGGCAGCAGGAGAGAGCGATAGAGAGTGATAAATTAACGCAATGAGAGCAAATATGAAAATGACAATCAGCAAAACGAACGAGGCGACGAGCACTGAGCGATTGCGGCGGCGACTGTGGACCAAGTTTAGAAAAAAGACGAAGCGTAGATTACAAAAACAACACGAGTGAGCGAGAGAGCAAGTGAGAGAGTGAGTAGGCGAACGCGAGTGCGCATGTGTGCGTGTGTGTATGTGCGTGTACTCTTATGGGTGAGCAATTGAGGCAGGCGATGCCAAAACAAGCGAAGCAGGCAGGGTTAAAAATATGCGCGAACAGACCAGTCAACGGGGTTGCTCGCCGCATCGCCGCCTCGTCGCCTGCTGCTTGCTGCCTGCTGCCTGCTGGTTTCTGCTGACCAGGGCCGGGTCGCTGTGTGTGTGTGTGTTTTTTTGTTGTTGTTCGCTCTTCGTGCTCGGTTCTGTGTCACGCTTATGATTTAATAAGCAAATGAGCTGAAAAATTGATGAAATTGTGGTTATGCGCGGCACCTCCTCTCCCTCCCCCCCTTTTCCCCACCTAATTTGCTACTTCCACACCGAATCGCTTGACCAGCCGCGCCCCAAAAAAATATATCTGAAATTCTTGATACAAAATCTCAGAGGGGCAGTTCGTATTGCCCCGAATTTTTTTCTTCTTCATATTATTATTAATATTATTTTTTTTTTGCATATGCGTCACTTGTGGCCCCAACACAGTATATAAAAATACTGGGCGTATACCCAATTTGCGCAATGGGTTGCGTCCACATTTCATAAATGTTATTAAAATAATATTTACTGCGCTCAAACAATTCACACTTTTGTGTATTTAATTTTTCGTAATTTATGCTTGTAGCCCAAGATATAATTTGAGGGTGTTCTTGAATATTTGCTTGATCAATCATCAATCAATTGAGAAAATTAAGTTTCGTTCATTAAAACTTCGGAATTATGGTTTCTAATACTATCTTAATAAAAATCTCATTTAAATACTCTACTTTAAAAAGATAAAACATGTGATTTAATTTATAACATGTTGTCATAGTATAAAAATAATATAATATTTAATTATGTATTTTTTATAATCGTTTTTAAATCGGAAGTAATAATTTTTATATTTATATACTCGAATTCTTGTCTTTTGTAATTTGGCTTATCAATTCGGCAAAGCGGAAACTAAAATACATCCGTGAGTCAGTTGTACTGATAAACCTACAACAACTATTATTCCTCATATATAATGTGGCACAAATGAACTGAACTACGCATTAAATAGAAATGTAAACTGCCCATTTCTGGGATTGACGGAAGCAAACATTGTTGATAAGACCAAGTCCCAGAAATGCAGACGAATATAAATAACAGACCAAAAACCAAACTCAAAACGGACCGCAGAAACCACAAGCAAATAGTAAAAAAAAAAATACATTTAGCCGAGTTTTTATTTAGTTGGTATCAATGTGAAAATTGTAGGGAAAAAACACAGAAAAAAATGCCGCTCGCTTCGCATATCATTTTACAATTCCAATTGTCAACTACCTGCTGCGGGGCAACAAGATTGAGCCTTGTCCTGGCAACGCAGCCTGGTTTTCGAACTGGGCTGGGAGAGGGTCTGTCTCTGGGTCTCTAAAAATAGCCACGTCTATATCTTTGAGGCATTCAGGCAGCTGTGGAAAATGCGCTTGAAATTTGAGTAGCGCAGGAAACCAAGCAGCCCCTCAATACAACAACTCCGAAGCCCGAATCACGAATCCCGAACCCCGAGCTCCTAACCCAGGCAGCCCAACATAAAATAGAGAAAACAACAACACACAAAAAAAACACGATGAGTTTTTGGTAGTTTGTGTCGAATTCTGCTATTGGGGTTTGTCTCGGAGCACGTTCTTCATGGCTGTCATTTTGGGGTTGTTGGCGTTTATCTTCATGCTCTGTGCTATTTTTGGAAACAGTTTCCATTTGACAACAGAGTGGCAAGCGGCGGGGGTAGGGCAGCATTTTAGTCGAGCTGACAACATCGTCTTTGTTAGAGATCATCGAATCGAAAGAAATATTTTGAATAGGCTTTGTTTTATCTTTTTAGTCGTGTTTTTATAAATGAAACGTGCCACATTTGAAATTTATATAATAATATCATTTTTTGTTTTTGTTTTTTCCGCATTTGACACTGTTTCTCCAGCTTTGAATGAGAACTCTCAGAACTGGAGTCTGTCCTTGATTGATTTTGTACATCATTCAAATATATCTTCAATATTCAAACATTTTCAATTCAGTTTTAATTAAACTCATTTCGCTAAACATTTCAGCGAGTAAACCATAAAATCGACTTTAATAATATAGAAAAATTAGAATTTAATTTGTAAATTTAAAATGCAACTCTCAAATAATAAAAAAAATTATAATAATTTGTAAACAGTTTAAAAAGATTTGAGTTTTGAGTTTTGTTAACATTTTAAAATTAAAATATATATTTTTCATAGTTGTTCTTTCATCAACTTTTAAAAGCAACAAAAAGTGAAGAGTCTCCTAGCGACGCCTAAAATGTTAAGCTATTTTTCTTTTTATTCATTTATTATAAATATTATTATTTATAATATAATGTTGACTTATAATATTTATAATAATAATAATTCCTTAATTGCGAAAGGCAGTATCAAATTTTGCAAAATCTCAACATATTTATCTTGATCTTTCCTTGACTCTTTTTACCATGTAATGCACCACAATTCCACAATTAGAAAGGCAAAAACCCCTATGACAAATTTATAATATAAGTTAAATTTGATGAGATATCGTGGAAAGTAAATCTTGAACAATAATATATATTTATTATTTATACAATTAATTAATCAATGCATTATAAATAAAAATACAAAATTAGAATACTCTCCACATATGCATAAAATATATATATTATTTTGTAATTTATTTACTTAAAATATGTTTTAAAATGAATGCAAAGTTTTTCTTATCTTAAAGTTGTTCCTGAATAGTTATAATATATATAAATATATAGCTTATGGCATATATTATTTACCCTATAATCATAATCTTGTGATTCTCAAAATGTTGCTTAAAACTAATCCAAATTTTGTTTATTTTTCTCTCTCTTTTCGCAGGGGCTCCTCACATGCCAGTGATCTCAGTTTGAGCGCCTTAGCACAGCATTTGAACAACAACAACAACAACAACAAAATTAATAATAATAATAACAACAACAACAATAACAACAACAACAACAACAATAACAGCAGCAATAATAACAATCACAGTTTGCCTAGCGTCAGCAAAGGAGCAGCCTTGAAACTGAGCTCATCCTTCAACGATTCGACGAGCACCGTGCTGAATCTGTCCAAGTGCTCCTCGCTGTATTTGAGTAGCGATGATTACTATTGCGATTACTATGTGAAGCCGGAGCTGGATCTCTCAACTGGCGGCGTTGGCGGTGGTGGTGGCAACGCTGTCGGTGGCAGCAGCACAAGCAGCGGTGGCAGCAGCAGTGGCAGCGCCGGCGGCGGCGGCGGAGGAGCGCTTGCCATGGGTTGTCCAGTGCCCGGGCAGCCGCTGCCCGCCCATCAACAGGCGTTGGCGCTGGCGCAGGCAGCACAGCAGCACAACGATAGCCGTGTGAGTTCCACGCGCAATGATAGCAACGCTGGCCACGGATCCCATCAGGCGACGAGCTACGATGATCTGGATGCGAGTTCGTTGCGCAGCGACGGCGACGAGGAGGTGGGCAATGCCTCCGATGAGATCGAGGAGCTGGAGGCGATCGATGCCGACTTTCCCTATCCCATCATACTCGACTCGAACTCGCCGCGCAGCATCGGCGGCGCCGCCGATGGCGGTGGTCAGTCGACGACGCAGCCGCGCAAGCGTCGACGCAACGGTGAAATGCCCGATGAGCTGGACATGGATGTGGATATCAATGGGCTGGATGGCGATGATTACGAGGATCAAATGCTCCAGCAGCATCGTCATCTGAGGCAGCAACAGAATGCTGCAGCTGCTGCTGCCGCTGCTGCAGCCGCTGCCGTTGGTGGCTTGGAAATGGCGCCGCCACAAACCGTCCGCGAGGTGCTCAACTCGAAGTTCTGCGGCTTCATCTCGGCCAAGCTGAACAGCTTAGAGGATTCGGAGGCGGACAATCTAATGAATCGCATACTCCTCCTGGTTGTTCAGATGCAGCAATGCGAGACGCTCAAATAGATCAAATATGTGGCTAACGGAGGAGGGGGCTGAGGGGGTAGGGATTGGGTTGCAGGTTCCGGGTACCGTTTAAGTTAAGTGCGCATTATGGATTAATGCCCGCTGCTCAAAGCAAAAGAATACGTTTCAACTTGCCATTTACATGCGAAAAATTATCATTTAATTTTAACACACACATTTTTCACATTTGCCATAAAATTGCTCAATTCACAAAGAATGCCAAATTTGTGCCATGCCAAAAAAAAAAAAACACAAAATGAACAAAAAAAAAACATCATGAACAAATGTAGTAGTACCAAAAATAAATATATATTTATTTTATATAGCTAAACCCAAAAACAAAAACAAACAAAACAAAATACAAACTCAAAGAAAAGACACAAAAACAGCAACAACAAAGACAAAGAATATTAGCCATTTATGAGATTTAGTTGATTATTATAAACGTTAATTTAGTTTTAAGCCTTGATCTACAAATATGTATCCAAAAAACAGACTGTTTCGGCTTTTCAAATCTGGTTTAGCCTTGCTCAAAGGATGAGCAATTTCGAAAAAACCGGAGCAGGTCTATAAATATATAAACATATATATTTAAATATATAAATATATATATATATATATATAAATATATAAATATATATATATATATATATAAATATTATCTTAGCAATCGTTTCATCACATGCAACAGCGACTCGAAATATTATGTTAATCTCCACGTTTTTTTAAAGTTTGCTCTTAACTCAATTAAAAAAAAGAGCAAAAACAAAAAACATTTGAATTATGGCCAATGCAAACAGAATTGTTGCACTTTTATTATTTAAGTTCATTCGAATGTGGCAAATACATATAAAATATATTTTATTTTTAGTTGCTTTTAGTTTAATCATCAAACATTTTATGTTTCGTTTGCAAAGCGTTGTAAGTACTACATATGAAAGAAGTGTTAAATAAAAAACATTTAATATAAACTCAATTTTGTAAATTATCAATCTTTTAATATATATAGATTTGAGCTTCTATTTTATAACTACTCTGGGAATGTTTATTCGCACAGCAGATAAATGCTGACATTTTCAAATAGCTTACAAAAATCTTTTATTTTTTTTTATAAATTGAAAACGATTTTTGATCAACTGCTGATTGATTAAATTACATAAATAATTCTCTATAACATAAAAATCTTATCAATCAATATTCATTTTTGTTGGCTACAAATCTCACTTTAGCTGCCTATTTCTGTAATTCAGAATATTTAACTTACAAATAGATAAATGTTGACATCTGAAGGAGATATCCAAAAATGATGATCTTTAATCAACTTTGATTGTTTTTGACATTAATATTTAATGCTCTCTCTGTAAAATATCTTCAAAAATATTTACTCGTTTATTTTATTTACAATATTTTATTTATAATAAATTAAATGTTGTTCTTTAAATTACAAATTCATTCATCAGCTGCTGATTGATTTTGATCTTAAATCAAAAATCTTTCTATGCAAAATATCTTCAAGAATTTTTACTTATCGTTTTTTTTTTATTTATTTCACTTACAATCTTTTAATTAATATGAGATAAAAGTTGACTTTTGCTGTGAAAACTATTAATATTCAAAATAAGTACTAATTGAAAATAATACATCATTAATCATTCATCTGAAATACATCATTAGGAAGATTTTATCTCTATATTTTTACATTTCTGTAATTCTTTTATTTATGCTCAAAATCACACAACAAACAAACTGAATTTATCTGAAAATGCTATGCGAAAGACAATTAAACAAGCCAAAACTATTAGCATATCTCTCACACATGTGTACAATGCTGGTAGACCCCCTGCCCCACTGCTTTTGTTGACCCGCTTGAGACAGAGAGAGAGAGACAACGCACACATTTGGCCAGATGTCGGGCAGAAAGACGCAGAGACCATTAATACAGAAGGCGTCATAAAAACCAGTCGACAAAGCGACAAAAGATAAGCCAAGCAGCAGCGCATGCGCCATGGGACAAGCATGAGAAGGATGAGTGGAACGGACGGACGGTCGTGACGAGCGGGGTGAGGGGGTAACCAGATGTGGGCATGCCAAAAACGATATAGACCAACTTAGGAAGAGGGCTCTCAGCGAGCCAGACGCACAGGCGCACTCATGAATGAAACGCATTTAAGGGAAACCTGGACAAACAATGAGCCTGAGGCAGAATCTGAGTCTGCTGCCAAGAATGCCAAAAACAACCCTCGAATGCGGTCCATACGATCTGGCCCTTTATTTTTAGACGCTTAAAATTCGTTCCTCTACCTAGCAAAAAATGTTTGCGATGTATTTTAGTTTCAGGCATGCGCGGAAAATTGCCAAAACGCGATAAAAACTGGTTCCCTCTTGGCTATGCTCATTGTTAGCCTTGGCTGAGAGCGAGCGCCGCTTAAGGGATGCTGCTTGGTTTGGGTTCAATGACCATGGCCAGCATCGCACCGGGGTTAGACCAACAAATCTCAGCGCATTTGAGTCAATACAAATTTTTGATTTGTTGTCGCTTTTTGCCTGAATTTTGTCTGCATTTTCGGATCGTGCGTGAAGAGCGGAGCAAATGGATGTAGAATCTTTGGCTTTGGAATGTTGTAGAGAAAAAGGAATTCTTTTTAAAAGAATTAGTAGCTTTGGCTTTAAAATGTTGTAGAGAAAAATAAATTCTTTTCAAAATATGTATTTTTTTTTTATTTTAGCAGTTTTGACTTTGGAGTGTTGGAAAAAACAGGACTTCTTTTAAAATATTATTTTTTTTAAAGGTATTTTAGCAGCTTAGACTTAGGAATTATGGAAAAATTAGAATTCTTTTAAATATTTATTTTATTTTAGTAGCTTAAGTCTTGGAGTGTTGTAAAAAAGAGGAATTCTTTATAAATATTTAATTTCAATATTTTACCAGCTTAACCTTTGGAATGTTGGAGTATTAAGAGAAATTGATTATAACTAATTATTTTTACCAGCTTAAAGACATTTAAAACTTGAGAATGTAGTATATGAAGAAAACTAATTTATTTAATTATTTATTAATTATTAAATTAAGTATTCCATTTATTTTTAAAAAAAAAATTACATTTCCTACGTCTAAAATATATTTTTCTATTTACCCACATATCTTTGAGGTACTTAGCAACAGTTTAAAGCAAATAGATTTAATTCTGGCAACTGAAATATAAAAAAATGATCAGCTAGACAACAAGTTTTATATATAGTTTAGTTTATTATAAGTAGAAATATGATTATTTAAATTTAGATACTAAAGTGCTATTAAGTGTTTTTTTTAGGTAATGAGATCTCTAATTCTAAGCATACAATTACTAAATTACATAGTTTTCATAGGAATAATCTGCAAGTTTTAATTTAGATATAGGCTATATTTCAAGGAAATATATTCTTTGCAATGCCTTAGAGATCCGTTCTTTTTTGTATTGATTATTTTAAACTAAAACAATTAAGTTTAAGGGTTTTAATTGACAATCCATTTAAATATACATATCAAACAAATCTTACAAACAATGGAAAGAAAGTATTAAATCCAAAGCTAAACTAAAACACTCCCAAAACGGATTCAGTGCTAATCCTGAAATTTGAGAGTGTTTTAAAATAACTTTAGATTATTCTGCTCCAAATTATCCTTTCGATTAACAGTCTGTAAAATCGTCACCTGCACTTGGTTTTAGCATTGTTTTTGAATCCTCGTTTTTTTCGTAGTTGTCATTTTGGTTCTTTACGAAGCGTTCATTCTTGACAAGATTTTGGGCTCCATATTTATTAGGATAAGCCAGGAAATTATTTCGTGCAGAACTTGAAACTTTGGTAATTTTTTCCTTTCGCGTGTCCTTTTTACTCTGTGGCATCTTTGGCTCCTTCCCGTTAAACTGCTCGCAGCTTGTTTTTTCGCAAAATTGTACATTTTTTATATGTTTTTTTTTGTTTTGATCATGATCCTCATTATCTGTAAACTTGCAATCTCCTCGTTGGAATGTTGTCATCAATTCCGCACTGTCATCGCTGGTATCTCCAATAGGCTGGATAACCCCAGTCGGGGAGTGTTTTGGAAAATTCGATTTTGAGCTGGACTTGTTTTTACTTTCCATAGCAGTTTGATTTGATGGTCCATCTAATTGATAGTTTTGGTTTTCAAACACAATTCGGGAACGAATTTTAGGCATTTTCGGGTCATTTCTTTTATCGTTCATAATTTGATTCGAGTCCTTCAATTTGCTGTCTCCTTCAGGCGTATCTTGATCTTCCTCATAATCGGGATTTTTGAAATATAAACAACTATCGTGATTGCATTGGTTTTGAAATTCTTGAGATTTGCTCGGGTTGTTTTCGTTTTTCCTATCCCTTTTTGGTTTTAGGCCTCTGCTCATCTGGATTTGGCTTGTATTTTGATAGTTGGCATTTTGGAATTCTTCAGTTTTGCTTTTAATACTCTGATTGCTTTCTTGAGATTTGTCTTGAAGAATTCGGCTTTCGTTATCCATATTTCGTTTGGGTTTCGGGCTTCTATTTATTATTCGATTTTGATTTGTAGTTTTGCTATTAAAATTCGGATTGTTTTCGTTTTTTGTATCTCTTTTTGGAGTATCGCTTCTATTTTTAGTGGTTTGCTTTCGGTTTCGATTTATTTCATATGCGGATTCTTGATTTGTTCTACCAACATCCTGTTTGCTCCGGCGCAGCGAGATCCGCCCTCTTTGCTCCTGATGAGTGGCAACAAACTGCGCATAACTTGGCTTGCTGCATTTGGTGGCACTGCAAGGAGACTTGTGCACCTTCCGCCGTTTTTTCTTGCTCTTGGATTTCTTTTTCGCTGCGAATGAGTCATCGTCGGAACTCGTCTGGATTGGCCAAGTCTCCGACAGGTAGCCCCGATCCTGACCAGTTGGATTGTTGCTTTGCTCGGCTGGTTCCGGTTGCAGCTGATGATGTCTGCACAGCTGGTGGATGTGCTCGGAATTGGCAGAGCAAGAGCAATCGCTGACCCTCACCAGATCCCTGAGCCGACCCCTCAGCTGTGAGATGATCTGCTGCTGCTTGATGCGAACATTTCCCAAGCTATGCGAATCATTTAGCAGCACGGGCAACTCATTGTTGTGCCGATGCTCATCGATGTCCCGGCATGTGATCCTCTCCAGCTCGCGGAGCAGACCGATGCGCTCCGAATCCGTGGCGGAGGCAATCTGACGTAATCGAAATTGTATTTTTGCATAGTGCGATGAGATCGAGAAGAGTGCATCTTGAAGCTTTGCCACGTCGTCCTCCAGCCGGCACTCGTAATCCGTTAGCTTTCGGCTCACCAAGCGACCCTTGGCATTCAGCCAGGTGTAGCGGCGATCCTTGGTGACCTCTGTGGCCTCTTTATACTCTGTGGCCACTGCGGCCTCTGTGGCAAGGCTCTCCTCGGAGCAATGGCAATCGATGATTGGCTCTGAATTTATTATCTTCATTGCACAAATTGCAAAATGTTTTGAATTGTTTCAGTAATTTTTATTGGGGTGTTGCTTTAAGGGCTGTGTTTTTGAACAATTTGAAATTTTGAAAGTTTCCTAAAATATAACAAAATATCAAATGTCAAAGAAAGCCAAATCAAAGATTAGTTGAAATCGATTCGGAGTTGCTCTCAATTTGGATAGTCTCATTGGCTGCAAATCTATGAATGAATATGAATAACCGAATGAGTGTAATCATTTGAACTGAATGAGTGTATTCATTTGAATACTTTCTTGCACTGCAAATTTATTTGCTTCATTTAAGCATTTTTTTTTATTCCAAAAATTGCCTTTAAATTCAAAGTTTATAAATGGGAATCATAAAATTGAGAGAAGAGCTCAAAATTATAATTGTCACTTTAAGTGAATTAATCGAAATTGATTGACTTGCAAATACCCTGTAAACAGGTAAGCTAATTCCTTATTAATAATATTTTTAGATATATAAAATATATGTATTAATATATAATTTTATTTATTTCCCATATATATATGAAATATTTGCATTAAAATCGCAATTTATTTGTTAAGTTTTAAATCAAGAAAATCATTTTTGAAGAACCTAATAAATTAAATACTTTAAAATATTAATTTAATAAAAATGCTCATCACTAGAATTTGTAATATTTTTTTATTTTTATATATTAATACAAATTAATTCATATTAATTTATTTATTTCAATTCAATAATATATAAATTGATGTTAAAATTGAATTTTATTTTGCAAGCATCGAAAATTATAAAACATATATAAAATTAAATAGTTTTAGAATAAGTTAATTAAATACTTTGGGAATTTCACTTGGAATGGTTTCTAAATACTGTGGATCAGCTTAATATATAATAAAATAAAATAAAAAATTAATATATATATATATATATATATATATATATTTATATATATACATAAATATATATTTTTATATATACATCATAACTTATATTTGTACATTCACTTTTAGCACCCACTGTGTCCAAATTTTATTGTTAGTTTAGCACACACTCGGTGCAAATGCCTCAACATGAATGCAACACACAACACGCAACATGTGCAACAAGCTGAAAAATTGCCAGTTGTAATCAATGCCCGGTTTATCAGGTTTTTCCCTTTAGGTCTTCCCTTAATGCCCCCCCTGCCACGCCCATCGTTTCACACGAACCGCGGGGCGCCAAAGCAGAACCCACTAAACAAATTTCGTGTATCGAAAAGATTTAGTCATGTTGCGAGCAATTGAATTGGGGCAACCTGAATTGTTGGCAAGTGGAGAAGAGGATATGTTGCCATATGCGGGGTGGGGAGGGGTGGTAATGGGAGTTGGTCAGGCAGTGAGTCGCCATGAAGTGGAATGGAACAAAAGGAAGCGGGATGAACATAAAATCAGAAAACGACTGCAGAAGGGTTAAAGAGGTGGGGGGCGGGGGGATTGTTGCATTGTCTGTTAGTGCGTGTCGTGTTGCTGAAGAGGGGGGGAAGGGAGAGGGTTACAGAGTAGCGCTGCTCATTTCGAAAATGGAAAACTGATTACCGTTAACGTTGATTGCCTTTAGGCGCACTCTTTTGAGTACCGTTACATTTTCCAAATGAGGTGCAAAAAATATGGGTTCTCTTTAATTTATTTGCAGGCCGGCCGGTTTAACCCTGGCATGCACTAAATATTTTCTTGGGGCAGGTTCATTTTTAGAAACACAGCTGCTTTCACCATTACTTGCAGATGCCATCGCTGTTGTTGTTGTTGTTGTGCTCTTTGTTGTGGGCATTCGCACTTCGTTTCGTCGGCTCGTGTTCGTGTTTCGTGCTCGTGCTGCTCGTAAATCGCCGGTTGGCGCCTTCGTTAGTTAGTTAGAAATGACATCGCCAAAGTGTCAGCTGCCAGAGCAGATTGTGGCTTTGAAATGTGGAGCACGGGACACTTAAAGGAGACAGAGAGACAAAAAGAAAGAGAGTGTTGCCGAGAGAGAGTGGTGAGAGCGCGCCGCGTAGGTGCTCATGGAAATTTTATGGCAGCTTGAACAAAACGTTTTGGCATTTGTGAAACACTGGAACCACAAGCTTCCAACGGTTTTATGGCAATACGCTTTTAAGAGAGCGTATGTTTGTTTATTTAAGAGAGAGAGAGAGGGAGCTTTAGCTGGAAGCGGCTTAAACTATTACTGTTTAACAATAAGTAATATGCTCTAAAATTGACATATTCATTATTATTTATAGAAATGTAAAACATTAAAATAGTTAGCTAAAATATTTAATTTAAACATTAAAACAAGTCTTTGTTTTAATAAATTTTTCAGTTGTTTATAAATATATGTATTTTATTTTCATTTCATTTCTTCGACACATTTCATAATTTAATAAAATGTATTTAATAATAATTCGCATTTTTTGCAGCACTACGCTATGCATGCGTGCACCCTCCGCAGCTGCTTGCTGTCAAGTGAATGTAAACTGTTAATTCCTGAATTGTCTTCGCTTGCAGCCACTGTTCCAGTTGCTTGGCGCTTCCAGTGTTATTCCCATATATGCAACAGCATTCGGAGCGCCATAAAAGAGAGAGAGAAAGAGTGCGAATGCAATTCGTCAAATGCATTCTTTCTACGCTCTCTAAATTCCAAAACACAACAAACCATTTATTATGAATTAACATGTGTTAAAATTTGCAACAGCTAGTCTATAACTAAAATTATTAGCCTCTTATTAAAGGATAACAGTTTGATTATCAACTGTTTATTTACAGTTAGCAATGGGAATTAACACTCCCAAAATCGCATGGACGGAACAGTTTGGGAATGGGTCGGCAAAAAATCACGAATACGTCTAACGGCTTTTGCCGGCAACAGAGAAACTCTGTTTTTGTATTTGCTTTTTGTGCTGAGCTTCGTTCGTTTCCAATTGGAAAAGCCTTTGGCTGCTGCTGCTCCTGCTGCTGCTCCTGCTGCTGCTCCTGCTGCTGCTGCTGTTGACGTCTCTGTTGGCTAGCAACGCTCGCGTCTCCAACGAGTGCAGCGAATTGGGCGAGCTGTGTGCAGCGGTCGCTTCAGTTTTTCAGTTGCAAACGAACGATTTAAGCGAAAAGTTCGACAGTTCTCCTGAGTGTACTCCAAAACGCGTGCGACGACGACCTACGACAAATTCTTAGTAACGCGTACAAACTTTGACAACTTGGCCCAAGCCAAAATTGCGTCTAAATTAAATTTATTTCAAAATTATAAATGTGTATGTTTAATTCCTTTTTTTTGCCAGTTTAATTAGTCTGTCAATTAGTCTATTTTAAAATTAAATTTCATTTGCTGGCAGCGACTTGTTTTACAGTTTGACAGCAACATCAGCTGTGATTCCATTTCAGTTAGATTTTTGACAGCTTTGCTTTTTGTCGAGAGTTTTGCATTTTAAATGCTGATGCCAATTATTAACTTAAGCTTGGAAAATGTAAATTTATAAATTATGCATTTTGTTTGTAAGAAAAATTGCCAAAAAACAATTCAAATTTCAGTCAACATCTTTTATTTATGTCAGCAAAAATACTCTTTATTACAAATTCAATAAATTAGCATTTACAAAACGAACGTAAAAAATACATAAATAAATTCATACACAATAACAAAACACCAAGAAAATTAAATTAAATAATTGTGAGTGCAATTTAACAAAATCAACTTGAATAAAACCACATAAATCAATTAAAAAACAAGTGCTATAAATAGAGTTTTAATACCAAAAGGATTGAGTTGAAACTAGTGCAATTTTCAAACATAGTTTAAATTTGCGGTAAGTTCAAATCTTTTTTATTCTATTTAATCAATTAAATTAAGATTATTAAAAACCACATCAAGTGCAGGAAATAATATTAAGCATAAACTGATTACTAAATATTTCGATGGGTTTTGAATCTAAATCAAATTTAGCATGTTTCTGATTTCAATTCGAATTTAATTATAATTAATTGATCAAAGAAGAAATGGCCAGATTTTAATGTATTTGTGTATGTTTTGTGTGTTGGCCAAACGCAATTGAATTTGCGTGCTTCAATTAGTGGCAAATATAAATGAGTTAAAATTCAGACACATTAGCAGGTTAACTTGGCCAAAATGTTATGTGCAATTACTTAAAACGAATGTTTATTTTAAAAAGTGAAGATTTGCTGAGAAATTCCCAAGTAAAATAAAGCAAATTATCTGGCAGAAATGTAATATTCAAAATATTCTCTTTCCAGTTTTGGTATGTTTAAAAACAAAGATTAGATGGCAAAACATTTAGCTATCATTTCGAAATATTCAATTTTTAATAATAAATAATTTCTGAGCATATTTTGTTTAATAAACTCCTAAATTTGGAGTTCCGATTGGAATTACTTAAAATGAACAGACAGACAGAAATTATTTTAAAAATTTAATTTAAGAAATGCTTTTATTAGCCACGTGACAAAAACTAAAAACATATAAATTAATTTAGCAATAATTTCTAAATAGTATTTTCGTTATTAATTATAAATTTAATATTTTTCCTTTCTCACTCTCTTGAAAAATTCAGTAAAATTAAATATCATAAGTTTTAATTAAATGGCTTTTTGCCAAGAGAGAGAGAGAAGTATCCATTTAATAAAATATCAAATTAATATAAAATTCATGCACATAAATAAACATTTGAATATTATGCTAATTGAAATTAAAAACAAAATACGATAAAGTGAATTATAAAACTAATAAGCAATTAAATTAGAATGTAAAATATAACTACACATTTTCATAACCCACCAACACACAAAATTTGTGTTTATTAAATTATTCCAAAATTAAAATCAAATTTAAACAGATTTGATGTGAAAATATGGATGTGGATATAAAAGTTAAAAAAGTTACTTGTCACAAACAGGAACTAGATAAAAGCATAAACTCCTAATGAAAATACCTGCAGCTAAAAGTTGCACAAATGCGAAAAACGAAACGTCAAAAACTGTATTGAAATACTTTCAGTACACAAAGAATGCAAATCATTTTCAACAGAGTTGCGCTCTGAAAATGCAAAAAGTGAAGTGTGTCAGAGAAAGAGAGGAACAGCTCGACTAGCAGATACTCTGTATGCTGTTAAGCTTGAAAAGTAGTACATGTTTTAGATATTTGAAGCAAGTTTAAAACAATCTTTTAAAAATATAGAATATTAATTAAAATAATGCCAAAAATTGAAAGAATTTTTTAATTTATATACTCAATTTGAAGGATTTATTTTTAAATTTTTATTGTTAGTATTTTTTATCGATTTAGGCAACATTGGAATTAAGCTATAAAATAATACTTGTATTTTACAAGTGAACTCTCTTTTCAACAAAAATTTATATGTAAATATATATATTTTCAATTGGAAGAATTTGTCTTTAGAGTGATGTTTTTTATTGCTAGGATTGATTGATTTATTCGATATTTATCGATACAAGAAATAAACCTTATCTAATAAATTATATTCCAAATTTGAGTTTTGTATGCTTTATTTTTGCTTATTTAATTATAGTCTATATACCCTTTAGTGAACTGCTTTAGGGTTTATAAACATTTGGTGGAAAAGTTACTGCATTTTCAGTAGGTGTGTCCGTCAATCAGTCAATCAGTCAAACAAATAAACAAACAAACACAAAAAGCAGCAGCAGCAGAATGAGCAGTAGAAAAATGCTGACAGATGCTGGCAAAATATGCAATCAACAAAGCGAAAGTGCGAAAAGTATTTTAATTAAACAAAAATACACTTAAAAATGCAGATGCAAAAAGCACAACAAAAAAATAAGTAGAAAATAAATTAAATGTTTTGCCTGCTTTTTGGGGGCTTCTTCGTTTCTTAATTGCGGTTCAGCATTGGGAAACTATTCGCGGGGGGAGATGGGAGATGGGAAAGGAGGAAGTGGGAAATGTTAAATTGCTGTTTTGTGTAAACTGCAGTCTTCGATTGTCATTTATGGCACAGTTGTGGGAGCGGGGGAGGGATGGGACTTCACCTGTTTGGACCCTTCAGGTGAAGTGCGAATTGAAGCGGCGCTTGAGTGCGGCCAAAGAAAAGCTCGTTGCTCGAGTGGAAAAGCGCTTCAAGTGCCCCAACCAGATGGAAAACAAAAATGATGAAAATGATGCAACCAGTAACCAGGACAATAAGCAACAGCAGCTGCAACAACAACAACAACTAAAAACTGCATCTGCCTTTGTTTGTCCCGCGGGTTAAAAATACAAAAAAAAAAAAAAATAGAAAAACCACAATAGAAAAACTGGGCGGCAAAAGAAAAGAAAATGCTTCGGGGAATTATGCGAAGTGGGTGGCTGAATATTGAACAAAAGGAATAATAATAAGTATATGAAAATGAGGCTGCGATATTGATATGCATATATAGAGGCAACTTAAACGATTTCCATATTTAATAGCTGCTTTTTTCTTCTCATGGTTGCATAGTTGCAAGTGAGCTAAAAAATATAGGTTATTATTTATATTCATTTTTAAAAATATTATTTGTATTGATTTCAATAATATTTTTAAGACAGCTTAGGTAAAGCAAAGCACATTTATTCTTAACATTTTTGTATTAATTGTTAAGCTATTAGTTGAGCTGAGTTTAATAAAATGTACAATTTACAATACAATAATAAATAATTGGATTTAATTTAGCTTTTCTTTAGAAAATCACTTTTTCTCACTCTTTGATCAAAGCAATCAATTCAGCTAATTTACAATTGACAATTTCTTTATTAAATAAGTGCAGTAGATTTTTATTCCAATTTCTTAGTATAATATGTAAAATAAAAAAACATTTCATAATCTTATCTTATCTCTGAATATTTTTTTTATTCAATTTTAATTTATTTTCTTAATTTTAAACTAAAGCGAACTGAATAAAACTTTAAATATATACAGCACGCTTATTTGATGATTTCATAAGAATTACTTAAAAAATAAAAAGGTTTTATTAAAAAATTATATTTTCATACAGGAACACATATTTCGATCAACCAAATTTTAGTATAAACAATTTTAAGCGTTTAAAAAGAACTTCGTTTAAAATAAGGCAAATTTCAAACAAATTTATTATACGAGGATTTTAATAAAAAATTTATTGCATTGTTAACGGGTTAGCTCTAAATAGAAAGACAATAAAGACAGCTGCCAGCCACATTATCGCACAAACACACACACACACACACACATACACACATGCACATACACATATGGGTACATTCACACACACACACACACACACATAGAACCGCCCATAAAACTAAATAGATGAGGCAACTCAACGAGAATATTTCCACGGTTGGCGCTTTTAATTTTATTGTACGCCTAAACAACGGCAAACTAAATGCAAATAAATTTTAATTTTTATACTAAATTCGAACGAGAAACGCATAAAAATGTCAGCACACATTTCAATTAGAACTGCTCTGGAAAATGAGGTCAAATTTAAGCTTATTTTTGATTATTTTATTTTATTTGTATTGGAAACATTATTTAAAAATTTATAAAATTGCAGCAACTGCCTAAAAAATCCATTAGCGATAATTACATAAACAGGTGAAATGGGTCAATATTATGTGAAAATAATAATAGAAGAAATTTAAATACTCTTTACTTATATTAATTAATTAATAATAATTTATATTAATAATATTTATTTACTTCTAAAAGTAAATAAAAATAGAAATTAAATCGAATAAGGTATAATAAAATAAAGAGAACATTTCTTTAAAAGATTTTTAATTAGATTATATTTATATTCGATTTATTATAGATTTTTATTGGATTTACATAAATTTCATTAGCTTAAATTAAAAATCGAATAAAATCGAATGACAAATAAATAGGCAAATGTTTGATTCGTTCTACTTTCGATATATTAACCGTATTTATACCTATTTAGACCTAATGACATCCGTGTTGTATATATCGTGACAAACCCATAAAGTCCGCATCGAGGGTATATATATATATATATATATAAATAAAGTATACAAATATTAACTCAAATTTGAGTAGTTTTAGCTTGATTGTTGTTGCTGCTGGCGTGTTATAAATATTTTCTGACATTTTGTGGCATTTTTGCATGTCAATAATATTTATTGTTATTATTTCAAAAACATTAGCGTCGTTGGTGGAAGGGATGGAAGGGGGGTTGGTTTTTTCGAAGTGCCCATTCGTGTTTGCAGCCCGCCGCAAAGTATGCCACAAAATGTGCAATAATTGCTGGGTTCAAGGAGCAACAGGGGTGGGCGAGGGTGGTTGGGGGTTGGTGGCAGTTAGTGGGTTAGGGGTGTGTTAGGAAATTGGGCTGCTTGTTTTGCGCCTCGTAACGACCAATAATTGTTACAAATCGAAAAACAGCGCCTCAAAAATGCCCCATTTTGGCTGTTGTCGTTTTTTTTTGTGCTGTTGTTGTTGCTGTTCTTTTAGTTGTTGTCATTTCTCTTTTATGCTTTGTAATTTTTCACATTTTCCAAAGCGGTTTTCTTTCTTTTTTTTTTGGTTTTTCTCTGTCATGTAAATCGATTTGTGGCGTTTTGCACGCGAACTTTTGCATATAGAAACAAATGGAAGAGCAAATTGGTTAGATTGCGACAGAATTTTGAAGTGTGCTTCAGTCATTGCTGATATATATATATATATATTATAGTAAATATATTTATATGTGCTTTTTGCAAGTCATCCTTTCGAAGGCATCATTTTTATTATTATTTGCTTAATTCAATGCAAACTAAACTATTTTCTGCTGAAAATGAAAGTCGACAGTTTTTACATTTTATGCATTTATTCTTTGTATTTAATTGTTAAATTCTTTAGTTAGTTTTTAATGCATTCATGATTTTTTTCTATTGCAAAAGTGTTTGATTTTTTTTTAAGCCCAAAACATCTACAAAAGGCAACTTTCACAATTTGTGGGTTTTGCAGCTGTTTGACTCAAGTTTTTGTTCAAATTCTGACTGCATCAATGTTTAATAATTTAAAAGAAATGTTTATAAAATGCATTTTTGAATAACATTTTATTTTTAACTAATGTTCATTTTTTTTTAGCTGCTTCAGTTTTAACAATGAGAATTTGCAGCAGCTTAAAACTGAATCCATTTTCTGCTGGCAGCTGTGTTAACCAGAAAAATGCGAATATTTGGTTATTGGTTAAGTTCGCTGTTAAATATGAGTTGCAACTGATTTTACTTTATAGCTGCAGTCTTTTGTAGTTGCTGCGATATTTTTTTTTTTATTTAACAGACAAGAAAAAAAGCGCTTAATGCGATAAATCGTGTGTAAGTGTGTGTGTGTGTGTGTGTGTGTGTGTGTGTGTGTGTGTGTTGGTGTCTATATATATTTATGTATATGTGTCCATTGCATGACATGCCGCAAAAAACTGCCTCGTGCACCACTTTGAGTGTTGCACACACACACACACACACACACACGCACTCATTTTGGTGCATTTGTGCGGTCTGCGGCAAATGGGGCACAGTGCTGAGAGGCACAAGTTGCACAGTTTCGGGTAGACAAAAGCGCGTAAGCGTATTATTAATGGCCTATGTTGTAACGGCAAGGGGGGTGGGAGGTAAGTGTAGTGTGTGTGTGTGTGTGTGGTGTTTTTCAATTGTGCGGCACAAAACCAGGCGGGTCGCTGTTGACCGCCGTGTGTGTGTGTGTGTGTGTGTGCACTGAGCCCCAGTTTATATTTACTGCTGCGCCGCATTTGGCCAACATTATGGCCAAGCGGTCAGGCCGGGCCGGAACTTGCGACCTATCTATCAGCCTTGCGAAACCAATTTTACTAGCAGTGCCCCTCTATGTCTCTCTTACCCCTCTCTCTCTCTCTCCCCTCTCTCTCTCTCTCTTTCTCTCTTTCAATTTTCCACTTTTTGTTTCGGTTTTTAATTTCGACGTTAATTTACAATTTGGTAATCGCTTCATCGCAGCGCCAAACATATTATTTAACCGTGTTTAATTAATAAATTCCTTTTAGCTGCAACTGCAATTTACTTCACAGCAAACATTTGTCTATTTGTGTTTAAGGGTCGATCAAATGAATTTTTCAAATATTTTCTGCTTTTTGAAGGCGGACTTCAATCAAAGCCAATTTTTACATAGACAATATTGAATACTTTGTGGGAATTTATTTATTAGCTTTTTTAGACTGCGTTTTTGAAGCCAAATGATTAGTTCATAAAAAACAGTAAACAGCGTTTTCAGCTTTAATTAGTAAAAAGAGAAGAAAAATATTTAATTTATTCGTTAACATGCATAATTAATTTGCAAGTTTTTGCTGTGTTTTTTGATTAGTTAATCAAGCCTCAAAATGCTTTATTTTCTTTGTTTGTTATAATATTTATGGGATAAGCTGAACAAAAATGTTATTTTTCTGCTAATAAGGCATTGCCTGATACTTAATTGAAATTAAGAGTTTTTTGCCCAAATAAAATGCAGTTAATTTAGGCTTTTCACTTTTCACATACAATTTAATTCAATTAATACAAATTTAAGTAAATCAATTCAAATCAATTGAAATTAAAGTTATTTACTTATTTTGAGCTTATTTATTCTAAATCCCAGCACATTTTCACTTATCATTTTCACTGTTCCACATTTAATTTTATTTATTATTTATTTATTTATTTGCATTTATTTTTGACGCGTTTCGATTTAATATTTCGCACCCAAAAGTATGCTACAAATAATTTTCAGCTGGCAAACGTCCTTAAATTTACCCAACTCGTTGTTGTTGTTGCTGTTGTTGTTGTTGTTTTTGTTGTTGGCAATGTTGTTTTGTGTTTTGGTTGTTTAGTTCATGTGTGTGGAAAGCAACTCCTTATAATTTCCGTTTTGATTAATGAATGTTGAAATGTCGAAAATTGTTTGTTGACGTCCAAAGCACGCTCACAGCACATGTATGTACACACCAGCGTGTGTGTATGTGTGTGTGTGTGTGTGTGCATGTGTGTGTATCTGTGAATTGGAGTCGTTTTCGTGTGTTAGTTGTATCCATGTCGGTTGTTAGTCCTTCGAATTTGCGCAAATAAATAACTTGAGCAAATGGCAGAAAGGAGCAAAACAAACGTGCCGCATAAATGTCAAATATCAATCAAAATCGCACTTGAGGCAAACAACAAGACATGCAGCCACGCCCATTTTTGAGTCAGGTTAATTGATTGACCCCCCCAGGTGAAACCCCAAAGGGTTTGGCTGGCTCAATCAGTGCCTATGGAATTTGATGCCATTCAACATATTTCATTGACCCCCAAGCAGCAACACACAAGAAAAGTTAATCTACACTTGCTAATATAAGTATTAGTACATAAAACTGATCAAATTATCTAGTGTGTATACCAATAAACATATATACAAACACATATATATATATATATACACAGCTATATCCATGACAATATTTGTATGCAGTTTCTTTTAAAACCTGCAATTCATTTAAACGCGCATTTTAGCAACAACAATAATATTAACAAGTGCAGAAGTAGAAGTGGATCATACAGTCAGCGCAATAAGTATATGTCTGCAGGCGTACACAAATTATAGTGCATGGCTTTCACAATTTGTGGGCCAAAATGGCCGCCCACATCGCATGTCAATGCTGAGTATTCAGCAACAGCAACAGAAACAAAACCACACACACACACACACAACACAAACATATCACACACACACTCATCTGCCACATTTACGTGGGTGTATTGTCTAAAAACTTGCTGGCATGCGAAAGTTAAAACCATTTTACAAAGTTAACGTTTTTTTTTTTTTGCCTGTTTTCTTCGCTTGTTGTTTTTTGTGGTTTTTGGCCAAAAGTTAATTGAACTGCACACACCCACCAAATTTATATGGCCAAAAGGGAAATATCCGTGCATTTAGTACGTTGCACTGAATGGGATTTATTTTATTTTTCGATTTGACAATTGCTGGCAAAAAATACAGAAACATAGAACACATATTCGGAATGTAAATCGATATTTTTCTTTTATCTTTTTAACTTTTAATTTAATTTGACTGAGGCACTTTTTTGAAAAGATTGCACAAACTTTAACCACTAATATAAATTTTCTATAATTACGCTTGAAAAATCTATAAAGCGTGTAAAAGATCGATAACCTAAAAATAATTAAAATACATATAAAATTTGTATTTTTTTTATTAATATTATCGAGCTTAGTTTATTTTACATTATGTTTATTTAATGACGGCAATTTTTATATATTTATTATAGTTTATTGCAGTAATTAACTGTTCAAATAAATAACTAATAAATATTTGAGTAAACAGAAGAAGCATAATACAAAATTTAGATAAATAATTAAAATTCCTATATAAAAATATATTACTAAGTTAATATATTAACTGCTGTAATTAAGCCAGTTTTTTATTAAAATAACGTTATTCTATTTTAAGCTTTTTGTTTAGCCAACAAGAATTTGATTTCGTTTGAGATCTTTTAATGAATTATTTCTTTAATTAACGAAGATATATTTAAATAAAAAATATTGTTACAATAAATTCTCTTTTAGCTCTTTGTTATTTATAGCTGTAAATATAAGTTAAACTCTAATTTTTTGAATATGAAAATAATATTTCACTCAATAAACAATTTAATAAATTTTGTGCAGTTTTTATTTATTATGTTCAATGTTGGATTTTGAATATGAAATAATATTTTTGCTTAATAAACAATTTAATAAAATTTGTGAATTTTTTATTTATTATGTTCAATGCTGGATTTTGAATACGAAAATAATAGTTTATTCAATCCTCAAATTTAATACAATTGGTGCATTTTGTTTGAAATTCAGTTGCAATTCTTTAGCAGGGATTGCAGATTAGATGTTTATCAAAATACCTTAAGGATATTATTATTTGCACTTACAAACTAGAGACATCAAATCTAAGCCTGCCTGTATGTGTGTGTGTGTGTGTATTTGTAAGTGTGTGTGCACAACGTTTTGTCAAGGAAACTTTGCTGGGAGACTAGTAAAATAAATAAAAGCAGCGTGCAAAAATGAAACTTTATCTGTGGCTTTGAATTGTATGCATATTGTTGAGACTCGATTCTCTCTCTCTCTCACTCACTCTCTCTCTCTCTCTCTGTCTCTCTGTCTCTCTTTTGCTATCTGTGGTTGGTTTGATTGTCCGTCCGTCTGTCTGTCTGTTTGTCGTCCTTTGGAATTTCCTTCTGCCTCGTGTGCTTAGTCATTGTCTTTGCGTACTACAACTTCCATCTGCCATTCGCCGCATGTTGACGCTGACTTTGCCAAATGCTCCTCCTCTGGCGGAGAGCTCCACGCATTCCCCTCCCCTCTCCCCTCTCTCTGTAAGCTCGGCAAACTTGCTCGTGCTACGCAAATGTCTAGCCAAAAAAATGTTTCTCGTTGCATTCTTTTGCGTGGAATTTCAAACATTTCTCATGTTGCTATATTTTTTGTATTCTCCGTGTGTGATTGGGTGTGTTTGAGTGTGTGAATGTGTGTGTGTATGTATTTTTTTTCTTGCTCGAGCAAGTAAAAACAAAAATATTTTCGGAATGTGCGGCAAATATGTGTGCAGCAGCGATGGAGTGGGTAAATGGTTGGTTGGGGGGGCAGCCCCTCAGCGCGAAGCATCCAAATTAGAAAATATTGCCAAGGAGCGGGAAATTGGGTAAACAGGATATGCTTATGTTGTTCCAGCTTAAGTTGACAACCAACCCGTTGGCCAAGGTAGTATCCTTTAAGGGGAACTTTAAAAAAGAATATTTGATTAGCTGCATGTTAAGTTTATTTTATTTAATGTGTATAAACTGCGCTGAGTGAAGAATAAAATTTTACCAAAGCTACAAAAAATAAGAAAATATGTTAATCAGTCTATTATTTATTTATAATATTTTCGTTAACAATTATATGTGACTGGGGGCCCTAGAAAAAGTGCTGACTAACAGCCTTAAGCGTTGAAAACAATTAAACAGGTCGACAGTTATTGGCAACATAAATGAATAATTGTTAAACGTTGGTGGCACCACAACAAGTAGACGCAGTTGCAGCAACAGATACCACGCACAGAGTTATTAACATATATATATACACATTTATACTTATATAGTTATAATTTAATGTTAATACGCTGCGCATTAACGGGCAGCATAATAAATTAATTATTAACATTCGCTTCGAGATGGATTCTCAATTCGCATATTCGCATTTATTCATCATTTCCGTCAAGTAATTAAAAGCGTTTAACAACAACAACAACAATGACAGAATCCAATGAAAATTTATGGAAAAAAAACCTGTGACTGGCATAAATATAAATTATTTGATATACTTTTTTTATTTACACTGATATGCATTTTGTCAATTGTTTTTGTACAATTTACTTTTATTGACACTTAATGAAGAAAAATGTTAACAAGCAGGCTGCATATTTTTATCTGCGAAGGATGAATAAGTTAAAAAATAAAAGTTTTTCCATAGCTTGTAGATTTTAATTGAATTCGAACATTTTGCATACCCTTTCAAAATAGGTAAGACACTTTTGAGTCAAGGGTAAAAGGATTGTTGACTTATAGATTAAGTTAATAATAATTTATTTATTAATATTAAATTAATAAATTATACAAATTTATTTAAATAAAGATAGATATAATGCGAAAAGTTTATATATTGCTTAATTTACAGCAAGGGTATTCAAAATTCCACAATTGCGCTGGGAAATATAATTGTTTTGTGTACACATTGATTTTTAAACGTATGTTCATAATTAATTATTTGATAATGTACTTAAAAGAATACAAAAAAAAATTGTACACAAAACTTCAGCTGAGCGAAATTATATTAATCGAGTGCATTTAGCATTTTTTTACGAAATTGAATTGATAGTTAAGCGAATGAATCTGGTTAAAGACGAGGCTTCAAATTAATGGTTGTAATTACAAAAAAATGAAGTTTTTTCTGTATTACTTGAGCCTATAGCTGATTTTCAAGCTGCAATGAAATTAAATTTAAAATCAAGCTTGAATATATTTGGGCTAATTTGTATTTGTTGTCTGCAATCAAATTTTGAGCAATGAAAGTGCCCAGAAAATTTTTTTTAACTTTTTATAGAATAGGCACTCTTTCAAATGAAATATATATATATATAATCGTATATATATTTATAAAATATTAACCCTTAAAAACTGAAACTTTTCACCTGATTCAAGCACAAGTACAAAAGCAATTGTAAAATCTTTGAGCAGTTTTAACCCAACCCAAAACAGAAAGAAAAAACAAAATTCCCAAATGGGGTGCCTACATTTTGGGCGCAGTTCGCAAACCTAATCAAAGTTTTACACATCAATTGTTCTAAGCCAGTTTGTTACCAATATTCGCAGTGCGCCCCAAAAGGGCTCTTAGCCGTGGCAACTTCAGCATCAGATACTCAGATAGACAAACAAATATGCAAAGTAAAAGCGAGAGACAGAGATAGACAGATAAAGGCAGAGAGAGATAGACATAAGTAAAGAAGCTGCGAGTTGAATGAATAAACAATAAGTATAAGAAAATGCTTCTGTGTGTGTGTATGTGTGTGTGTTTGTGGCCATGGCCAACAGCCAACAGCCAACAGTTGAGCAAACAAAAAAGGTATGAAAGTGGAAAATTGTGAAATCTGTCAACGGAAAATATTTGAATATCGATGAGGCGGGATGGGGAGGAGGCAACGGTGGCAGCAGTGGCAGCATTGGCAGCAGCTGAAACCGCAGCGATTGACGTGACTGTCAGGATTGTCAGGCGGGCGCTTTCTTTGCCCATGTGAATGAATGTTGAATGAGCAGCAATTCAAGTGTGCAAAACATACAAACAAAGCAGTCGGCAAGGGGTATGCAACACACGGGGGCAAATAGCAGGCGCAGTTACTGCTCTTGTTGCAACCAATGTGTGTGTGTGTGTATGTGTGTGTGTGTTGCTTCTTCAGTCAGATGTTGGCTGTTGGCTGTCGACTGTCTTTCGATTTCCGGTTTCGATTTCAGTTTCTCGTTGCTCGTTTCGCCATTTTATTTTGCTTACTCCTTGACAGATCTAGATATATATTTATACTTTATATTTACCGTCTATTGCTATTTATTTATTTTTATAATTTAGTTTTCTCTCGTTGCCTACAGTTACCGGTAAAACTTATTGCTTCTTGTTGTTTTTTTTTTTTGCCATCGAGAGCAAAAACCAGCTAAATTTTTAATGCACATTTATTTGTGTCAAAAGGAGTTTTGCAATGTTTTTAAAACTAAGAAAAGATTAAAAATATATAAATATATATATACATATATACATATATAGAGATATACTTAATGAAATTTATAAAAATATTTTAAACGCAAAATACAAAGCAAATCACATTTTAAATTTATGTTGAAAAAAAAATTACATTTAATATTATGACAAAGTAAAACATTAATATTATTATTGATTTAATTTATTAAGTTTATTTTTACAGATTAATGTATTTATTTAAACCAATGATTATAAATTAATTTTATTTGAGGAGATTAATTTTATGGCTTTTATGAACCTTTTAAATTTATTTGCAATTAATTCTGTATGTTTTCTGAGCCTTTTAAAATTTATTTGCGATTAATTTTTTATCTTTTCTGAGTCTTTTAATATTTTATTTTAAACTTAACATTTAAGCGCTAATCGCTAGATGGTCTAATTGAAAAAGCACCGTTTCAGACTCCCTGACAATTTTGACCAATTCCACAAATTGATAAAGCAAAACTGCTGACAATAAAATCTTTAATAGTGTAAAGCCATATTTTTTGGCCACAGCTGTGAGCCAGTAGAGTTTTAGCTTAACGGCTATAATCAAGCAAATGCCTATTTATAACAAATTAGCGGCTATTTAAGATAGCCATAATACAAGAGGAACAACTTCTTTTGGCTATTTAAACTAATAACCGCTCAACAATCTGCCGACTGGCTTGGCAACTGGACACTGAAGACGCTCGTGCAACAAGAACTTTGAACAAATGGCAAATTTATGGCCACACACAAAATGGCCAAATTTACGCTAGTCACGATTTTGTAATTTGCAATTGTTTGTTGTTTTTGTGGCCAACAACTTAATGTTAACAGCAATAAAAAGGCGCCGAAAAATGATTAAACATAAAAATGCTGCACATATTAAAATATATATATACACACATATATACAGTGAGCACTCATTAATGTGAATGCGTTGAAACATGCTGGCAATTACTCATTTTACGATGATCGCACAATGGCCAATTGGGCGTATACGCAATGGTCACGTGAACTGCCCAAATGGCTTTAATAAGCACAAAACGCAACTCCGATTGTCATTGTCTGCTGTGTGTTGTCTGTTGTCCTTGCAACAACAACAACAACGAAATGAATAATGTGGATTTAATGTCCTTAATATCCGAAGCAGCCACAAAGGAAAGCAGAAGGCGAACCAAAACCAAAACCAGTCTCAGTTTTGGCCTTAACATTTGCCCGGAATTCACTACAAACCAATATAAAACATGTTTATTCAAAACTAAATTTTGGCTTTAATATTTATGGGTATATTTGTACATTTGCTGAAATTACTATTTATTTGTGTAGCGAGTGTTAATTATTATTTATTTGTTTTAATTTTTAAGATGACAATTATTATACACAATCTTTTCATAGACAAGTTTTCAATAATAAATAATTAGTTTCATTTTCTTATGATTATTATTATTATTATTATTATTATTATTAATATTATTATTATTATTATTATTATTATTATTATTATTATTATTATTATTATTGTTATTATTATTATTATTATTATTATTATTATTATTATTATTTTTATTATTATTATTATTATTATTATTATTATTATTATCTGTAATTCTGGCTTATATAGTGTATCTAAAAGTATCTGAGTTTTTCTGCTGCCAGCTTTTTGTTTGTTGTAGTAAATTAGGCAACACTTAAAGCAGCAGCGGCCAGACAAAGTCCTGCCACAAAACATGCACACATTTAGGCGACAACACACACACACACATACAGACACACACATACAGACAAACAGAGAACACAGGAAGTTTGAATTTAATGGCATAGCCGTTGTCGTTGCCACTATTGAGGGCGTGGTTGCCCCAGACTCTCTGCCTCTGCCTCTGCCCCAGTCTCTGCCTCAGTCTCAGTCTGCTGCCTGTTCTTGGGTTGCGGAAGTGCGCGCTTAAGTGCTCATTATGTTTAGTTAATGCTGCTATTTATTAGAAAATCTAATGGGTTTTTATCTTGGCCAAAACTTAGCGGCAAGTTTTGTCTTGCTTTGCCTTTTGTCCTTCGCATAAAAATGATATTTGTGTCATTTATTTGGTTATTTGCTGATTTATGCGTTGATCATTTATAACATGTTCGCCACAGCAATTTGTAGTCGGCATTAAAAGTGGGCAACTTGTGGTTTTTTGCATAAATTTAAATTTATGCACTTTATTAAGCAAATGGTGCGGAATTCTTAGAACAGGGTTTTGCCCTTTCCCATTCCTGCTTGGCCAAGTTTATTGGTCGCGCATGTTGTAAATGATTGAGTCATAAATAAATATTAATGGGGGCAAGCAGCGAGCCAGACATGGACAAGGACACGGCATTTGTGGTATCTACAAAATTTGATAGAGCTGCGCTTAAGGGTTGAGTATCGATGAGTATTTCAAATAGACAAAAATTTGCTCAATATTTTATTGGCTTAGTGTCGTTAATGGCTAAGAATAACAGGAGTTAACATAATTCTCTTGTCATATATGCACTCTTTTTGGCCTAAAATAAATTATGTTTAAATTTAAAATACATTCAAATTTTGGCAACATACATTTTTGGCATATTTAGCTCATGGATAAATAAATAATAATTAAGAATTAAATCAGACCAAACAAGGCCCATGCCAAAATTCAACATTCATTTGGATTTTTAGCACATGTCCATGAATAAATGCCTGAAAAATACGTTATTTATTTGTTGAACACAATTGGGGCGACACTCTATGCGTGACGCCCCAAAACACAACTTCCAAAAATATCAGCTAAAATCACAAACGTTTTCGATTCGTTGCAACTTTGTGATTGACGCATTCAATTCAAAGTGTTGGCAACTGGCAAGCGAATTGTTATTTTGGATTTGTGATTTTTAGACACAAACATATGATTTAAATTCATTTACGTTTGTGATTAAACAGGGCCAACTAATATTTGGCCAATCTATTTATTTGTAAACAACAATTTCCAGACACAATACGTAACTGTTTAGAATTGTTAAATCTATGTCAATCTTTTGCATTTGAAATTAAACCATAAAGTGTCAATGTTAAGCAGAGAGAGAAAAAAAAAGAAAACAAAATTGAAATACAAACTTAATTGGATAGTCAAAATTGATGCACAGCTTGACATGCTTAGGCTTTGTTGCCTGCTAATGGCATGAAGGGTCTCTGAGTAGCCAGCCAAGCAGCCAACCAGCCAGTCAGTCAGCCAGGCAGGCTGTCCATAAATCAAAACCACAGATAGACAGACATATTAGCCAGCCTAAGGGAGCCAAACAAATATAAAAAAAAGAAGAAACTGCAGCGCACATAGTAAAACAGTAAGCCAAAAAGCCAAATTGACTGAGTGATTGCCCGCCGCCTGTTTGACAGCAACATCTGAGGCAGTCTGCCCAAAAAACCCCCACAAAAAACCCCCCCTACTAAACCCACCCACAAAAACTCCACCCGCTGTCTAATGTGCTATGCATGCGTTGAATAATGCGATGGCGTTGGCGACAGGCAACTCCTGGTTAGGATTGGATTAGCAAAAATGTTGGATGTGCTCAAATGTTGCCCAAAAGCAGGCAACGAAAATGCCAACATTTAGTTTGATGGACAAATGGCCAAAATATGTTTCTTATGTTGGGAAGTAGGGTCAATGCCTATAGCTATATCTATATATGTATATATCTTTGTCTCTATTTATAGTTTTTTTATATTTATTTATATATATCTATTTATATATCTATATCCAAATTTATATCCATATTTATATTTATATTTATATCTATATCAAAATTTATATCCATATTTATATTTATATCTATATCTATATCTATATTTATTTCTATATCTATATCTATATCTATGTTTATATCTATATCTATATCTATATCTATAGCTATATCTATATCTATATCTATATCTATATTTATATCTATATCTCATATCTATATCTATATCTATATATATATATATATCTAACTATATCTTAATCTATATCTATATCTATGTATACTTCTTTATATATATATATATATCTATAACTATATTTATTTATTTGTATCTACATAAAACAGCTTCCACATCCTTATTTACATATCTTGATTTTTTTTATAAGCTATAAAAATATATTTTTGTGTATTTTTAAATTAATTTTCTTTTATTTAACTTAATTTTAACTTATTTCGCTTAAGTTTCAGGCTATTAATAAATTTAAGCATTTCACTTGTCAAAACTACAAACAAGACCACTCAACACTAGATGGCGCCACTTAATCCCTTTTGTTTTTGCCTGCAGTTGCACGACCTGAATTCGTTGCACAAACAAGCACAAAAACCAAATCCGCAACATCCAATAAATCTCATGTCCTGGTCACAAAAGTTTTCAAGACCGCACATAGACCGCATTGCCATAGACCCAATTCCCCAATTCCCCGACCCGCTGTCCTTCTACGGTGGAATTTTTTCGGGGGGGTGTGAGTGTCGTCGTCGTAATACGTCGCACGCTTTTTTGTGCAGCTGTCAGGTGTCAAAGTGTTGCAGTCAATGAGCTTTCTTTCAACTTCCTTGCTACTTCCCCCTCCCCCCTTGCCAACTTACGTTCAATTTTCTTCTTTATTTTTTTTTTTTTTTGGGTGTGGGCGCTTCTTACTGCCCAGGATGGGGTGATAAGGGAGAGATAGCATCTTCTCTCTGCCAGTGGGGAAAAGTAGCAGCAGCTGTCCTTTATCGCTGTTTTCATCGAATTTCGTTTGTTTTTTTTTTTATTTTTTTTTTGGGTCCTGGGCAACAATCCATAAACGAACAAATTGCCTGAAAATCAATTTCGTTCGCCAATGCGCCGGCTACTTTTGTATCAGGTTTTCCATTCTTTCCCTGCTGCAAAACTTCAACTTTTCTTCAATGTGTGTGTGTGTGGCTTTGTTGAGGTGTTTTTCTTGGCATTCGCATAAGTAGCTGATTTTATGTGCTTGTCGAACTCTTCAAATTTATGCACATCTTTTGTCTAGTTATTTGTGTGTGTGTGTGTGTTCCTGTGTGTGTTTGCCCTCTAAATGTGTCTGGACCTTGGCAATAAACCACAGTCAAAACTAGTTTCATGACTGACGGCCTTTTGGGTGCTGCAGTGTTAAGTGGTGTCTGGTAATAAGCACAGATGTTGAATAGATAAAATATGCTATTCACTTGGATTTATTACACCTATTATTGTATTTATATATTATATATTGTAAAGTTAATATTATACTTAAATATTAAATAATATATATTATAAATAAATTGTATTTAGGAATTTCTTTACAGTAAATCGCCTCTCGTTTAATTCCTTTAAAATAAAATTATAATATTACTGTTTAGTTTATTTCTATATTAGGTTTAAATATTAAATATAAAAATAATCTAATGGTGTCAAATAAAAGAATTTTTTAAGATGATGAAATGTTTTATTAGTTATTAAAGAATTGCATAAAATTTAGATTAACATTACTTTGAAGGTCATTCAATAACCCTTAACTGATATTTTAGTTTATCTATTTAATTTTTTCCACTTGACTTGGTTTAATTGTACTTTTCTCTAGTTAAGATTACAAAATGATTTTATAATTAACAAAGAATTATCTAATATTTAAATAAACTTTGCTTTGAAGGTCACTCAAAAACTTTCAACTGATATTTTGAATTATTATTTAATTATTTTCCACTTGACTTGGTTTAAGTGTATTTTTCTCTATTTAATATTATGAAATGTTTAAATAGTTAACAAATAATTGCTTAAGATTTAGGTAAACATTGCTTTGAAGGTTATTTAATAACTTACAAGTGATATTTTAATTTTTTTATTTAATTTTTTTCCACTTGACTTGGTTTAAGTGTATTTTACTCTATTTATGATTGACTTTGTCCATTCGAATTTAAGGATAAACACCTGCTGTGCTGTCGATTTGCAGTCGAGTGTTTAACGATTATAGCCAGGGTGTCACTTAAATGTCATTCGATTACAAGTTGATGTTTCCAGATGAACTTGGCTAAATGGCTACAGCAGGGGGTGTGGGTTCGGTAAGCGTCAGTTGCTCGGCTGATGGTCAGGTGAGCAAAGGTGAGCAATTATCGCTACTTAACCGTGGCAAACAGGCTGATAGTCGTCCTGTCGTCCAGTCGTCCTGTCGTCCAGTTCGTGTACCGGAAGCAATTGAGAGTGACTGGGCTTGTTTGGTTGGTTGTGTGATTGAATGGGTGGCTGGTTGGGCGGCCTTGTCCTGGTCCAGTGCAGCAACGTAGACATCTTGGCATAATTTAGGTGGCAGCCAACAGAGCGCAGCTTCATTTCCTGCAGCTCCAAATGCAACTGACCGTACATAATTAATTATTTGCGCAACTCTGTGTGTGTGTGTGTGTGTGTGTGTGTGCGTGGGTATTTGTATTTGGTAGCATTTCAACTAACTTTTCTCACACAAACACACATCAACAAACCACCCACAAATATATAGCCACACACACACACACACACTCGCTCAATCTCTCTCTCTGTGTGTGCTGCGGTCAATTAACAAATGTTTGTGGTCAAAATTGCATACAAATTGAATGACTTGGCTTGTATACTTATTGAATGACTGACTGATTGATTGATCAATCCATTAGTGTCTGAGTGCACCTAAATGTTAATCAGTTGACCATTAGCCCAAAGTCTGTCATTTCAATTAATTTGAACAAGTTTCAAATTCGCTTTTGCTACTTTCAATTTTTCAGCCACAAAAAGAAAACAAAAGTAAAATTTAGTTTTTTCTTTCTGATATTTTTGATTCTTTTTTTATTTACTTATAAAGATATTTAAAATAGTTTTGGATTAATAGAAAACAACTTGATTTAAAATTAAGTTTTTATATTATATAAAATAATTCTGATCTTGGAATATATATATAAAAATAATTATAGTTTAGTTCTTGTATCTGCCTATATTCTGAAGGTAAACTTAAGCGCATAAAATAATTTAAATTTTCATAAAACTGTTCAAATATAGTTGAAAAAATTTGTACGCTGACAGTTTAAAAAACAAGATTTGCATATGTTTTTTTTTTAAAAATTTCTTTAAGATTTGCTTTAAGATTAGCTATGACTCCACAGGCTCCACAGATGATGACGAATGCTTCGGTTATGTTGTCCAGAAATTGTCAGCAATAAAAAAAATAGTTGCCAGTGGCAAAAATGTTCTACAGGCTGCAATTAATGCGTCTCTGTGCTTTGGATTGTCCTTCGGATGTCCTTTGCAAATAAAAATGGTGCATCACATACGTGACCATAATTACAAAAGAGACAACATTGACCATAAAAAGCAAAAGCACAAAAAAACACAAAAACACAAAAACCATAAAAAAGTAGTCGAAGCTGAAGTGGCAAATGGTTGGGTAAAAGACAGCCACAAGAAAAGCGACATAAACAACAAAATGGCGCAGAATGCAGAAGTAGATGGAGGGGGGGGGGGGAGGGGCAGATGACGATGTCCTGCATAGTAAAAATGCAGGCAGTGAAGGATAACAAGGATTTACATTAATTCAGTGGCGACGTCGTAAAAAAAAAACCCCTCAAAGACAGCGCCAACAGAAGCCACCTTCACACAAAGTTGCAAGACGCCTTCTTCTGCCCTGGTTCTTCCCTTCTTCTTCCCCGGCTCTTCCCTGTTTTTTCCCTGTGCAAAGTGCAAAGTTTTTTCTTTTGTTTTTTTTAATTGAAAACTAGCGACTTCCGCCAGCTGTCATCATGCGATTAGAGTTGGTCGATGGTGTGGTGTGTGGGCGTGGTCAATGCCCATGACCCGGACAATTAATCAAATGTTTGCTATGATAAACTTCAAAAAGCACACACACGCACACACGCACACACACTTGAATGAAAACCGCATTCATTTATTAAATTTCTCAGCTGGCAAAAGGACAGCAATCAATCAAAGCCTAGTTAGAATTTTATTTAGGCCTGGCCCTTTTACGCCTTAAAGTTGGCCAACACAAACATATTTTCAATTTAATAAGTGCTGGCCGCTTGGCGTCAAGCATTTGATGTCTCATCGATTTTTGCGAGCCAGACTAAAACCCCAAAAGACATCCCAAGACAGCCCATCCCAGACCATTCCAACCCATCCCATTCCAATCGCCTTCGTCCTCCAACCATGCCCCCTCTTTCGGTTGTCCAACACTCCACTCAAGTGTCACTTGGCATTCATAGCTTTGGCACGTCCACTGACTTTTTTCTCGCACTGTGCGTAGAAATCTCTTTCGTTTTGCTGCCTTTCTCTGGTCCCAATTTTTTTTTTCTCACCCTGCTCCTCTTATCTTGTGTCTCCTGCTAAACAAGACGAGACACTCTAAAAGCGTTAGCAGTGCACTGCGCAAAAAGAAAAAGAAACAAATAAAATAAAAGCTGTAAAATACAAAAGGAATTCTAGAAATAGCACTGAATGAATTCTTGAGAAATTCAACTGAAAATAAGTATTCAAATTGAAATAAATACATCTTTTGGATTATATTTTTGTTCAGTCTACTTTTCACTTCCACATTTATTTTTTTCACAGTGTATTGTTTGCATGCTGTTAGGCGCAAGCAAATGGTTTCATCTGATTTGTTGTTGGCCGCGTGAAAACTTGACAAAATTGATGTTACCAGATTTTGTTTACTTTTCGTCCGAAAATTCTTTGCATTTTTCTATGACTTACTTTTTTTTGTTGTTGAATTTTCTTCTTTTTTTTTTTTGTTGGCCAAAGGCAACGCCTGTTCAATGGCATTGTAATTTTTACAGTTTGTTTAGATCTTCTAGACTTGATAGAAATTCGTATTTTATGTTTACAAATTGTGTGACTGATGATGATGGTGAAACTTGGCCCACAGTTTGCCATTAAGGGTTTGTACGTATTTTAAATGGTTGTGCGACAGATAAGAAATAGTGGTTAAACATCGACAAGGATTTGTCTTAAGCAAATGATGGCGATTCTGGCTTAAAAGCTTTTTAAATTTATAGCAAATGGGAAAAACTGTTTTGAGATGAATGAAGTATAAAATGTAGTAATTTCTGTATTGTGGTACGACTAAATTAACAAAATACAAAATATATATTAAATAAAAATCAAGTTAAGAACAATATTTGAACTCATCATGCAATCATCTAAGTATTGTTTGTCTATTTGTCAGTTTGGAAACAGTCATTATTTACCAAAAACGAAGGCAATCTGAAAGTGAACTTTAAGAAATCCACTTGAATTTCACCTTGTTGGTTCTTCACTTTGCCCATTTTAATTTCATTTTCTTCATTGCATTTTCCTACTGTGCAAACTTTGGGGCAAGTGCACCGCTTGCCTCTCCTGCTGCTGCATCCACAAAACTGATAAAACACAAACGAGGCAAAAGTTTAATTTTCGTGGTTACTTTGGCTCGAAAACTTGCGGCGTATTTCATTTGTAAATAGCGCAAAATGGCAACAGGATATTGATGCAGCCTGCAACAGGAGCAGTGGCAGAGGAAGAGGCAGAAACAGAGGCAGCACCTGCATCCTTTGCAGACTATTGTCTGTCGATTGTTTTGTGGCACTTCTTTTTCTTATTCTTATATAGTAGTAGTACAACTATTACTGCTGCTAATACTTTGGGTCTAATGTGTCCGAACTCTGCTTGTTGGCAACATTTTTCATTAAACACACCTTAAGGCTGGCGCAAATGGCGTAAAGTTTGCCCTGTCCTGGCTCAGGACACATGTGTCCTTTCGCCTCGTCTACTTCTTTTTTTTTCTTCTCTTTTGCCAAAGTAACTCAAAAGAAATTCTTTTCTTTACAGCTTGGTATTTGGTAGATTCCCCTCTCTTCCCCCCCTCAAATGCCTTTGGCTTGCAGTGCAAATAAAAGCGGAAATGAAAATTGTTTGCCTTCAAGCCTTCGTGCCAAGAGTTCTTTGCCAGCCTTCGCAATAAGTTAAAGCAGCATTTCATTCCAATCGACCTCCAAGTCCAAGTCCAATTTTCCCCTTTGACAGTTCGCAGCAGGTGTAAGCAAAAAAAAAAAGCAAGAAAAAACTGCTCTAAATAGCTGCGAATTTTATTAAATTGCTGCCTCAGTCAACCAGGTTTCTCCAATGCTCCGATGGGTTGGCAATTTCTCCCATTCCAGCGATTTGAATCTGCATGTGTCGTCAGTGTTTCGCTCAACTCAATTGCCTTGAAGTGGGCCTTGATGAATGTGCCATATATCAATATATCTGTTCCATTCAATCAGCAGATACATTTATTGAAAATACACCCCGATGAATACTATCAAACTGCACTCAAACATTGCTCAATAGTTGCTACTCGTCTTGCATAAATTTTAGCGGAAAACACTTTCAATTCAATTCAGTTAAATCAAATTTCCTTTGGAATTTGATTGCATTTTTGTAGCTTTGAAAAGTAACTGAATAAAATGATTTCTAATTGCAAATTTCAATAGGAAATACAATGTGAAACCGATACTTGAAATTGCAAGCTTTAAATTTTAATTAATAAACATATTTTAAGCAAATTAATATCGAAACACAAAACTGATTAAAAACCCCATACAAATTTCGAGTATTTTATGTAGCCTGAAATGGCATTAATATTATGACAAATGATTGATAACAGCTTGACGATTGGTTGATCAACTTTATCTAACCGACTGCCAGATGGTTATGCGCAACAATGATTGATGGGCCGACCTTAATAATAATACATTTCGGAATGGTTCCGATAATTGTATTTCAAGAATCGTTTGTTTTTTTTGCTTATAGCTGACGTTACCAGACACATCCATAAGAGAAACAGTTGTTGAATCTTCAAAGTGATTGGCTCAACATTAGAGGTACTCTGGGGGGTTTTCCCAATCCTAGCTAATTGAACTCACTCCACCTACTCCCCTTTGATGCCACAAAACCAACAATTTCCATTATGCCAAAAAAAAAAATACCTGCGCACAATAAAAGCCGAGGTTCTCAATGCCTGCCACATTCAATGTGCGGCACATTAATGGAGCATTAACGCTAATAACTCTGATGACATGCAATGGCAGGCAATAGTTTCTGGTTTAAGCCGAATTTTCGGCCCTTCCATTACCATTTCCATTTGGCAAGCGCCGACGGCTAACAACTATTCAAAGAGCAATTCATCTCGGGGTTTGCTTCATTTGGCAGCAGCGGCAGCAAAAATTAACCAACAAAATTAGCAATAATATGTTGCATGACCTGCAGATACCCTGTACACAGATCAAGTAAACCTTAAATTAGAAAAGAGAGTGATAAATATATTAAATATTTATTTATGAATTTATTTTATTACTTACCAATTTCTATCTCATTATTAGTTTCGTCATTAAAGATTATTAAGGTATGCAAAAATAGTTTTCCAAGGAATAGTTTAAATATTCCATTCAAGTATTCAACTGGTTACAGGGTATAAGTAAAAATATGCTGGTAATCGGCTTATAGTATTCAGTTTTGCCAATTTTTGCAGCTGGGCCATAATTTTGAGGCATACAATCGTCTGTATGAGGAGAAAGAGAGAGGGGAAGAGCAGAACGTAAGCGTGTAATCATTATTTTCAATGGTGGCAAACAAAGGAAAAGGCAACCGCGGCCGCACATCGTCAGCAAAAGGGGGCAGCGGAGATGGGGGCGTGGCGAAAAGTAGCATAAGAAAGCATAATGAACCCTAAATAAAAGTGCGCGCACATCGAAACTTTGGCCTCAACTTTTCCACGCTTAACACTTTTCCGCAACAATTTATCGTTCTTGTCGTTGGGCGGAAGTGTTTGGCATTGCCAAAAGATAATGCTCCGAGAACTCCCCAAGTAGCTGCAACAGTGGCAGCAACAGCAGCAGCAGCAGCAGCAGCAGCAGAAGGACCAAGTTTTTTGTGAGAGCCGCCAAATGCTTGCTGGGCTATCTCAAAGCCTGCAACACACAGCCAGCACATACACACAAACACACACACACACACACACACGCACACATACACACAGAGAGTAAACTTGCCACGCGACTTGCATTTCAAACAAAAAACTATCGCCAAGCTTTTGGGTGCCCTTTGCAGCGTCTGCTTTTGGGAAATCAGTGAGAAATACGTAAGCGAAACCGCCATATTATTTCGCCATTGATTGCAAATGGCGCAAATTCCCGTTATACCCCAAACGGCGACAACTTAAAAAACCGAAAGTAATTCGAATTTAATGTGACAATGGATTTGCCTGCTTATTTGCCATTGTTTTTCATGCCACACACACTTTGCTGCCGATGTGTTTGACATGTGTTAATGTTCCACAGATTTTGGCTGATAAATAAAATATGACAAACTACAAATTAATATAATTATCAGCAACATGAAATAATTTTTCGAAAATAAATCGCTTTTATTTTAAGAATATTTTACAAGCACCGAACAAAATGAAAATTTATTTGATTATTTTGATGTGTTGTTGATATCATTATTGGTACTATTGAAAATATGTGAATTTGTCAATAATATGACAATTTTCATCCATGAAATGTGTATTATTATATAATAATAACAATAATTAAATAGTTCCAGTTCTCGAAATGTCTACATTTCATTTTGATTTATACGATTTTATTCTCATAAATAAATAGAAATATTTTATCAACAAAAGACATGTAAATGTTTTCATATATTTAGCAGCTTAAAAATGTAAAATTTTCTGTTAAAAGACAACATTAAATTTAATGTTAAATTTGCCCCTTTTGAAAATGAAAACTTTCACTTTGTAAGTGCTTTTCAAATTAACCTAGTTCACTTCGTCTACTTGGCCAAGTAAACCAGTTACCAAGCATTTAACTAAATTACATTACACATACGACACGTCAAACATAAAATAAATTCACAATACTTTCTATCCACGAACTCTAAGCTAGAAGCAGACAATTGGATTGATTTGGCCATCAAAGCTAAGCTGGCTGCCAGACGTCTAACCAGGGATCCACTTGCACTTCCCATTTGAGCACCCCTTTCAAAAGGGGGGACACAAAAACGAAGAAGCAGATTTGTACTGCATAAAAATTGACTACAACTAAATTGTACGGCTTCCAGTTCAAATCAGTCCAAATCTAATATGAAATCGCAAAGTGAGTCCTACTCAGTTTCCAGGCAGCATTTTCTTCACTTCATTTGCTGTGGTTCTTATGTCAAGAGAATATAAATAAATAAATATAGCAAGCAAAACAAATGGAACACCGATTATTGAATACTCTACAAGAGATAATTATTCTCAGCAGTATATAAATAAATAAATCAAATAAAATATAGAACATCGATTATTAAATACTTTACAAAAAATGATTATTCTCAGCAGCAGCTACAAAAATTAAATGTCTTATTTAAAGAGACAAAATAAAATTAGCTATATTTACAAATATATTTTATATTAGTTACAGTTCCGATCATCATTTGTTAAACGAATCAATAAGATTATAGTTTTTTTTCTCCATTAAACATTAAATAGAAATATTCGCATTTTGGCTTATACGAAATTACATCAACTATTTCCGCTCGGAAGGGGAATAGAAATATTTCATTTGGGACAGCCAATAGCCCAAAAGTCATCTAATAAACGACAGTGAAAAGCAAACAAGCTGCCGGGCAACATGCGGCCAATAAGCCAAGTCAGTGCACAAAAGTGGGCGTGGCCTCAAGCTAATACCAATTCCACTTTGGCGCGTCAACGCGTAAGCGCGTTTATTACTATAAATATTAAAATGGGATTATCAAACAAAACGTACTTCAGGTTTTTATTACATTCTGCTAAGGATGCCAGCCCGAACTTTCTCTCCTGCCGCACACTCACTCTTGCTCTCTAGGGATCAACAGGACTAGGCTGGGCGGGTGGTGGTTGGTGGGTGTTTGGTGGGTGGCATTGCTCTGGGGTATCTCATTTGCTGCGCTAACTGCAGGGCTGCAATTTCTTGTGTTGACTTTGCCGTCACTTTGACTTTTCGGCAGCGCAGTGTTGCACGTAATGGCAAAGTTTTCCTCATTTTATTGTATTTTTCTACTCGCAAAGCAAGAGAGAGATTTACTTATGAAAAATAAATTTACGCTTGAGACTTGCCATTGCCTCAATGCTGACTACTGGCTCCTTACCCCTGACTCCCGACTCCTGACTCCTGACTGCCTCCTCCTGACTGCTACTCCTTCAAGCCAAGCTGCTTTGTTAGCTGTTTCCTTTTGGCGCCTCCTCAATAGTTTCGCTAGCTGGTTATTTATGCTCGTGAGCTCGTTAATTTTCAAATGGAGGCTGCTGCGACCAGTGAGAATTTATGTGCATGCCGCGGCGGTGAGGTTAAAAATTATGTTGCATACTTGTGCAGGTAATGGGCAAATTTCTATTCCACGCTGCAGCGCAAAGTGTGATTAAGGCTTGCACATATTTAAACTTGGGTGGCAAATGCTGGATGGATAGAGATAAATTGCCAGCAGGATAGAGAAAGTGCCAGCAAGAGGTTAAATGTTAAAAGTTCGCCTAAAGATAATCAAGAGAAATTTTGGAAAATCAACATTGTTACGAAATACATTTTTCAGCAATAGCCCAAAAATATATATTTTATATTTTTACCAAGAGATTTGACAGTATTTACTCACTGTGATGAATGTTGACCCAAGAATCTTAAGCCATGTAAATAAAAGAGTTGTTTTCGATTAGAACTCCATTTAAATGTACAAGCACAAAATTCTAATTAAATTTTTCATATTTATTATTATTGGAAATATTTGCCGTTTGGGCTTAAACTCAACGTTTACTTATTTTGTGTGAACTGTTTTATTCCCCTGATAATTACAGTGAGAACAGTCTACGACACAATAACATTTTATGGTCTGCACAATAAACTCAATTTAAAAGTAAGCCACGTGACACAAGAAACTCTCAATGCCACATATGCAATACTCCAAGGACACACATACTAGTACGTGTCAACTACACACACACACACACGAATACACAGCGACAAATTGAACTTGAATAAATAATTAAAAAATAAAAATAGAGAAAGAAGGGCAAACAAACAGAATAGATGCGAGTATAAAATTGAGTGTGTGGCCAGCGATAGATAAAAGATAAAAAAATAAAAATAACACTCGCACACACATACACACACACACCACAGATGGGGGGGAAAACAAAGGGAAAACTTTTTAATTTCAACACATGCGAAGAGTTGCAGGACACAAAAGCGATGAGCGCCGACAACGAAGACGACACTCGAAACGGAATAACTTATTTTCGTTGGGGAATTAAGGCAATTTGTAGCATACTTTTTGGGGCTTGTTTGGCAGCTGCAGCAGCAGCAGCAGCAGCAGCATTTTGACCCCAGCCAGGTGAGCCAGGAGCAGCAACCAGTAGAACGGACATCTCAAATTAATTTCACGTACACACACACACACACACACACACACACACATACACACACGTGTGTGAGTGCGTTTATAATTCTGTTTAAGTACGCTTCCAGGCAATATAATAAAGTTGGCCAGTTGTGAGAACTCATGTTGAAAGCTTGCTAACTTTAGCCAACTTTGTATCTGCATAGCATTGCTATAAGGAATTATACAAAAATAATGCAAAACTTTCATAAATTTAGCAGTCAATTAGACAAAGCTTAATCCCATCCAGTCCAACATCGTTCTTAAGTGCCAATTACTTGTATAAATAGAAAAACATTTTTGGCTACAAATTTTGGCTAAAAAATATTCACCTTGGATTTTGTTTTTAAACCATTCGCAAATAATGCAAGTGCATATTAAAATGTGTGCAGTGTATGTGGGAGTGCTCTGCATGTGCGTGTACTTGCCTCATTTTGCTGCAGGTTTCATTGTTAGGCACACCCCCCCACCTTCAGTGAGTGGAGTTTTGAGTGTTTTCAATTTCATTTCAGAACGCAGGCTTTCTAATTGAGTTTATTTTAACGTTGCCAGCGGCAGTTTTAGTTCGTGTTTGTTGCCCATTTAAATTTAATCATTTTCTTGTGTAAAAATCACTTTAATTGCTGTTCAACATATTAAAAAATTTTGTTCAGTAATGTTGCCTGCATTTTCTTCCACTCGGCTTGATTGCATCAAAACAAGGCATAATAATTTTCCTGCTTTTCTTTTGACATTTTTCATGATCAAACATGTGATAAAACTGACTGATTAATCGAGCAAAAAACATAATTTAGGTAAATCAGTTAAGTTTAAAGCATTAAAATAGAAGTAAAGGTCACTTCAAGGCTTGCAATTTATTTATGGCAACTGACATTGAGACATATTTACATAGACTTCATTTGCAATGCACTTTAAGCCAAATTTATCTTGTCAACTTTTCAAAAACACAAAACTATTTTTCAAGGGCAAACTCAGCTTGCATTTTGGCAGACAGCCCAATGTTTTCTAACCTACACAAACTGACCCCTCAAACAACACGCAATTCGAGCCGATAACTAAGGAACTCTACTAAAATCTATATAAAAATAGAATGCTCTGTTTTTTTTTGGTAGGTTTGATGAATGTACGGATTGGGCGCGCTTTTGTTTTAGCGGGTTTTCGAAAGGAAGGGTTAAGGGTTAGCCGAAAAACGAGGCACAAATGTGCAGCCAAAAACGGACGCTGGCGTACACAGGATATGACTTTGAGCCACATCCGGCGCCATATACACACATACATACACACACAGAAGAAATGTGGCCAACAGCCACGCCCCGCTCGTGAGAGACAGCGGAAAATTGACTGGCTGCTGCCTGCTGCCTGCTCAAGGCTATTTAAGCGCTCGTTAGACAAATTCAAATAAAGTAAAGGCAGCTGCACTAACAACACCAAAAAACAACTTGGCTGCTTCTTTGCACAGGACAAAAAAACACACACACACACACATATAAAAAACCAGCGGAAATCCTTCTTTTTTGTTGCAACCCAAATGCGATAGTTGTGCAACGAGGCAATAAAGTTTATTGGATTCCATTTTTTTCTTTCTTATTTGCCATTATTTGTTGAGTTTTTAAATGTGTTTTTGCTAGGTGTGGCATTCCGGAGATCGCTCAATATGAGTCTATTAAATGTTAGCTGTTTAGAATATGTCAAATTCCCAATTTTTATAATTATTCTCTGAAGAAGCATCCTAAAGGGTCTAGAAATATATAGTTGTATAATAAAAAAATTAATAAATAAATATAGATTACTAAATAAAAAACCATTTTAAAAAAACTAAAAAAATGTATGTTTTTACAATTAATTATACGTTGAGTTCTGAATAAAATCATACTTAAAATTGCAATGGATTCGTCATAAAAAATGGTCTTAATCTAGACCATTATCTAGATAAAATATCATATATATAAATTCCACAGGAACAATCGGCAAAGTTGGTTATCGAAACAAACTGCTAACAATGCATCGATAGCAATTGAAGGTAACAAACTTAAATGGCAATTGAGTTCTATACAGATCTATATATATATATGCTAAGTGCACACGCAAATTATGGCCAACATTTAGTTGCTTGCCTTTTGGCCTTCCTCATTGTTGGCAATTGCACAAAAGTTTCTTTTTTATTGCTTTTGAATGCTATCTAATTTGGGGCGCACATGCGAAAATTTGACTGGCAACGCCTAGAAGAACTTCGAAAATGCCACCCAACTCCTCAAACCTCCTCCAACTAGTCCCCATCAGCTGTCCGCCCATCACCTGTCCGCCCCTCACCTGCAGGCATTCACCGAACTTTCAGCTAACGAAATCGATTCGATGTACTTTGGCCCATTGCATTTGGTTAACGCCCCTTGGCAAGCAAAACAAAATTCTTTTGTTGGCGTGGCAGAGGCAAAAGTTTACCACACGAATCTCGATGCACGCGTGTTTGAGCTTAGCAGCTGCTTCTCTTATGAGCCGCCCAAATGTAGGCGTGGTCACATGCCAAATTTGGCCAATTTAATCTGCTTAACGCGAATCGCAAAGTATGCAACAAAATTTGAAGATATTTTTCTTAAAGTTCATTAAACAGTTTTTCTGGTTTGTAAGTTGAGTGGCAGATTGAGAAGGGGGCGGGGATAGACGTGGCAGCGGCACAGCTGACCAAACTTTTATTCGGACTGTCATAAAGGTTTTCAATTATTGCTTTTAAAATTGTTGCCTTGTTTACACAAGTTTCGCTGGCGACAAGCTCAGCAATGGCAAAGAAAGCTAAAGAAAAGCATTTTTTTTTTTGGCAAATGACAGAAGACGAAAGCAAAAAATAAAGAAAATTGAAAAGGAAAAACCGTTGAACAAAGCATTTAATTTTTTGTCTCCTCGACTGCCCGCTGGCGCCATCGGTTTTTTTTTTTCATTATGTGGTTGGACTTTTGAGCAAAGCGAGAAAAGCGTGGACAATGTAAAAATGCTAAATGCTGAGGTATTCGAGAGAATTTTGCTGAATACTCCTTGACAAATGATTGATGTTGACTAACTAGTGAATAAAACCATTTACTAAGCAAATAAACTTGTGGAGAAGTTGAATTGTTAATGAAAGAACGAATAGTTATGTGAACATTTGTTGGGAGTCAAAATTGATAAAGTGACTTGGGATAAAATCTATTCTAAAATACCACAATAAAAGATAAGACATAAAAGATAGACAGATAGATATATAAAATTGATAGTGCTAATAAACTATCTATGCCTACCATATGGCATTTGATTGGCTGACTTGAGATAAACTCTATTCTAAAATACAACAATAAAATAGAATAAATTCATGAAGATACAATGGGAAAATCTGAAAAATTACACTAGATAGATAGGTAGATATATAAAATAAATAGAATATTACTAATAAAATATCTATGCTTACTCTATGGCAATTAAATTAACGTTTGCTTGGAGTTTATTTATTTATTAACTAACTTGAGATAAACTCTATTCTAAAATACTACAATAGCATAGAATAAATTCTTAAAAACACATCGGAGAAATCTTGAAAATTATATTAGATAGATCGATATATTTATATATATATATATATATATATATATATATATATATATAATAGATAATATTAATAACATATCTATTCTTACCATATGGCATTTAAATAAATATTTGTTGGGCGTCAAAATTGATTAACTGACTTCAGATAAACTCAATTCCAAAATACCCCAATATAATAAAAAAAAAACTCGTGAGAATACAAAAAGAAAATCTTGTAAATTATACTATATAGTAGTATAAAAAGAAATAGCTATGGTATTATCAGTAGGACACTTAAAAACTTTTTGCTGGCTTGACATGCATTTAAAAGGCGCCAATTTGGACTGCCAATTCAAAAGGAAAATCTGTCAATGGCACTCAAAATGGCTGCCCTTGCAATTGTGTAGTTTTATCTCGGAGTGTGCGTATGTGTGTGTGTATGAGAGTGTGTATGTGTTAACCTCAAACACTTCTTGTTAGCAAGTGCTATGCGTGTGTGTTTGATTCTTTTCAAATTTCCACACTCAAACAAAAATCGAACTTTTCTGTTGTGTTTTCTTTTCTGCTTGCCTCGCATTTTTCGGATATTTTCTTTTGCTTTTCTTTTTTGTTCTTTTTTTTTTTGTTTTTTTTTCTGCGTAATTTTTAACGCAATTTTGTGCTGCTCGTGCTGAGTGTTTATGTTTGAGTTTTAGCGCCTGAAAGTGTGCTTCAAAATCCAATGCTCTGTTTCTGACACCCTTCAACCACATGCCACACACACACACACACACTCCTCACTCCACTGTCAATAATCGAGCTGTGGCACGTGTCTCGCGGCTTCGTTCGCGTCCTTTATGGTTATGGACCTTGGCAATGGGCAGCGTCATCGATTTGTGGCGCCCCTAAAACGCAGTAGCCAGTGCAAAAAGTCGTTTCTGTGGCACTTACAGCTTTTGTCTAATAGTCGCAATTGTAGTCAAGTGCCGGGGCGTTGCTGCAAGTACTCCACTTTTACAGTTATCGGTTGACCGACCAAATGCTTAGAGCCGCTTGACTTTTTGCCAGAGATTTCAGCCTGGCCGTTTAGTGCTCAATTGTTTTAGCCAACCAATTGACAATTGGCAGGCAAGAAGGAAGTCGTTGAATAAGGCGGCAAATAGAGCAAGTCTGAGATAGATGAACTGTATTAAATATAAATATATATAAATATAAATAAATATATATAAATAAATATAGCAAATAGGTTTAAAATAAATATACAAAAAATTAATTAAATAATTAAATTCAATTCTCCATTTATATTCTACTATTAAATTCCTACATCTTCATCTTAATAATAAACTTGTCTCAGTCTATTTCCATTCCCCCTTCGCCTGTCATCTAACCGCAGACAACTTTCTTCAAAACTTTCACTGCATTTCAACAGTCAGCACATTCTAAGTGCACCCCTGGGACACATCGAAAGCCCATACATTTTCATTCGCAATTGAATATTAATAGGCCATAAACACACGCACCTACACACACACCCACACACACCCACACACACACATAGATAAAGTTGAAAACCCAGGCAGCCGCATCATTTACGGCGCGTTCTAAACTATTTCATTTAGACGGCACTAAAACCCAACTTTTAACTCCCTATTTTGAACCCCAGCCACTCATTTTGGCGGCTGTTCAAATCATTAACATTGCCATATTCAAGTTGCGCATACGCCACGTGTGACAGCAGCAGCAGCAGCAGCAGCAGCAGCAAACAATGTGAACATGTCAATGACGCCAGCTGCCTTTTTGCTGCTCAACCGCTTAACCAAAAGCACACACAGACACACACACACACACACACACACACACACACACACACACACACACACACCACACACACACACACACACACGCACACCACACACTGCCATCAATAAACATCAAATGCTGTGTAAATGTCGCAAGCAATAAAAATCTGTAGGCGCTGACAACTGACTGAAAATGGAACTGTAACTGAAACTGGAACTGGAACTGAATCAGTGACTTGATGAGGCAACGTTAAGAGTTTGGTTGCCAGCGACAATCAGTTAACCAATACACACATACAGTCACACATACTGCTACATGCTAAAAATAGCTGGCAGCCATTTGGAATTGTCGTACTTCGCATCTAATTGCGCAAATTTTTGGAAACTGTCAAATTTTGCAGCAATTGCTAAACCGCCGGCTCTCGGTCTCGGTCTGGCTCTGGTCTAGGTACGAGTTGCCACGCCCACAAATGTGTGTATTCCGCCCCTGTGAGCGTTAACTTTATTATGTGTGCGGCTGCCACGCATGCAGCGCAAAATTCGCGACTTCTAGAGAGAGATGGAGAGAAAGAGAGAGAGAGCGCGACTCTTTGGCTGCGTCTCCGTTGAGTTTTTGGTTTTTGGCACTTTTGAGTTGCACCTTCGCTGGGTTTTTAGCTAGCTGGCATTTAGTAGAGCTTTTACTGCCGCCTTTTAATGGCAGCGGTTTAATAGCTCCTCGTTCTGCCTTCGATTTGGCCCAAAATGAAAATAGTTTCGAGTTTGATTTATGTTCGTCGTTTTAACGGCTTTTGCTGTACAGGTTTCAGGTTTATGGCCTTAAGCCTGCCAAGACTACCAAATGTTTGTGCTTCTAATTTCTGCAGAAATTCGCCTCAGCTTCAATTTCATTTTCATTACTTATGAGCCTTAATTACTCAAGAAAGACAACAAATAAAATAAGTGTTGCTTTAATAAACTGTAAAATTAATTCTTAGTCAATTCTCGCATTTGATTATTATTTATTTAATTTGGAATTATTCTAACACTTTTCCAGGCTGGCATAAATTAAGTATTAAAATGTATCTCATATTTAATAATTGGGATTGTGTGAAATGGCTTGTGATTTAATTTAATTGGTTATTTGACCTGAATTTCCAAAATGAAATGTAATAATTCTAAGCAGCTCATTTGTAACATGATTTAATAATATGTTTTTGTAAGACAGTTGTTATTAAAATTTGATTTAAATGCTTCTTGTAAAGTGCTGGGAAAAGCAAAGCAAAACATAATAACAAATCCAGTTGGAAATGGCTTAAAGTTTGCGTCGATTTCGTTGCATTTGTTTTATGAAAATTTAATGCAAATGTCTCACTTTGGCAGAGTGCTCAAGCACTGAGCTAAAGGATTTGCATGCACCTAAGCTCTGGAGACGCCCGGCGACACAACCAGACACCAGCGCAGGGAATAGTTGTGTGGTGCTGTGGAAGGGGAGTGGAGCGAAGGATGCTGGGCACCCCTGCTCCTCCAAGACGACACTTGACTTTGGCTTTGGTGGCGCGTGTCGTGTCGTGTCGTGTCATCTAAAACGGAAATGGCAGCCATTACGCAGCAAGGACGAAACTTTGGCGTCAGTTGCTGTTGCTGTTGCAGCTTCAGTTGCCACGCCGGCTTACATTTCATCAGTGCTAATGATAAGAAAACAATTCGACGAGCGAAGAAACTGGGTGCGAAAGAAAGCAGCGCCAACAAGTCAAATGCCAACAGGACACTAAAAAAAAAAAAGAGTGCAGCGGGGGGAGAGAGGGAGTGATGTCAGGGGATGTGCTACCAGCTGCTTAGCACGCATAAATATTGTAATAAGCATGAAAATTACAATTTTAGCTGCTGCTCGATGCCGACGTGTCTGTTGCACTTGGCAACGCTACTTGCCACTTGCTACTTGCTACTTGCCACTTGGCATTGAAGCATTTTGTAATTTACATTTAATTAGGGGATTTTGTGCAACGAAAATTGCAATTGCGAAGGCGACAACCAACCAAGACATGGACTAAGACTAAGACACAGACTGAGGATGAGACCAGGACATGGATGTTGCAGGAAGCGTCAGTGTGGCCAGGATGTCTGAGCCCTTTTGTTGAGGTGCCAGCTAGCAGGAATGGCGTATTTACATAGCGCACAGCTGCAGCGGCTCAAAGGATTTGTGAACGCAACAAGCGGGAGCAAAAAGTCTGGCTGCGTCGCACGCCGACTTGCCCCACGTACATGCAACATTTAATTAAGTGACTTTCTACACTTTGTGTTGACTTTGCTGCTTTGCCTCATTTTTTTTTTTTTTTTTGCCATGCCTGCATGTCGTGTGGAGGGCATAACTACCAACCTGGTTATGACTGTAAACAGGAAATTAAGTTCTAAGCCGCTTGCCATCAGGATGGGGTTAATTCTACGGGTTTTGTGGGTGGCCGACTAGCTTGAAAGGTTGGTTAAAGTGGGTTAACGGGGGGTTAAGGGGGGTTAAGGTAGTCGGCCATTTGAGTTGCATGCTGAAAGCATAATTGAAGGCATTTTGATGCAGCTCAACTCAACTTGCTATGGCAAATGGAATTAAGTTTTGGATTACGATTTGGATTTGAAAATACAATTCAAGTTTGGCAGCCGGACTTAGTTTTAGTTACTAACTAACTAAATTACTTTACTCAAGTGGATTAGAGCCAACAATATATGCCAGATTTAAGTGAAATTGAATTCTGAAATGAAGCTAGGAAAAAATAAAAATCTACATTTGTAAATAATACAAGAACTTAACTATAACCGAGCACGCATTCAGAAATATCTTATATTGATCTATTTACATTTATACTCACTAATATATAAATTGTAAAAATAATTAAATAGTACATTTGGCAGGAATATTTTTGGTTAAACAAAGCATTTTTACAATCGATTTAAGTCAAGTTTTCAATTCAAATATGCAGGCTATAAATTAAACATTTCTTTATAATATTTAATATTTGCAGAAGATGGGATATTTATTAGAAATTCAATTAGAAAAGTTATTTTTATTAGTACAACTTTTACATTGAAAATTGTAATTTTCAAATTTATTGTAAGCTTTAATAACTTTATTAAAATTTAAGCGAACTCGCATTCAGTTCTATAATCCAAGTTAGCTTAATATGTTAGTTAATAATTTAGCTATACATAAATAAATATAAAATAATGCTTATATATTATTTTATTATATTATTCTATCTATATTTATACTCACTTATATATAAATTGATATTTAAAATAATGCATTTATTCATATATTATTTATTTATATATTATTCCTATATTTACATTTGATTATCTTTTAAAATGTGTTGTTGAATAAATAAATAAATATATATAAACACATCTAACTTTACATAATATTTTTAAGAGTTTTACAATCTCTTCAGTTTCTTGCACTTATTTTAATAATAATTATTATTCTCTAATAAAATTTCTTTATTTTGCTTTAACTAAATCCAACCACAAACTTTTTGGCTAATAATCGTTTGTGCCACTTAAAGCAAAAGCAATGCCAAAAATGCCAAGTGCCCACGAAAGCAATGTTAGCCATGTTCATACCTCAATCTTTCGCCCAGTTGGCGCTGCCAAGCATTATTAGCCTTGGGCATTTGGCCACACAAATACCGTAAATATTCCAAATTCCATACCCAAAAGGTTAGCGGATTCAGTCACGAAAATTTCAATAAAAGCTATGTTTGCCACACAGATTGAAAGTGCACTGCGAGAACTCAATTATAGCTGAATTTGGCTAGGAGTATTTGGCGGATCTGCTTAAAGTATCTCAAAGGTGCACAAACCTAAAAAAAAAAATGCTTAAGCAGCAACTGCGGATGGCTAAAAGAGACACGAGACTGGCTTAAAATATGCGTAACTGTTTCTAAGCTATGTCTTTAGGCAGCATACACGTGTGGGTGCGTGTGTGTGTCTGTGTGTGTGTGTGTGCCGGTGTGTGTTTTTGTGTGTGTGCCAAAGAATGTTGTTGCTGCCGAAAGGAACGAGAACATTGTTGCTGAAATTGCTCGTGTTTTGTGCGTCATGAAATGTGGCAGAGGGCGGAGCATGTTGGAACTGGCTAAGTAACCACATGCTGGGGGAGGCGGTTGTGGGCGTGGCTTTTGGAACAATTTAGTCGGAGACAGCACAGCTTAAATTCACTTTTAATACAATGTTTTTTTTCTTTCTTTTTTTTGCTGTTAGACATACCTGAAAGTTATTTAATTTATATCGAGCATCTTTTATTTAAGCACACACAGAAAATAAGCAAACATTTGTGTTTCCCAAATTTAAGGCTTGTGATTGCGTAAGTCTTAAGAATTACTTACACTCAATTCACCTGCTTCCTGGTGCGCTTCAGTTAAGCTTGGCCCAAAAAAGAATTTCACCTTAAATTCAATTCATTTCTTTGCAGCTCGCAAAATTGGCTTCCTTATTTGACCAACATTCGGTTTTGGCCGTTGAGCATCGCATATATGGTTGGTTAAGCAAAGCATTCTTGCAATCGATTGGAGTCAAGTTTTCAATTCAAATATGCAGGCTATAAATAAAACATTTCTTCATAATATTTAATATTTGCATCAGTTGAGATATTTAGAGGAAATTCAATTGCAAAAGTTGTTTTCAGTTGGTAAAACTTTTATATTGAAATTTGCTTAAATAACTAAAATTATTTGAGCAGTCCAAGTCGATATTTTAATAATTATTTATGTGAATTGATAAGTTGAAATATTTATTTAGTTTTTATTTAAATAGGTATGTGAAAAATATATTTAAATTATTAAAAAGTTTACCCAAAAGTCAGGAAAAAGTCTTTTTTATTGGTTTATTTCGCATAATACTTAAACATTTATTTAGATATGCACAATTTAAACTTTTGATTAATAACTGACGTATTCTGTATTAACTTTATTACAAAAATGGCTTATAAAAAAATCTGTAAATTTGGTTTTCAACATTTTTACTTTGTGCAACTTTTTAACTAGAAAGCTATTTTCAAATCGTTTTGTTTTGCAAGAAAGTTGAACTAGAAATGAAAGTTTCCTCAAGCCACAGTCACACACACAGTCACACACACACATACACAGATTTGCAAAGTTGGTATAAAATAGATTGTTAAAAAATAGGAAAATAAAATCAGATACCAAAAGCGTTTATCTACCAACCAACTAATTCTTACAAATTATGAGTGGCCAAGCTGAAAGGATAGCAATTGAGGAAGGAAGGGAGCGGGGTGGGAAATGGTCTTAAGATTTGGTCTGTCGCCTCTAATAACTATGTGCCTGGTTATTATAAAACTTTTTCCATTTGGCAAAAGTTTTACGCACGAAAATGCGACTTTCCCAAAGAGAGGAGAAAACAATAAGAAAAAAAAATAAAATAAAATAAAATAAAATGCAGTGAAAATGCCAGCGACACACGCAGAAGGAAAATGAAACGATCAAAATGTGGCAAAAGTGAAGCAATTTACCAGAACACGTCCAAGCATTATGCTGTATTACAAGATGCAAGGGGAATGCAACTGATGGGTTAGTGGCAAGAGTGGCAAGTGTGGTAGCAAGGGGAATCAAGAAAATTTCATGCACAACATATACAAAGTTATACAGTGACTTTTGTAAAGCATTTGACGCTGCTGCTGTTGCTGCTTCTTCTTCTTCTTCTTCTTCTGGGTGAAGTGCATGTGGCTTGGTTACAAATGTTGCCAAGTGTTGTGTGTTGTGTGTTCTGTGTGTGTCCTAAATATATCCAGGCGCAAACTTTCCAGGGGCAGCATTTGAATTTGAAATTGAAAACAAGTTTATAACGTGAATTGGCAAATATAGCGTTGTTGCAACATGTTGGCTTGGGGGTTGGGTGTCGTAAAGATTTTGCTGCTGCCACGCACGAATGACATTGTCAAACACTCGCACACTCGCACACACACACGGACACCCACACACACACATACACAGTGGCACTCTAAGCTGTTCCATATTGACGCACTTGTTACTGAAGTAGCAACTCTTAAAGGGACTTTGGTCTTGAGTTCTTCTCCAGTTCTCCACTTCCCCTCTTCCCCACTTCCCCACTTCTCTGCTCCTCTGTTTCTCTGTCTTGTTTGCTTGGACTTGGACGACTTTTGGATGCCATTTGTTGTTGCATGTTGCATTTGTTTTGTAACTGTGTCGATCCACAAAACTCTTTACCAACCCCGTACCCCGTACACCCCCTTGCCCAACACACATAACTTTCATTTGCGTAAGTCGCTTGCAACGTTTGAAAGCCGTGGGGCAAACTGTTTGCTCGCCTCGTTTTCCATTCAAATTGCTTTCTTTTTCTTTTCGCCTATATAAATATGTGTACTATATATATATATATATATGGAATATATATATGCATTTCTGAATTATGTACATAAATGCACATGTTGTTCGCCAGCCGCTTTATGTTCCATTTACCTAGAGAAATGCAAATATTTTTGACGCAGTTTGCGACTGTTTCTCAAGTTGTGGCAAATACAGGTCAAGTTTCTCGCTCAGAAATATTATGACAGTCTCTGTGTGTGCGTGTGTGTGTGTGTGTGTGCGTGTGTATATATGTGAATGTATAATGGGCTTTGAAGTAGTGCGAGAACGATTTTTAAGTGCAATATTTAGCATATATATATGCTAAAAGTATTCAACATTAATTCATCTACAAAAAAGCGATTTATTTTGCTAAAACTAAAACTTGCTTTATAGATAAAACACTCAATTTTTGACTATTTGCAAATGACTACACATTTTTTAGAAGTACAAGTTTTGTATTTATATTCTTGAAGTATGTTTGTATTTTTTTAATATGCAAGAATTGGAATTGAAATGATTTAAATTTAAAATGACTTCTTATTTAGGGTAGTTGAAAAATTTATAAAATAATATTTTATTCAATGCTTTTTTTTACTATTTCTTGGATTACATTTTAACTTAACTTTTCTGTTTATGGAACTGCTAAACAGAACTCAGTCGATATCAGAAAAATAAATAAATAATAAATTAAGCAAAACTGTATCAGTTTAATGACTAATTGTTGAGCAGTTGTATAAAAAAAAAACAGCTGAAAAAGTAAGAAAAAAATACAAAAACTATGGGTATATAAAGCGTGAGTTTTATTAGAGAGTTTAGTTTAGCAATCGACAGCAATCGAGGAACATTGTGAAGAGAATCGCAGCAATTTACAGCAAAATGAATTCGATTTGCGTTTTTGTCTATTTTACCTTGGTCGTTGCCATAATTGCAACGGCTGATCACGCCCCCCACGAGGCAGGCAGTAAGGCTGATGATGTTGTGCACTGGACTACTGGTGGCAACAACAAGGGCGCTGCTCACCTGAACCATACAGTTACGAAGTCGGCCACAACTGTCACAACTCCAAAAGCCACAACTAGCGCAACGGCGACTCCAACGGTGGCTGCCACCGATGCCAAAGTAACCAATGGAGTTAAGCCCGCCGCTGAAACTCAGGCAAGCGTGGCAGGTGCAGCTGCAACAGAAGCTGGCAAGCACACAGCAGGAGTTACCACAACCACTGAGGCAGCCAGTGTGACCATCACAACTGCTCCAAAGGCGAAGTTAATTCGTAAACATTAAGCTGTCATTTGAAAAATTTATAAACACACATTTAACTTATTGTAAAACGTAATCAAAGCAATATTTCCAATGATGTGTGAAGCAATATACAAACCCAAAAAAAAATAAATTAAAAATTAAAGCAAATTAATATTAAAAGCACAAATTAAAAATAGACTTTTTAGTGGGTGTCAACTGTAGGCTTAAATATAAATAGAAAGAATATCTATCAAATGGCTTGACAACCGTATGCCATGTAATCGGAGTGAAACTATTGGCAACAAGGACATCACGTATCCTTTTCAATGCAATAAACACCAATGGCAAAAAGCGAGCGATAAGTTAAGCAGACAATGTCCTGCACGATGTCCTCTGTGTTTACCTGCAGCATCTTTCAAAGTCGCCAAGCGGACGGCGACGGCGACGGCGACGGCGACAAACTAAAAAATTTAACAAAACCAATTATTTGATTTAAAAATTCCATTAAAAGATAAAAAACAAGCTGAGAAGCACGTTGTGTACTCCTCTGTGGCAGGAGTAGCTGCCAGTTGTGGCCGCCTGTTGACATGCCGGGCCATCCTCAAGTCAAGGAGCTGCTCCCGTTGTCTTCCCAGAGATAAGCTGGCAAAGAACGGCAAAAAAAGAAGAAGAGGAGAGACTCTAAAGGGTTTAACACGTGCAGCATTGTCGCCACTGTCTGTGGCCATAAATAAAAGTCGCACTTGGCTAGAAAAACGAATACAACAACAACAACAATAACAACAGTAAATACAACTAACAGGACTAAAGGACAAGGCAAAGGACATTGACAGGGGCCAGCATTAAGATAGTAACTGTGACAGGCCGACACTTTGATAATGATGACAGCCAATTGTGGCTGCTCACAATAGTTTTTTTTGCCACTTTTCTTACCTGTTGCAAGTTGAGATCGTTGGCCTGGTAAAAAAGTGATCAAAGCTTGAATTTCTGGATTATTGTTTATATTTTTATTAAATAATAATTTATACTAAAATTTTGTGGAATTGATCTTAATGTTAAAAATGTTTGTTTACAATTAGTTGAGGCATAAATAAAAACTGCTTTAAATATAATAAGAAACTGTTAAATGCAGCTTTTTAATATATTTATGTATATATTGTGTGAAACACGTGTAGTCAACACGATGAGACGACGTTTCGAATCGAACTGTTTAATTAGCATTTCTTTATTTTATTTTATTTATTTTATTTGTTTTATTAATTTTACTTATTTTATATATTTTATTTTTTTTTTTTATTTTATTTATTTTATTTATTTATTTAAACGGAGTCGCTTGTAAGACGACTCCATGTGACGTTTATTCTTCTTAGAATATCTGAGCTTTATTCCTCTAAAAACGTGATGCCCACTCTTCCAAGAACGAGATGTGTTCACTCTTCTAAGAATACGATGTTTATCCATCCGAAAATAGCTGATAAAGTCGTCTCCATATGACACGCTGTCATTAAAAACTAGCTGAGCCTTGCAGCGTCTCATGTTCATACTTGAACACATGTATATATATATATAAATATATATTTACAGCTTAATTTTAAATATATTTCTTAATATATATATATTTATTTACAGCTTAATTGTAAATACATTTCTTAATATATATATTTATTTACATAAAATCTAAGATGCGTAGTCAACGAAAACTATTCAATGCAGCTTTTTAATATATTATATTACATTATATATTAATTTAATAATTTAAAATACATTTCTTAATATATATATATTTATTTACATAAATTTTAAAATGCGTAGTCAAGAAAGAAACTTGAAAAACTTGCGACTAGCTATTATTTTGCCACTAACAAGAAGAGAGTTTTTCATTCTTATGTTTCAGTACTCAATTTTCTCTGTGTTTTTCTCTCTCTCCTTGTTTTTCTTTTCTCTTGTCTATGTTGTCAGCAACAGCCGTTGTGTAACTGTTCTTAAGAAGTCAACAATTTATGTTCTGGTTGTTTGTTTATTAGCAAAGGATACTTGGCAAATGCGTACAATTTTTACAATTGGCAGCCACGGTTATAATTTTATCTTTCAGACCGTTAACTTTTGAAAATAACATTTCATTATTGCTTGTTTATCAGCTGAATAAATGTAGTAAAATATATAAAAGTTGAAACTCCGTTTTGCAGAGAGAGTTTTCTCTTCAATTAGTGCCAGAGTATTTCAGCTTCGTCACCTCAAAAGAGAAGAAAATGAAAATTTTCTGGTTTGTTTTATTATTTTTACATTTTGTTGGCAAAATGCTTTTTGTTGGCATCTTTGCTGCACTTTGTGCCAAAGTGTAATTGAAATACACATTGAAACTTTGAGCATAATGCTCTTACAAGTTATATATACATTATTTTCTTCGTTTTTTTTTTTTCATTCTTTAGCAAAACTATAAAATGCATATTATATGGGAGTAGCAGCTGTAACAGGAGTTGGTTGGTTTGGGGAGAGCCAAAGTACATAAGTAGAAATTATGTGCGCATAAGGATGAAACGGATGCAGACGGCATGAAAGTTGGACTCAAAGCCACCGTCAGAGTTGGCATATGAAGGAAACCAACAACAACAACAAGATCAACAACAACAACAAATGCTGCAAATATGATTTAATAGTGCAAAGTGCTTCTTTCTTGCTTCGAACTGCATCCTTAACTTTTAGCAGTGCTGCTCTCTGGGCATCATTTTGTTAGCGAGTCAAGTTGTAGTCTGTGGAGTGTCTTAGTTGCTCGCTGGGATTGTGGTTGTGGTTGTGGGGCATGATGGTGGGGTGCATTTCTAGCTGAAGTTTCTGCGGTGGCCAGCGTAGCGCCTGACAGCAAGCTGTCAAGTTCTGCGGCTTACACAAAATTTAAATAAATTGATGAACGACATTGGAGAGAGAGAGAGTGGAGTGTGGAGCTGCTCCTTGGCAAGTCCTGCAGTTGATTTGCTAAGCCCACTGGCTATATGTTGCAACGAGGCATTTTTTTTTCTTTTTTATCCGACAATGCTGAAAACTTGCCACACAAATTATATTAGAGCGTCGAGTGGCTGCAACTCCCCTGCCATTGCCATTGCCTGCAGCCGAGTAACTGTAACTTCTGCCAAATTGTATTATGCATGAAAAGCGGCCCGGACGCGGTCTTAGACACATGTTGTTGAGATGCGGTCGGTAACTGTTGCAACAGCTGCCAGCTGGCTTGATTGGCTGCTCACAGCACAGCCTTGTGCGGCAAGCAAGAAACGCCATGTGGTTTCAACTATTCCAAAGGCAGAATCTGTTTATGAATTAATTGAATATGTTTATGAAGAAGTAGTTTCAAGCTGTTTATTTATATTTCATTTGATTCAGTGAATCGATGAGTCTACCTCCATTTTTGCTCATCAGCACTTCAAGTATAAATCTGTCAAAAAAACAATCATATACCAAATTTGGCTGTCAGCAAACTACTTACGAAACTCGCCTCATGCCACACACACACACACACAATAAAATGCCATTTAATCGAACGTGTCATTAAACTTTCCATCAATTTGTGACGCACACAAAAAAAAAAAAAAATAAAAATAAAACTGTCAAAAAAAAAATTGTCACCGACAACTTTTTGTGTGTGTTTTCGCTGCTGCTTTTCACTTTTAATTTGGACACAGAACTTTTTACCACCCACAACACACACATTCTTATAAACAATTTAAGCCATACATGTGTTGTTATTGCAGCACAAGACAAACAGTGTAGAGCTGAGCTTGCTGCCACTACTCCCTCCCCCCCCCACCCCTTCCCCGCTCCTCCTGCCTTCGCTTAACAGTTTTGTGCAGCCAAAACGTGTTTATGTCTGTTCATTGTCACATTTACTTGTAAAGTTTGCTTTTTTCTTAACCCCACCCGCTGCTTGGCATATGGCATCGAAACGGCTGCCACTGCCACTGCCACTTTGGGCCAGGCCAAGAGTGCGCTCCTTAGACATGTCAGCGACACAACAGACACTTGCAGTCTGCACCAGCGACACGGCGAGGGCAAAACGACAAAACCAAAAAAAAAAGAGGCAAAAAATTGGCAAGCTGAAGCAAAACGGAAGCAAATAAGCACAGCATAGACGACGATTAAAAGTGCAGACGTCGCTGGGACATAAACAAGGCACAAAGCTAAAAAAGAAAACAACAAAAAAAAAAAATAAACTAAAAAAAAAAAAAACAGAAGACATACGAGTCGAGAACTAAAACAAAAGTTGCAACAGTGTTGGCAGCAGCCAAAAGATTTTTCTCGATCTTGACGAAAAAACTACAAACAAACCCACACATGCACACACCCACTCACACACCCTCACACACACACACAAATGCACACACACCATAACACACAAAGATGCACAAAGAACATCTTTTGGCTTTTGTCGATTTACAATTCAAGAACTCAAAATAAAAAAATTGCATTCCTTTGGCATTGAGTAACTGACTTAAATGGAGAATAGTTTCAATTGGTTAAAGCTAAATAATATTAAATTATACAGTAAATAAAACTATACTTAAAAATTAGCACTGAATTAATTTATACAATTTAGCTAAATTTATTTCTGTGTTAAAGTTAAGAAACTACAATTTTATTGGCAAAATTGGCTTTGAAATTTATTGGAATTCCACTCAATTATTTTTTTTTTTGCCGTTTTATAATGCGCTTTTGCAGCATATAAAACGCGTCATTTTCAGTCCGATTTTCGTGGCATTTGTTGTTGTTTTTTTTTTGGCTGTTATTTTTGTTGGCAGCCAGGAAACGTCTGCTTAGCGGTTGCATTTCCGTTTTGCCGTTTTGTCTATCTCAACTGCAGCTGGCAAGCACCTCAAACACACACACACACACACAGAGACACATACATAGAAATGGAGCATATATAAATATGCATACGTGCGCATAGTGTGCGCTTTTTTCCCCTCACCCCTCGCCAGCACCTTGTGCACTTCACCCACTTGAGAAATAAGGATTACAATTCCATTTCAATTTCCTGCTTCTGCTTGTTATGCACACAAACAAAATGCAGCAGCATCAGCAGTCAAGAATGGTGGCTACTTGCCACGCCCCTTCACGCTGCAATACCAAGGCGTCATATGTGAGCCTGTGCATGACTGTATGTGTGTGTTTGTGTGTGTGTGTGTGTACGTGTTGTTTACTCAAGGCTTAAGGTTTAAAATGGATTTGTTTGACTGGCAGCCAGCCGGCTTGAGCACGACTACACACTGAGCAGATACCCGCCAGATACACTTGTCCCCCCCACAACACACTGCACCCCCTGTACCCCTGCACCTCCTTTGGCTCCCATCCATCCTTCTTGCCTATTGCGAACACATGTCGTACACGCTCAACGCCATTTAAGCTATTTAACAGCTTCCTTAAGCTGCAGTTTTCCTCTCTGCGTTGCCTAGTTTTCAATTTACTTTAGCTTTTCTCTGCATTTCTTTTTGTCTTTTTATTTTGTATTTTTGTATTTTTGTGTTCTTGCCGTATTTGTCTTGGCCATGCCTTAATTAGCTTTTGTTCGCTTGGCTAAAAGTTTTGTTACTTTACTTTTTTTCTTCTTCTTTTTTTGTTGCATTTTATTTTTGTTTGTCTGCTTTTGGCTTTTATTATTATTTTCAAGCGTTTTTTAATTTGTAATTTTTATGCCGCTTCTCTTGCCTTCTTCCGTGTTGCATCATCATCATCATTATCTTCATCATCATTATCATCAGCGTTTTGTACTTCGTTTTGGTGCACATTAAGCGCTTCTTTCTTTGGCTGCAATTGAGTTTTTGAGTGTAATGGCAAAAGTTTAATGAAAATTGGGTAGTTAGTTGGCATTTAAGTTGCTTACATTTTGGCTAAGTGAAATCGCTTGTGGTTAAGGTGGTAACTCTCTCTATATCTCTTTCTTTCTCTCTATCTCTCTTTCTCTCTTTCACTTGCAACAATGGAATATCATTTTTTATAAGATTAAAATACAGCAGGTTTTCTAACTTAGTCATAAGTTCTGCGAGACACATTTTCCTTCTATCGATAAGCTCAAGTAATTTGATAACATCTGTCAATGCCAGTTATCGGAATTTATTCCAGTAATGCATTTGCCAGCTTTGAAACACATGTTTACAAGATTATTATGTACAAATGCAAAATGCAACCAGTTGCATAAATGCTCCGACAGCATTTGGAATTGGCTTAGTCTGACATTCAAATGCAAAAAGTGATGTTATTAACATTTGGCGTGCTCCTCGCCATGGTTTTCCATAGCCAACAGGAAGCAATACAACGATCTGATGCCTTTGTACCAGATGGTTCGCTAACAAACGAATATCCGACTTGGATTTATGAAGAAGATAAAAAAAATCCACCAAAAACGCAGCAACAAATCCGCATTGACAGACCCACAAAAGTGCCTCGAAATTATATCAGAAGCAGAGGGATTACGACCAGGCAGCCAAGAAGAAAAACCCAGTTGAACCACAGAATGATGCAGAGGATGCAAACGACTATATTTAATCGTAGAAATGAATATTCACAAACTACTCATTCAGTTGACGTGACACACAAACAGCGTGCCACAAGATACAACAAACGACGCAACAATATAAAAAATACAATTTACCGAACTTCATATTAATATGAACTATTTTAACTACTTTGAAATTTACCCAAAATTATAAAAATAAATTATACATTTTTGGATTGAAGCAAATCTTTTGTTTGACTTATCCCAAAAGCAATCGTCATCAGAAATTTCTAATTTTGATGCAAATTTCGTTATAAATATTCATTGTAAAAAATATCTTTAAGCATGAAATAAAATTTTACACTAAAAAAAAACTATTGTTATTATTATTTTAATTTTATTTGTATTTATTTGCAGTTATAACTACTAACATTTTCAGTCAATATGTTCTTATAGTAAAAAATGTACTTATATTTTATTTGTTTAAAGATTTAATTTTTTTCGCTAAGTGTACAACAATTTGTGGCCAAAGAACAAATGCAGCAGTGAAGACAAACGTCAGGGAAAATTGTAACAATGCAATGGGTATAGAATTTTCTGGTCCTCTGGCAATGTCGATGGTCGATGCTTTTGTTTCACATTTGCTCGCTTGGCGGCATGCTACATGTAGCATTGTGGCACGTATTGAAATGGAACACATTTTTATGCAACAAATATGAATTGTGCAGGGAGTTGGAAGTTGGGAGTTGGTTGCCGAATGCTGGCTGGTTGTTGCTGCCACAGTATTTTGTGGCGCTGAAAATCGGGCATTAGCGTTTGTTTGATTTAGGTCAGTGCAACTTTGTATGCACCTATGCCACGCCCACAACAACCAGCAGCAGTCACCATGTTAGTAGGGGTACTCTGGCTTATCCTAACGAATGTGGCTGCATTTCATTTAAATTGAAATGAACAGCGTTCTATTGTGTTTTTGAGGCACTGTTTGGAATTCTCATGTTGCTGTTTTTGTTGTTTTTGTTGCTGTTGTTTTTGTTGCTGCACTTTTAATCTGTGTCAAAATATTTTCCATGTACATATTTGCCCCCGCGCGTTTCCCTCATGTTTGCTACATTTTAACGCTGGGGAAATGTTTTTCCACATATATATATATATATATATATATATGTATATGTATATAAAATAGTACCGTGCACCATAAATTTGTTTTCCACATTTTCCATTTTTGTCCACATATTTATTGTTTTTTTCACTTGCAAATTTATTTATGCTGAAGTTCTACGTTTGGAATATTTTTGTTTTTAGTTCGTGTTTTTTCAATATTTGAGCAATTGCCGACGCTTCTGTGATTTGTGTGTGTGTTTGTGTGTGCGTGTGTGTGTGTTTGTGCTTGTGTGTGGATAGTTATGTGTTTTGTTTCTGGGGATTAGTCGCTGGCAGTGGCAAAATATGAATTGCTTGCACTAAATTGATGCTGCATTCGTTGAGAGTTGGCTTGCCTTGCCACAGATTTGCTGTGGCATAAAATTAAATGCTTTCATATCGAAGTCGAACTTTCTGCAATCATTTAATCAAAATTTATACGCAATTTTCTTTGCTATTTTATAAAATTTCTATACTATAGTTTAGCAACAATATTATTTATTTTATTTATTAAATATATTTTTTATAGAAATAGCAGAATTAACTAGCTGATTTTATATATGCTTTTGTTCTGTTTATCATGGGATTCCCATTATTTTAACGAATTTAAAACTAGTTTATTTTTTTAATTTGATTTCGTATTGAATTGTTCAAATCAATAAAACATTTTTTTTAAGCTTGTTTTTTGAATTTGAAAACCCTCGAAATATATTCCCTGTTATTCTGATAACTATAACGGCAACTAGAAACTATATTCAATATATATCTGATTTGCTGCAAATATCAATAGTTTATGTGCATTGCGAGCTCCATTAAAATTGTTTATTATGTTATTTTTTTTTGTTGCTTTAGATCTGTTTGTACAATAATTTATGGGTAAAATAGTTAATGAATTGAAAAAATTTCATGTGACAGCAGAGCGTATGAAATGTATTTCATACAAATGTCCAATGGTGTCTGGCGCCGATATGTGGCTTCACACACTTCTCTATCCCCCACCCCCCCCCCCCCCCCACCAACCATGCCCCGTTGCATCATGGTCTGCCTGTGTGTGGCAGACAGACTGACTGCCTCCGTGATTGGCAGCTGCATTGATAAGTGCCGCAGGGCCATAAAATTGTGCATAGCCTGCAGCCCGGCTTTTGATCAATAAATAACTTTCAAAGTTGTTGGCATCATTTTTTTTGTTGTTTCTGGCCAAAACAAGGCAAGAAATAACCGTAAATGGCAGACAACTGCGTTCAACGCTGCCTCAAAATGCTGTGACTAATTTAGGCCTGCTTTGCAGTGATTAGACTTGGTTTTTAAAAGTTTTTTTAGTGTGCTATAAAAGCTGCAAGTAGCTTGGCTGAGATTTAGTAGAGTTAAGAATTAATTCAGCTAAAATGCATTTGCTACAAATATTGTTGGTTTGCCCACTGCTGCTGGTTTCTTCAGCAAATAAGGACTTTTTGACTCTTGGCCAAGGACCTAATAACGATTCTACTACGAGAATTACTTTAATATGTATTGATGGAATAACCGACAAGTTAAATAACACCAGCTCCAGCAACTCCAATGCAACAGCGACAGCTTCAACTACTGGAATTGCTACTTCAACTTCATCTCCTGGAATTGTTACTCCAACTCCAACTCATGGAAATACAATAAACAATTCAACTGAAATTATTTCCACAACGAACTTATTTAATAGATTTCTAGCTTTTACCACGCGTTCATCAAAGATTTCGACGACTGACAGAATCACTACAAAATCTACGGCCAAAAAGCCTGTTTTCTTTTATCCAAATTATTTTAAATATCACATTGCGACAACAACAACAAAGGCAACAATGGCAACATCAACATGTGGCAAGCCCACAGAATCGCCAACTCGACACCAAACACAAATGAACTCAACTCAAGTAGTAAAGTTGCATTTTGCCCAAAAAACTAGAACTACAATAAAAATGTTTTTTGTCAAAAAAGATGCAGTTGCCACAAGCAGCAGCTGCATGAAATGTGAGATAAATTTAACTATGGCTTTATTCCTGTTCCTGTTGATCTTAAAACAGATGTAGAGAATATGAATTTATATATATAATATTTAGAAAATATCACTTATAGTTAAATAATTTCTGTAACAAAAAATAATTAATAAATTAAATGTATTATTTGACTGTGCAAAGCCACTCAAATTTGTCCGTAAATGAAGAAACTTTGTGGTTTATCTGTATTTTTTAGTTCATTTTCATTTTCTTTTACAAGTTCAATTTTATTAATATGAATTACCTATTTACTTATCTTATAGTTAAATAATAAAAAATATTTAATAAATGAAATCTATTATTTGACTGTGCAAAGCCACTCAAATTTGTCAGTAAATAAAGAAACTGTGTGGTTTATCAGTATTTTTTAGTTCATTTTCATTTTCATTTACAAGTTCAATTTTATTAACTACACGAAATAAAATATGCGCCAAATATTACACAAAAAATTAGCTAAAAAAAGTGCGAAATCAGAAAAAATATATAAATTTTTTGGTTGGTTCAACATCTGCGTATAAGTCCGAAAACTTGTTCATGTGCTTTATGGACATATATATTTTTTTATATATATATTCGCAGCGAAAAATATGTCACAGACTGCTCATAAATTCATTTAGCGCATAAAATAGCGAATGGAATTGCCAGTGAATTATTAATCATTTAAAAGTGCATGCGATATTTGTTTTAATTTGTTTTGGCTTTTCGAAAGGCGACAGACCAAAAAACGATAGAAAAAATGATCCACAAACTGGCGAATGCATCTGGTACGCAAATATTTGCATATGCAACACCTCTATAAATATTTTATGCACGTTCCCCATTAGTTTGGAGCGTGATGTCATCGATGAGTATTGAAAGTGTTTTGTTGTTGTTGTTGGGGGTGTGTGTCAAGTTCACGACATGAAGTGTGGCAAGTTGCAAGTTTCCTGGCTAAGCGGCCATCAAAATGTCATTCGGCACACAACACTTGACAGCTGTGTTACTTAGGCGAAGGAGATGACAAAAAAAAAATAAAAAATACGAATAAAAAACAGATTTCAACAGCTGAGTTGCTTTGTATTGCCGAGCATTAAATACTCTTACAGTAATTTATAAGTGTAAGAAATAATATCAGATTAAAATAGAGTAAAAACAGATTTTTTGTTTAATGATTTATTTTATTATTTATTTTTTTTACAATTTCAATTTATTGTCTGCAAAATATAGCAAAGTCTATAATATGTATTAATTTATTAATCTGGGATAGATCGCTGACCATATAGTATATAGTATATGTATATATATTCGATCGTGCTTATATTCCCATAGAAAACGTTTACTTATCCTGACAAATATCACATTCTATGCGTTACAGCACAGCATCCTTTAGCAAGGGTATACAAAGATAAAAATAAAATGATTTGCACACAGCTGTTGCGATTTGCACCTTGCGAAAGTTTCCATTTGCCTTGCCATTTCTTGGCATCAAGTTCACACGCGTTGCTTTTCGGCCATGTTGACACAGCTGACGGCGAAAAAGGCAAAAAAGAAAAGAACGTTTTCAACATGACTTGCCAAAAAAAGAAAGTTGAGCCGGAACTTTGCAGACCATACGGTGCCAAAAACTTTCGGCTAGACGCAGTCAAGTTTTTTAAACCGATGAAAATATAATTGTGATATTTGTAAACGAAATACAATCTTTAATCATTTTAAAAATATATTTAAAAGAAAAAAAAAATTGTTGTATTTCTGTCAATTTATTTTTTGAATGTGCTATTTTTAATTTCATCAGCAAAATTTATTTGCTCCATGACAATAATTAAATGTGAATTTAAACTGATTATAAATATATTTTTCACTTCTTTTGCGACTTATTATTTGCATGTGCTCTGTGCTTTATGTAATGTCTTCTCTTCTTGTGGGTTTTGGTTGCAGATTTTGGTTCATGTTGGACTGTTTTTGGTAGCGTTGTTGTTGTGTTAGTTGGAGTCGCTGGAGTCGCTGTAGTCTCTGTAGATGGAGCTGTTTCTGTGGTTGTGTTTGTGGTTGTTGGCTCCGTAGTTGTTGTACCCAGGGCATCGATCTTGAGTGTCTCAAAAGCCGTGTCATCGAAATTCACGTAAGGCACATCCATAGTTTTCTCAAAATCATTTGTAGATTTTATATACATCGCCCAGGCATTTGGATCGGCTGCAGACTGAGCTGTTAGAATACTCAGAATGAGCCAAAGACAAAGTTTTACTTTTTGCATTCTGTGTTTGTTAGATTGATGACAGCTCGAAGACTGACTATCTGTGAGCAACTTTTCCTTTTTATATCGCAGTTTAAAAATGTGTGTTTTGTTTTTAATTTGTGTTTAGATTTGTTTTGGTAGTTGTTAATGCTTTAAGTGCTGAGTGAAAGGAAAAAAACAGCTGCTTAAAACAAGAAGTGAGTCAATTATTTCAATTGCTGGTTTAGCAAATGTTGTATAAAAGTAGCCAAGTTTGCAGCTTGAAAGCAGTTCACATTTGTATAGAGCTTGTTGCAAATTGTCAACATGCATTTTCTACCCGCTTTGGCATTTACCGTTCTTTGTGCTGTGGCCTTTGTGTCGTGGCCAAATGTTGTCAAGGCTAAAGCAGCCTTGTCGGAAAACGCTAAGCTTAAAAAACAAGTGACGACAAGCACAACTACAACTACAACTACAACATTGTCACCCAAGGACTTGTTCCTTCTGCACGCCTTTCCCGGTAGAACCACAATCACAACCAGCACAGCTAAGCCAAAAACCAAGGGCGACTCCAAGACGAAGACAAAGCCTGTCCGCCAGAGTCGATGCAGCAAGTGCTCCACCAACTGCACACACATGGAGAAATCCAAACATGACTCATCAATAAACGCCAAGCCCATTGGTAAAGCAAATTTGGCTGAACTTCATCATTCGGATGATATGATGGCATCCCCAGGGAAATCCTGTGATAAAACTACCACATTGCTTGAAAATGGTACTTTGCATGAGGTGCGAACCAAAGCTGATCTCATAGCACTTGATACAGTTAATGTAACCAAAGAGAACTTAAATGTCTTCCCCTGAAAAGTGCAGAAACTTTTAAATTATGCAATATATTATAAAAGATTTAAATATTAATATTATATTTTAAAGTCAATTATCTATATACATATATACAAATTTAAATTAAAATATTCCTATTAAAAACAGCAAATAAAAAACAAAACTATATATATTTTTTTATTCGTTTTTAAGATATTAATTTAGGATCTATTTTCTTATAAAATTATATTTTTTTTTTACGTAATATTACAGTTTTGTGTTTTATAGTTTTCCCTATTAATTTCAAAAAGTTTTTCCTATATTAATTTTTAAATATTTCCATTGATTTCAAAAAGCATATCCAATAAATATTACTTTACCAATCCTTGTAATTGGATACAGCGCACAACAAAAATGCAATGAATACAATTTTGAAATGCAGGTTTGACAACATACATTTGCATTAAAATGCAATTTGGGTCAATTAAAACACTTGAAATACTTGAGTTAAATCCATTGATAGTAAACATGCAATAACCCTGACATGGACGTAGACATGAAAATGAACATGGCAACTGCTAAATACCAAATACCAAATGGAAAATGGCAAATGGCAAATGTAAAATGCAAATTGCAAATACAAAATGCAAGGCACAACTTCTCATTGAAGCCGAAAAACCAGATAACAAATAACAAACTACAAAAAAAAAAAAAGTTAATAAATGCTGAAACGTAGCCATAATTTCCAGTTATTTTTCTAATCTGATGATAATATTAGAGGCCATAAATTTTCGCATGCTTTCATAAATTGTTCGTGCATAAATTCTTGCGCTGAAAATCTGTGCTGCTGTTATTTGACCAACGGTGCGCCGCCTTGCTGCCGTCGCCCGACCCTATCTGGGCCAATGAAAATGTTGTTGGCTCTTGCAGCAGCTTTTCAAATATTCATTCATGCAAATTCATTAACGTATTTTTTTTTTGCTGCTTGCCGGCGCCGACACCGAAGCGTCGCGTTATGAATGCAAAGGCTGCACATTGGGCAGACAGCAAAAAGAACGTTACGTATACGTATTGTATATTACGTATACGCCACCGCAACCGGCTAAAAAAAAATCAGCAACAAAAAGCAAATAAAGAACACAGCATTGCGAAGTGGCTTGTTATATTATTTAGCTTTTTTTTTGTTGTTTTCTTTTCTCTTTAAGCCGCCGCAGACGATTGAGTTTTCTTCATTTTGTTTTGGTCGACCGCCATTTTCCACGCAGGCAACTCGCAAGAACCGCGGAAAATGCTTACAAAATGTGTTGTACAAAAAACAGCTTCGCCTGCTTTTGCTGCTGCTGTTATTAAAAATACAACGTAGTAAATTAAAAAACTGCTAAAGAAAGAGGAACAATATTAGGAAAACGCAACAAAAGTTGGGGAAAAACTTTCATCTGTCTGCCGGCGTCTTGGCAGTGGTTTTTCTCCACAACTTTTTTAGCTATGCCGCTTTTCGTTTTGACTGTTTTTTTTTTTTGGCTTGTGCTTTCGTTTTGTTTTACTTTGGTTTGCTTTCGCGCATTTGCCGCTTTTTTAATTTCTCAACAAGCTTTTTAACGTCAAAATAAGCGTAATATCTAGTTGTACTCGGAAGGTGAAAATAAAACAAGAAAATATATAGAAAAGCAGCAGACGAAAAAGAAATATGTTTAGCAATGCGGAAGTAAGCAGATTATTTCGCTATTTTTTACCGAAGTCTGAAGAGTTACCTCTTTGCTTTTCTGCTTTATTTTTATATTATTTATTTTTTTCGAATGCTTTTTTAATTATGCAAGTGAAATGTTAATTTACGTGAAGTGAAATAAGCACAGTTTATATTCGCCGTCTTTGTTATATGAGTTACGTTTTATTCCTCTCAAATTTCCAGACAATGAACTGAATATAAAAGTAGTTTAATATAAATAAATTATACGATTAATTAAAAATATATTATTTCTTCTTGTTTCTTTCCAGGCTAGTTGCTAACTACTTAAAGGGTAAGCTTTTTGAAATACAAGATTAAAATATTTAATATATTTTAAAAATTATATTAAAATATTTATTGTGTGCCTCGTTCACTGATTTTCTAAATGTGCTTAAACTATATTTTCTCAATATAAAAGAAGACATCACATAAACTAACAAATCTATTTCTATTTGCCAATTCGCCAAAATCTCAGTTCCAATTTAACAATCACTTTAATAGTCAGTCAAATTTTTATGAGTCCACCACAAAACTGATATTACGAGTTTGTCTTTGGCCATAAATAAGCGATTACGCCCCGTTTTTATGTGGTTTTAACTGCTGAGAGGGCATTAGCCGGACTTGTGTCTATAATTTGGTTTATAGTTAGAAATGCTTGTAAATTTGCGTAAGTTTACTGGCGCTTTATCATTTTCGAAAAACCTTTTCAATATATTAACTGTCAGGGCGCCAGAAATTATGCAACTAAAATATGCGAAGCGAAAGCAAATATTGAGATAAATATCGTGCATAAATATCATAAAAGAAAGCACCATAAAAACAGCGCAGATTATCTAAAAATGTGTATGTGGATAAGAAGGTCGAGAATGGAGGCACAAACTTTGAGTTTTAGATATCAGCGACAGTTTATCTTTTGCGGTGCGGCTCAGTCAGAAACAGGCAACGGGGGCAATGTCAAAGCATTATGAAAAATGTGGCACGCCTAAAAATATGTTTGAGGCACAAATGCAAAGCAATTTAGCGTAAAAAGCCAGGCAAGTGCGGGCAAAGGGAAGCCAGGGGAAGCCAGGGGAAGCCAGAGGAAGCTGCTGTTGCAAAGGCAAATTTCGATTCAGCTTGCTCAAAATATTTGTTGTTGTTGTTGTTGTTGTTGCCTCTGTGGAATGCCTTTGTGGCTGGCGTGAAGGCTTTCAAATCAAATGAGTGGGCACAATGTGCGCCCATATGAAGCTCAAAAGAGGTGCGAGAGGGGAGACGGCGGGGAGCTGCAGATTGTCATGTCGAGCCAGCCATACAACGCACGCCCTCCCAAAATAGGCAGATGAGGAGGGGAGGAAGAAGAAAAAAAAAACTAATTTATTACTTTAATTCGCGTTCGAAAGTGGCTGCCGTTTGTCTCTTCCTGTTTTACAATTTTTGTTGAGTGCCAAGTTATAAATGATGCGTCATTCAGGACTTATCCGACCACACACCCCCCCAACCCCCCCCCGCCGACAACAACTGCTATATCATATTATGCGGAAACATGGTGTCGTAAATCGCTTTTCGAATGCTGCATCTATTGGCATTTTCTTGTTCGTTCTGAATATGTGTTTGAGTGTGTCTGTCTGTGTGTGTGTGTGTACGGGTGTGTGTGTTTGAGTATTTCGATTTTTATCAGTTTTGCGGGATCATGTAACCCAGTTTCCATGCTGCCGAACTAACCTTGTAAAGCATACACAAATTTATGTGTACTATGCAGGCCATAAAAAGGAGGTGACTTTTGCTAATGCTATTGCTACTGCTACTGCTCCTGCTATGACTATTGCTACTGATACTGCTCCTGCTCCTGCTCCTGCTACTGCTCCTGCTCCTGCTCCTGCTCCTGCTCCTGCTATTGCTACTGCTCCTGCTACGTCTATTGCTCCTGCTCCTGCTCCTGCTCCTGCTACTGCTCCTGCTATTGCTCCTGCTCCTGCTCCTGCTCCTGCTACTGCTCCTGCTACTGTTCCTGCTACTGCTCTTGCTTCTGCTTCTATTCAACTGTCTCCGGCTTTGTGCGCTGCGTTTTGTTTGTGATTTATTGCATACTTCTTGGCGGATTTTCCTATTTTGTACAACAGTTTTTTGTGTCCCTTTTCTTTTCATCTCTTTTCTCTTTTTTTGGTTTGAAGCTGATATTTTATTTGTTATTTCGTCCAAGCTGACTTTACAAGCTGCAAGGCTTAAAGTGATTGTTAGTTTACGGTCTGTGTGTGCGTGTGTGTGTGTGTGTAGCTGTGTGTACCCGCTTTTGATTTACTGTTTGTTGTGATTTTAAAGTTTTGGTGTGGGCACAGACAAATAAAGTTGCCTTTTCGTGGTCAGTTCAAAGCAAAGCTTGAATGGGAATTTTTTTTTTGGCAGCACTTTAAGTGGTATTGATTTTTGTATTCTAAATTTAGATTAAAATCAATTTAAAAAAGTTAAAAACTGCAGTCAAAATAGTTAATCCAAAAATGTATTATTAATGTTGGAGAGTACTAATAATATTAATAAAATTTTAAATTAGTTCTCATTGGATATACAATTTTCACTTATTTATTGATTTATTTATTGGTTCCGATTATAAATTCTTATAAATATTTTATTTCAAGAAAAACCGATTACTTAAGCCGGCTTCAGCATGACAACTCTGCTATGAATCTGTGCGCTTGAGTAGGATACACTTAAGATGGTATCGCTTATGTCACTTTAAACAGTTATGTGAATCGACATCGACTGCGTAATGGTATTGCCCATAACTTGAAATGTATGCCATTATAATTTAAGCATGGAGTGTGCTGCTCCTCCTCACTCCTCACATTAATGCGTCCCCAGAGTGGCATGTGTATTATTACTATAAACAAAATCTAATGCAAATATCACTTGAACTGTGCCACCTTAAGCCCTATGTCACATAGTCGCCTGCATTTGCAGACGATACGCAAGCGCCGCTGGAGCAATAACCACTTAACACGTACACGACGACATCCTCGTCCTTTCGTTCCTGCGTCCCTTCGTCCCTTTTTCCTCCTTCGATGAAAGCGCAAACAGCGCTGAGCACTGCAAGAACGTTCGGCGCGCCAAATAACAATCATACGCCCCATTGTGCAGCTACATACCAAAAAAAAACCCACACACACAAACAAAAATGGAAAAACAACAAAAAAAAAATAAAATGTGAAAGGAAACTGAAATCAAATTTTCAACGTTCATTAAACGCTTTGTTGACACGAGGCCAGCAACTTTAAAAGAGTTTGCCTTATGCTGCTGCTCCTTGTCGTCCTGCGACTTTCTGCTGCTGCTGCTTAACACTTTTTACCATTTAATCCAGGGGCCGCAACAGGACAATGCCAAAGACAGCAGACGTTCGAGCCAACCAGCTAACCAGTCAGGCAGTCAGCCAGCTAGTGCTGGCCTGGTAATACTTTTTAAGGACATTAAATTTGTTAACAGCAATTTAACTATTAACGACAGAAAAATAGCAACAACAAAGGACCCCAGCAGGAAACACTACAATAAATTGCATTGGAACTGCCTTAAATAATGAAATTGTCAACATATCTGTGCCAATTTTCCATCAAATTCCGCACAAGAATACTTATTAAAAATATTTCGGCTGCCAATTTGAGGATTTTTTTCAAGTGTACTGACTCATCCATTAACGAGGATTACCCTCGACTGTTCAGTTTTTCCTTGACTTGGCCAGAAAGACCAAGAATACACCAGGGCGTATGTGGAATTTTAATTCGATGCAAGAGGCGGAAGCAGTCAACCAAGCCAGGAACAGTCTGATGCGGATGTGGGTTAAAAGCAATACACACACACACACACACACCCACATGCAAATGTTTGCTTGCTGTCTGCTCTATTCCTCTCTCTCTCTCTCTCTGTCTCTCTCTGTATTCTTGTAAGCCATAATATCGATTAAGGATTATGATAATGATTGTGTGCTTATATTGTAATTGCAAAACTCAAACAGCTACCGATGCAGACACAAACACAAACACAAACACACACAGCAAAGGTTACACTCATACACAGCCACTATGTGTGTGTGTATGGGTATTTGAGGTTTTGTTGTCGCGCAGGTTTATATGCATGAATAAGTCGTGAAGATTGATTAGGAATTTGTGTCATGGTATTAATGCGCTTGCTCTTGTTGTCTCGTATAATTGCTCAATGTCGCGTTTTCATTGTCAGGCTCACCAAAACATAATCCACACACACACACACACATACACTCACACATACACACACACAAGCACAACAACACGTTTGCCCATATGTTAACCCTAAAATCAGCTTTTTGGTTAATTTGACATCAGCTGAATTTTGGTGGCGTTTACATAATTTACACCCCCACCGCCCCTCTTTTTCTTACGCTTTTCCTTCTTGCCAGTTGGTTTTTAATAATTTATAGTTAATTGACTGTTGACAGAATAACAATAAGCTCTAATTTCGTGTTAATTAGTAACCTTATGAGAATATCACAAACAACGCGATTAGATTTTTGTTATCACAAATTCAGTTAAAATGCAATTTTCGTCTTCAATTGAGAAATACGTACATTGATAGCAGATTAAGGAAGATATTTTGAATGCTGAATAAATAATCTTAATATCTACATGAACTATTTTATACTCTTATTCATAATATTAATAATTGCATGAATCATTTAAGATTGAAGCATCTATTTTAGATTTGAAAATGATTAATCTTACTAAAAATTCATAGAATATTTACAGGCTTATTAATTGGAGTAATTTCATGCAGCCTTAACTCTTTATTTTAATTTCCATCCCATTACCAATTAGAGTTGTCAACGGGGGGGTGGGGTGTTGGAAAATGAGTTGGATCTTCTGTGCTTTTCACACAATTCTCAACATGGTTTTGCCATTTATGCAACTTTTCTTGCGTTTCAAAGGCTTTTAGCTAAGTTTGGTTTTTGTGTTATTTTATTTGCCTGCTTTTAGTTATAAGCGAAAAACAAAAAAAAAAAAAATAACAAAATGGAGCAGGGCAACCAACTGACAGCTTCTTTTGTCACTTTTTGCTGGATGGTGCGAATAACGAACCACGGGGAAAAAGCCACATAAAAAGCCGGAAACTTTGTTGCTAAACAGCCAAACAAATAGATATGAGTTTACGTGAGCAGTATGTATAATTTGTGTGTGTGTGTGTGTGTGTGTGTGTGTGTGTGTGTGTGTGGGGTGTATGTTCTCGTTGCAGTTTTTGTTGCTTCATATTTTTCCCCCAGCTGTTTTTATAACAAGGATTTCCTTTCACTTTTTTTTGCTTCTGTCATTTGCTGCATTGTTTTTCATTAGGCATTAAAAATTGTTTTTCCTGCGCTGTCGACTTAACGCTTTTACTTTGTTATGAACTGCATTTTTGCAGCATTCTCATTCTCGGCCTAAGCCGAAGGGGGTGTTGCAAGAGTTGCAAAGAGACGTGTGAATTTCGCTGAGTGCATGTCAGGCTAATGCATGCCACGCCATGTGCTCGTTCAACATTATTATTTTTTTTTAACTGGATTCAGTTGAGTGTTGCATCTTCAGTCCCCTCTGCGTCCTGTCTGCGGTCTGATAATGTCAGAAACTCTTCATTGTAATTAGATGCAGGGATAAGGCATGAAATTTTCGCCAACAGCTAATTTGCTAAACTTATTTCCCAATAGCCAACATGTTGGCAGACTTTTATCAGATAATAAATTATGTCCCCATTGTGTGGTAACTGAAAACTGAAAATTGTGAATTGTGTTAACATTTTCTAATAACTTGAGTAGAGATTAGAATATAGTTTTTTTTTTCATCTAAAAATGTAATCTGCTAATCTGCTGAATAATTGCCTACTTGCCAACACTCCGCTTCAAATCAGATTTGCTTACCTGATTTCCTTTGTACAACTTTCAGTTTTTTTTTTTTAATTTTAGCTTTGATTTATTTTCACAACAGACAATCGAAAAGCGACCCTGATAATATCTTTTATATTAATACATATGTTATCGACAAATATGTCTCAAGTGTCCAAGGAGCTACAAGTTATTTACAAAATGTTACAATGTGTTTGGATTGGGTACAGTGGAACGTCCGTAAATGCCAAAACGTGATTCACATACGCCAAATTATATCGATTGCCACAATGTAATAGCTAAAAAGCAAAGAGCGACAGAGTCAGGTAGAGTGTGAAAGGGACGGAGTCACTGGTAAAGGACACCTTCGAGCTTTAAATAAATAAAATTTCTTACCGTGCCAAAATCCTAAAAAAAATACCATTTTTATATGGCAAATTCAAGCTGAGAATTCAGAATGCGTGTTGAATTCAAAAAGCAAAAGCAGCCCAAATGATAAAATATCGCATAAAAATATTCTGCTTTTTGTGTGCGCCCAAAATTTTCCACTTGATGTTTTTTTTATTTTGGCGACGCTTTAGGAGCATTTAGCAGGTGAGTTTCCGCTTCCCCGCCATGCACGACTCTTCGAGTGTGCAAATATTATGCTATTTTTGGCAAAAGTGGTTTCTGATAGTCATCCAGCCGACAATTTCTCCTCGACTCTGCCGTGCTTTTTTCCATTGCCCTGGTTATCCTTGGCGTTCCACTTCAAAATATCGATTTATGTCTTGAGAAGTTTTTTGTTTGTTAGCTTGCCGCAAAATTCAAATAGCTGGATTAACTGAGAACCAGCGCCAGTGGCAAAAGCGATTGATGAGTAAAAAAAAGGAGCATTTTCCCAATTCTTGGTCTCCTCACTCGGGATTGACAACGTAGCACGTAATTTTCGAGGCATTTACTAATTTGCTCAATATACGGATGGCTTTCAGCCATTTACTAACTGCCGAGTGCATCCTTACTCGCATTATAGAAGAAAACTACATTTTAATAAAGCAATCCAAATACCAAGCACGTTTTAAGTTTTATAAAACTTTGCGCAACGAAAATCACTGGCAAAATGGCCAAAATGTTAAAAATGTCAATCGACAAATAGTGTTCTCCAAATGCTCTATATTGAGATAGGTATAGATATGGAATAAAATAGGTATATTAATAAAATGTATAATATTGAATAGTAAGCACAATTTGGCACATTTAAATTTCCCAGACTTTATTTATAGATTTTTTTTAATTATATAATTTTAAAGGGGGTTTCTATCTTTGTCACTTAGTAATTATGGTACTTAGAGTTGAATCGTGCCAGGTTGCATTAACAGTGCATTATACCCCATCAATGGATTGACACAATTCCATCTTATTGCACACATCCCAACACCACCCAAAACTGATGAGCATTGCAACAGCCGGAACATCTGCAGCAGAACAAGGACAACAACTGAGGCAATGTGCATTTTTATCACGTATTTATAATTAGCACATGAAATGCGGCACTCAGACCAGAGGCAAATGGCAGGCAGCTTCTGGTTGCCACACGTTCCAGCCGCATGCTCCCTTGCAGCAGCAGTGCATAAGTCAGGTTGAGAGAGAGAGAGTGTGACGAAGAGGAGGTGCATGAGAGGGTTGCTCCTGCTGGGAGTAATGGTTGAATTTGAAGCTGCAGCGGAACTGCGGCACACGCCAAATAATATCTACGTCAAATCGAAGTTTTTGACATTAAACTGCAGACTGGCAGTTGTAGAGAGGGGGGAAGTGGGGAGTGGGGGTGTCTGGACGATGACATGCAGTGAACGAACCGTTGGCGATGCCGATGCTCGGGACGTGCTTTAACGCCTGTCTTTCAGCTTTCAAGTTTGTTTAACCCATGCAAGCGCAACTGTTTGCCGACAGAGGATCAAGTTTGAGTTGCCCAATCCCTGGCACGTGTCTGCCAGACTCGACTCGGTGTCTCATGCCACAGAAGAGCCGCCTCCTTTCGCCAGCAACAGTTCTTGACGGCAACTTAAAGTGCGACTAGGTTAATTGCTTACCAAATTGACCCAAAAATGCCAATCGTCTGGATGGGTTGGCCCATTTGCCATCATTTATTTATCTGTTCATATTTCATTTATTTTATTGTATTAACAAACATATGAAATGAAAATTAATTCAAAGTGTCAATGTGGAAAAATATATGCATATATAAAATAAGTTTAATCATATTTTATTCGCCGAACTTAAAAAAAATCAGTCTGCTCTTGTCGGATATTACCAGACAGTGAAATTCTCTGGAACGTATTAAAAATGGATGTGGGGAAGATTATTTTATTATTATGCAAAGTATATATACTATGTATATTATAATAAAAGCACATTTTTATTTAAATTGTCAACCAACCCAGCAAATGGTATACATAAAAAAACAAGTAAAAAAAACCAGTTTGTTTAATTAAAATAATTGTGTCTCCATCAAAGTCTTTCTTAATCCGTTGCACAACAGTTTCATACGCTCTTTTAATTATTTTCATAGTAACTGGGTACAAAAACTGCTTTTGTTTGTTAAGTTTGCGCCGAGAACACCAACTTTGTGGTATTTATTTGAATGTATAAAAACAATTGGCTTTTTGCGTTAATAAATAATATTGGTGAAAAATTGTGACTGCCTGTCACAAGTTGAATTTCTTTTTTTTCTTTTACTGTTGCTTTTGCTATATCTGTTGTCGTAACTGTGACGTATGTTGTCAGATATGCGTTGTTCACGTCGACAATTCGCGAAAGTTTTGGCCAAAAAACTTATATAAGCGGAAATTCAATTAAGCTGCTGGGAACAATATTTTGCTTTCGTGTAGGGTCTAAAAAATTGCAGAGCACCCATTTTTTTGCTAATAAAATTGGCTTGTAAATACGCTGCATGCCTCATAATTAAATTATATTATTATTTAATTTTTGTAATGTAAAATAATAATAATAATAATAATAAACAAGTTAACAAACAAAACTCCAAATATAAAGGAAGTTTCATTTAAATTTTATATACACATTAATAAAAGGGGATTTTTATTTGTGACTTAATATAATTCATCCAAAAATATTGATGAAATAATTTAAATTGTGTAAAATTCGATTGCTTTAATTTTGCTTGCATTAAAAGGTTTAATTAAATATATCCTGCATATTTATATGTAAATTATCTCTAAATGTATTTGTGTATTAGAATTTTATTTGATTATTTAAATAAAACTTGTTTGCCAATTAAGCAGTAATCAAATAGAAAAATTAGGAATGAAAGAGCTGTCAATTTATTTAATAATGATTAGCTTTCACTTTAAATGTTAGTAAATAACAAATACTGTAATCGATTCAATTTGCTGTATTTAAATTATTACACAGTTCATTTTGTTGAAATTGTGTCTAAAATTGCGAAAATTGCCAAATGTTGTTTTGTGATAATTCCGGAATTAATCATTCCTGTCATAAACACATGGATATCAGTCGCTTTTTGAGCGTAAATGCGAATTTTGATGACTGCGGCAATCAAGAAATTAGTGCAGAATTTATAGAAAATAGTGTGGCATACTTTGTAGCAACCTTTGTGGCAATTACATAAGTCACTGCCGTTCCTGCCGCTGCTGCAGTTTTTCCACACCATCAATTCCAAATCAATCAATGTCATTCCCCAATAAATCATGCACAAAAATAAAGGTGAACGAAAACTTTTGTTAGCTCAACACACACACAACACACACTCCTACGTTCATGCAGCACAAACAGATGCTGCATTATAAATTATTAATAATAATAACACACATGCGTGCGTGTGTGTGTGTGTGTCTTGGAGTCCATTTCCATTTTATAAGCAGCAAAACTTTGTCTACAAAGACGTACGTTGTGTATTTTTTGTAGTTGTGTGTACGCGCGCGTGTGTGTGTGTGTGTGTGTGTGTGTGAGTGAGTAAGTGAACGCCTGTGTTTGTGTGTGTTTGACGCATTTTCAATTAGTTTCAATGGCACTCAACACGTGGTGTCGCACGTTGCCTCCTGGCAAAGGTATCAACGTCATTCACACAACGCTGGATGAAGACGGAGAATCGGTGGCAGACACACAGAGAAGTGTCGGTGAGACAGTGGCTGATAGTCTGCAAATAGATTGGTAATAAATGCACCGTTAAATCAGCACCATTGTGGCAATAACCAGCGGGTAGATAAAGTTGAGCTCTTGTGGGAATAAAGTGGAGCGAATGCTCGACTCATTTCTTGGAAACTTTTGCATAAGCAATGAGTTGGAACTGCACATGTCTGGAAAATATATTCTGGATGGTGGTGTCCATATAGTAGGACTTATATAAGTCCCCTTAGTTAAACGGTAACTGAAAATAAAAGCAAAGCTTGAAAAGAATTGAGAAATGTAGAAAATTGCAAGAGCAACTTGAAAACCTTTGAGCAAGGCAAAACTATTTTCAGTCCAGCAAAAACCGTTGAGAGTAGCATAAAAATCTTTTAATATTTTTATCAGAATATATATATTTTTCTCTTTAGTTTTTTTCTACTTATTCATATCAGAATATAAGTTTTTCTCTTTTAGTAAAGTCTCTTTTCCACTTTTTATCTCAATTAATTAGTTTTCAGACGTTTTTTTTGTTTTGCTTCGAAATTTTATAACATTTTCGGCACCTTTTCCCATTTTTTAATTCATTAACCATTGAAGTGTTGGTCTTGTTTGCTTGAACTTTTTTTTTGTATTATGACCCACATATTTATGTTAACTTTCATGGACTCAGCACACAAATTTGCTTTTTTTTGTCAGTGAAAAATGTGCTTTTAATTAAATTTTGTTAAAGAGAGAGTATTAAAAAAATAATATTTTGCACATACGATTAATTTGGCAGCCTGTGAAAGTGCTTCGTACATGCGGGCAGTATATATGTATATATATACATACAGTATATATGTAAAAATATATGTATATATACATACATACACACCTACTCTTAGTGTGCTTTTTAACATTGTTAAACAGTGCGCGCCAAAAAAAGTTGTACACATTTCTTATGATAAAGTGAAATATGCATGAAAAAACTTCAATAGGCTTTCGTTCATTCGGGTCAATCAAATATTTTATTTTGTTATTTTTTTTAATATGTATAAAATGCGCATATTATCAACACATTTACCACGCACCATTTACATAAGACCATTTACTTTTTCGGACTGTGTGCTTTCCCGTGGAACAATATGCATTTAAATGCCCACCTTTAGGCATACCGCGCCGGAATTTAATAGCCGTGTTGCAATTTAACCCCTCGAAAAATGCAAATGGACTACAATAGTTGATATGTTTTTCAGTATATTTCATACACATGTTGTTGAAAAAATTGTATTTCGGAAGTACGTGCGACTCAGTTGATATGGAGCGAGAAAATAAATTGACTATTAAAAATGCATTAATCATGAGTGCTTTGAGTAACTCTTACTTATCGACTTCCATTTCTGATTAATTATTGAATCTTAATTAATAAAAATTCACTCATTCAATTTATTATTCTATGGCTTAACTGTCACCCACATCATATTGCATCTTACTACTTATAATTATGATTAATATATGGAGTGCATAATAAATAAATACATCCTATTTAGGATTATGATTTTTATACATTCAAAATATGTACGCAAAATATTTAATAATAATTTAACAATTTCAGGCATTTTCAACTAAAGTTCAATTTCTTTAGCTGAAGTCCGTTTCACATTCGCTGTGCTCGGAAGGACAGTTAATAAAATATGATAGCTTTCCTGCTGCTGCGCTTCCGGCTAACCAATTCTCCCCCAAAGCCCCAAAGCACATGTCGTGTGGGAAAATGAACCCAAAATACAACACGCATTGACGCACAGCGGGGGCGAATATATGTAAGGGAAAATAAAATGGGGAAAAACTTCCGCACAACCCAAAAAGTATGCAATAAAATAATGAAAATCTAAGCAAAACTTTTTGCAATTAAGCGACATTTTTATTGCTTCCTCAATACGCCCAGAGAGAGAGAAAGAGTGAGAGAGAGAACGTGCGAGGGAGAAGGCTGTTGGCTACACAAATTTTTATTACATTTTCTTGCCATTTCGCGCAGCTTTTCATTGACAAGCGGCAAAAAGGAGCCAAGCAGCGCTGAAAACTTTCGTCCTTTTTTTTTTTTTTTGTTTTGTATGTGCTGTGTCCTTTTATTTCGGCTTGACACTTGTGTCATGGTTCAGCTGCTTGTTGTTGTAGTTGTTGTTGTTGTTAATTTTGTTGCTGTTGTTCTTTTTGTTACATCATGCCAACTAGTTGAGTCTTTTGACGGCGTGTGAAGCTATCCAGGACATCCCCTTTTTTTCCGTCCTGTTCGCCTGTGCATTTAATTTGTGCTAAGTGCTCATTAAACGCTAGCAAGGACAAAGGCTTCAGTTCACCCAATTGCAGCTGCCTGTTTTATTAATTAAATTAGTTCACAAATACTTTACTGTTGTCAGCCTTGTCCTGATTGGTCAAAATTGTTTTAGAGACAGCTGCCACACTGACATTGAAAGCGATTAATATACGTTTTATGGGTGGGAACTGGGTTAAGTGTCCAAAGTCAAACGCATAGTTCCAGGGTCACTTTTTAGACACTTTACAAATTTAGTAGCAACATTTTGCTTTCGAAATTTAAGGTAGAATTTCAATATTCAAAGCAACCACAAAAATTAAAGGTGTGCTTTGCCAGTGCTTAATACTTTTTAGACTTTTAATTTCTCAGAGAGAAATATCTAAGATAATTATATGATTCTATACTTAAGCTAACATGAATTTAATTTGAATATTTAATAAAAATATAAGCCTTATGAAAAGTTTATAGTACTCTTTTTCAAGGGGTAAAATTATACATTTTTTTAGCGTTTATAAAATGCATGCCAGCAAAAAGTGAAACAATTCCAATAAAAAAAGGGTTCCAATAAATTTTATTAAATATTTTTCTAGCTGATTAACAATTTATATTTATATATTTCAACCTAAATCAATCATCCGAAAAGTTATAGGTGCCTAGAATAATTTTTATCATGTTCAACCCAAAAGTTCTCAACACATTTTGCAATCAAGTTAAAACTTTCGTTATTTTATGAACCCAAACGCTAAATTCCATGAAAAATCAATATCGGAAATGGGGAATCCAATGATCTAGAGAGAGAGAGAGAGAGAGAGGGAGAGAGAGCGAGAGGGGGAGAGAGGGTCAGACAAGTAGAATGTGAATGTACTCAACGTGGCTCCGGTACATAAATATAATTTCGTCGTTGTCGTCCGGGTCGTTACTTCGATGTAACAACACACAAAAACTGCGCTTTCACTTCCGTTTCCGGTGTTTAGCCACACTTTGGCGAACGCTGAACTTCGCGAACTGAGCTGAACTGAACTAAGCTTAACTGAACCCAGTGAATGTGTCTGCAAAAGGTCTAAACGATTATCAGCTGAATGAAATGAACGGCACATGAAATCCCCTTAGCCAGAGCAACATTGAGTCGCTCACGCACAGCAGCAACGAACACCAACAACAACAGCAACAACAACAACAAGTAAGCAACCCAAAAAAGGGTAAGAAACACAATAGCCAAGCCCCAAAACAAAAGGTATAAAAACGTCTAAAATAACTTCCGTTGCTGCAGCACGCACGCCAGCGCGGGTGTGAGGGGTGTGTGTCAGGGGAAGTGCTCAGTTAGGGGGTGTTGCATAGCTAATACACACACACACATACACCCACATACAAAAGCGTATGCCAAACACCAAAGGCCATTAGGCGTCGCCTTATCAGATGGACAAAGTGCAACAGCCTAAAACTATGCAGCACACGCAGAGAGTATGAAGCTTGAGGCGCGGCACAAAACATGTTGCAAGCTTTTTGGGCTGGCGCCACGCGGTCAGTTACAGCGCTTAAAGTGCTTGCAAAGTGTGTTGCACCAAATTAAGCAACATATTGAATTACAAAACGTGCCCGCAGCCATTTTGGCTGAATTACCAATTTTAGCCCGTTTTATGTTGCACGTTTTTCAAAACAGTATTTTGAGCACATAAAAGTATTTCCAATTTTCATTTTATTTCCTTGCAAATAAATACATGTTCATAAATAATACAATAACATTTTTATTTTAATTAATGTAGTTTTCGATTTTTGGGAGTGCTTTGAATTATCACATTGAATTTCTGACTTATTTTTAAGGTAAAATTAATTCATTTAAAAAGTTACATGTTTATTATATAATTTATATTTTATCAGCTTAAATAATTTTATTAAAGTTTCATACCTTAACTCGCCTTACACGCAAGTAAAATATGCATTAGTCTAGCTTATGAATTAGAGGCACGAATTATTCTTGGAATTGTTATCAAATTATCAAAGGTACAAAAGAAATTTGCGTGAAATAATTATAAAGCAACTGCTTGGGGAGGACATCAAACGCTGTCCCCAATTTCCGGAATAACGCATACGCCCCGTTTTATTGTCGTAATTTTTTTTTTGTGTGTTGCTTGCCGCCTCCTTCCGCCTTTGGTCGCTACTAATTATACAAATTGTCACTCATTTTGGTGGGGTACTCGGGTCTCTGGTCTAGCTCGGCTCTTTTTAATTTTCATAAACGCTTTGGACTAACAACGCAGTAATTGAATGTCGACCGCTACAGCAACAACAATGCCAACAACAAAGAAGAAATTAATAAACACATCACGCACATAAGCAGACGGCAATAGAAAGCACCAAAAGACCTGGTAGGACAAGTCAAAATATTACAAGGGTAAAAAGAACAGTAACCTAAAAGTCGAAGGTCAAAACTAAACGACGTAATTTACGTGGATAAAAAAAAACCTAGAAGGTTTTTCAGCGATTCCACATTTCGAATGGACGATGCAGACGACCCAAATTGAAAGCGCTTTGTTCAATTATTATTATTTATTGATGTGTCTTTTGGGACTTGGAAAAGTCTTTTCTGTAAATTTGTCAAAGGTTGCATGAAGTCTTTTTCTAGGGGGGGGTTAATAAAGATATTGAGAAAACCTAAAAACTACATAAATTATTAAATATAATTAATTTAGCTTGTAATATTTTTTAATTATTTGCTGTTAGGTAAATAATCAATCGATTATAATTATTTATTATGTAATTAAACTACAAAATTTAAAAAAAATCAATTGAGGCTTGATTCACCAAATTTTGGATCTCTAAGTTGGCCAGTCCAATCTTAAAAGATTCCGACTACATATCTGAAATCTTTTTATTGCATATTTAATTTGATTTCATTCTATGCAATTTTTCAATATTTGTTTTTTTTTTATCAATTTCCGCTTTTGGTTGTAATTAATTGCAAATTTTCCAGCCCAATGCAACGTTCGATGAAAATGTTTTATGACCCGTTAGAATATCAATTGAACTATGTTTAATCAGTTTTATTTTCATTATCATTTGAAATTACTCTGTGCATTATTGATTGCATCCTCTCAGCCTTCCTCTACTCTCATCTCTCATCTCTCGCTCATTCTCTGATTATTTCGCAATCCCATTTCATCATGTTATATGGCAATTGGTGTGCATTGAAGTATGCGAATTGAAATTAATTGCGTAACTGTAAATAGTAACAAAAAGCGAAACGGCAGCAGCATTAAATTTTAATTAAATATTGATATTTTACTAATATGCAAACGTGTCTGCATCAATACATAAATCTTTTTTAGGTGTCGCTTTTGGGAGTGTGAAAGTAGTTTAATTTTAAACAAAAAATATTAACATTTTAGCTATTAAATATTCAGTTAAAATACATATAATAAGCGATATATTTAACACGTAACAGATTGGCGTTCAGTTAACAAATAAAATTAATATTTTTTCGGTTTTAAATCATTCAACTGGAAATTGTTTGCAAAAGAAATATATATTTTTTTATTAACATTAAAATAAAACTAAACAAATAAAAAAATGCTGATAAGCTTAAATAATGCTTTTACAAATTATTTCTAAGCTTTTCAGTTTTTTTTAATAACACATTGAAAGCTAAAAGTTGTTATTTCAATGTGATTTGAATGAAAAAACATTTACGTTATTAATTTAGGAAGTGAACGAATGTCATTCACAAGACACGTGCCTCACGTAGCAAGCCGTAATGTAGGCAACACAAATCAAAGAAGTGTCAGACTCACTGATGTGAGTCAGAGAGAGAGAGAGAGAGAGAGAGAGAGAGAGAGACACCTTTACTCTATCTCCCTCTAGCGCACTCTATAAACGTAACAGAATTCATGTGCTGCATACGTAATTATGTTGATGCCTAAAAAGTATGCCATGAAATTAAAATGCCACAACATGATATGCTGGTCAAGAGTCACAGACAAAATACAAACACACACACATACACACACACACACACACACACACTCACGTTTTGTGTGCAGTCACTTGAAATAAATTACGTTACATATTTTTTTAGGTGACTAGTGCAAAGTTTTTCACTGCGACGCTTCAGAAGTCAGATGCCCCGTCAGTAGGCCAAACCTCAGCCGACGCTGCTGCCTCTTAGCCATGCTACATGCCCCTGCTTTACGTGCACCATCCATATGCACATGCATAATTCACTTAATTACACACACACACACACACACACATACACAGAGTTTGTATACAGCAAACCGAAAGCCTGCAGTCCGCTAACGAGTTTAAATGCTGGGATCTTGCCGCAACCAGCCACGCCCCTCTCTCACATCTGTTCGGCAGCTGAATTTCAAATTAAATTCAAGAGCAGCCCGCCTAAAAACATCTAATTTTAATTTCAAAGCGGCGCTCATTTAGAAATACTTAATGATGTTAAAATAAGAACCAAGCTCCATGAAGTGCGTGTATATCGTGGTGCACCTCCACAACACCACAACACACCACTCACTCACCCCCCAACCCCCCCTCAGCTATTGAGGTAAAATTCGCACGGATCTTGCATTTTTTGGTATGAAAAGCACGTACACAAAATACCGCAAAGCGCCGCAAAGAGATGCTAGTTGAGCGGTGGCAAAAGAGGCAAGTGGCAAAAACTTTCAAGACGCAACTCGCAATGGGCAAAAGGTTTTGGTCGAAGAAACTGCGCGTAACACGAAAGGTGGCAAACTGTCTGGGGGGAGGGGGAGGCAGCAGGGGCCAGCTGGCGGCGCAAGGCACTTGACAGTAGGTCGGGTCATTGCTTTTAGCGCGGTGATTATTTTCTGCAACCAAAAAAAAAAAAACGAAATAGCAGATGAAGTAGAAAAAGAAGCTTCGATGCTGTCAGAGTAGTGACCAGGCAAAAAGCGTAAAAAAAAAAACATTTCTTGGCCTTTGAAGTTTTGCAAGTTTTTCCATGCTTTTTTTTATTTTTTGCTATTTTTTGCTATACGGTTTTGCTAATGGATTTGTGCGAGAAAAACTTAATTTGAGGTTAACGCTGTGGCTCGAAGAAGTAGCTATTTAATTGAGTGAGCTGCAAAGCTCAAACTGTAGCTGAAAACTTCCACTTATCATCGTTTCTGTGTATTATAATAACATAATAACTATGAAGTTGATGAACATATTTAAAGCAAATGCAGTAACTTAAATTGGAGAGGCAGATTCTTAGCCAACTTCTCTAAATACAAATTATAAGTAATTATTTATGCCTCTTTTAACATATTCAACATTATGTCTGAGCCTAAAAGTTTCCATATCAACTACGTGCCGGGCCAGTGTATGTGAGGATTAAGGCCAACTGCACGCCCTAAAAAGATAATCATAAAAATTATAAATGATTTTAATTCCGGTTTAAGTCAAAAGAAAAACAAGAGTTTTGAAAATACAAAATAAAAAGAAATCGCCAACAGAATATTTTTAAACGGGTAATGCATGATTTATAACAAGGGGTTTATGCAAATGGCGTGTGTATGTGTGTGTGTGTGTGTGTGTGTGTGCTTGTGTGTGTAGCAAACTTCAACTTCAGGCAAACAATTTTTGTAATAAACCAAAGCAAAGCGCCAACAAATTTTGCTGTCTAGACAGGCAACAATTTTGATGATGCACTCAAGAGTGCCACCAGTTTAACATTTTTCATTTGTTGTTGTTGTTGTTGTTTGCATATACAAACATTTTTATTGGCAAAGTTTGAAGAGCGACCAGCTAAACTGTAGTTAAATAAATGAAAATTGTAATTCAACTCCATAAAAAACAATTTAGGTGCTTTAATGCACTGCAGAAAGGCTGGAAAAAATAGTGTAGCCTACTTTGTGGCGCATTTTATTGATTTTCATTCATTTGCCCGATGGGACGAAAGGAGACGCCACGCCACGCCACGCCTCCGCCGCATTTGATTTATGCGCAACTTTCGTTGGCGCCCCAAAAAAAGTATGCCACTTGTTTTTTTTTTTTTTTTTGGAGCCCAACTAATTTTGACCGCAAAATCTATGAAAGCTATGGCGGCCCTGGGCCCAGCACTTGAAACAAGAGCTAGGAAAAAACTTCAACTGTTTGACCTAAAATATTTTATTAGGGTTTTCGTATATTTTTTTGTGTGTGTTTTGTTTCATTCTATTTTATGATTTTCAGTTTGTTTATTTATTTACCTTTTCGTTTATGGCTTGTGGCCAAAAATTGAAAAATGTGCCTGTGCCGAGCATTTTATTTCATTTTGTGTGTGTTTTGGTTGGTTAAGTGAAGTGTTCTTGATGCTCGCAAAAGTTTTAAAAATTGGAAAAGTCGATAGAGCTGCACATAAAAAAGAGTGGCTAACTAAAAACTATTTATTTTAATTACATTCTGCGCCTGACATCTCGATAAGTCAATGGAAAAGCAAGTAAATGAACTGAAAAGGCTGTAAAAAGTGAGAGAATATAATAAATTAATTCTTGTCTAGATTAATTACGCAAATATTGTAGTTTATCAACATTTAAGATAATCAATAAACACAGCAATTGTTTAACAAATTATTGAAAGCGTTTCCACGGAAAATAATGTTTTATTGTTGGCCTAATTACAAAGAATTGTTAACAAGAATTTTATGAAATGAGATATTTTCATTTAATTGAGATGACATATGGAATTAGACAAGGAGTTTGCTTGTGAAATGAAAAGCTTAGTAGGGCTTAAGATCTGTTAACTGCATCCTTATCTGGCAGATAGCATTTTAGTACCGTATAATGTAGAAAACAGCAATTTTTCTAGGCCTTTTTTTAATGAGTTCGCAAGACGATTTCCTGCGCTTTTTTTTGTTGGTCGTTTTCTTTGATTCCTTGAAACTTTTACGGAACAATCATTAATCACGTCACAAAGTAGGCAAATGATTTATGGCCTGGCCAATGCGACAAACGCAAACAATTAACGAGTTAAATATGCCACTTACACGCCAAATAAATGCAATGCTCAACGATAGATGGCGCTGCAATAAAGAGAGAGAGAGAGAGGGAGAGAGAGAGACAGATAGTTAGAGTGAGAGCTAGACAGACTATGTTAATTATGTTACACTGTGCGTTAATCGCTCCTAAAGCCCGCCCAGTTGCCACAATTCTGCCCTCTATCAGTCAGTCCATGAAGTTGCCACTGGTGCGTTTGGCTGCCCCATGACGCACAAAGTTGCGTGCTGAACGGCCATAAATTATCAACAAGCGTCTTCATTAGTTCTCAAGCGACCCACAATAGAACTTCTTCAACTTCAACCACTTGGCCCAGTCGACGTTTCACCATTTAAAAAGTTAAATGCCACAAACTGTAGCTACTTGATGGAGCCTAATGGCTAAGCCGTCAGGTGAGCCAATCTCCCACCCCCACGCCCCTTTACATCAATTGCGTGTCCTTTGTTGTGGGGGCGGTATTCAAGGCAGGCTAAGCAACAGTTTTCCCAGAGTTTTCCCCTGTCGTCGGCCCCCATCATCATCGTCATCGTCTTAAGTGTGCCGCATAATTTTTGATAATTCAATTAAGATAAGTTTATGCTCTCTTTTTACATGGACATTTCTTGTGCACCCCCCTCCCCACAGTGCAGGGCGAGCATTTCATTCAATTTTGGTCAACCTTGCCTTTCTATTAAGTGGGTGGTTGGGTGGCGCCACTTCAAGTTGAGACATCAAGTTTCATGTTTATTTTGCTTGTTTTGCATATTGGCCATCGCTTTAATTTTAAACTTCATTTTTTGGCTTTATGTTTGCCTTCTCCTTCTTGTAATACTGTTTATTTGGCTATATATTTAGCGACACTCCTGTGTTTGTTTTCGGGCAGCTTATTACTCGAGAGAATTTTCTGAGAAACAGCTTGAACACAATCAAAATTATTTAAATTGAGATTTTACGAAGCGAATTTTTGTTTGGCCTTTAGTGTAATCCATAAAAAAAATCGTTTATTTCTTATTACTTATTACATTGTAAAAAAATAAAATAAAATTGTACATTATTAAGTATAATAAAAGCACACAAAAATATAATTTTCAAAAAAGTATTTTCATTTTAATTATAAATATACAACAAAAATACAGAGGAAAAAGTTAATTTTGCCTGGTGTCCTGAAAATTTGTTGAAATGTAAATCAAAATAATGATCAGCCACAAACATTTTAATGACTGTTTGCTTGCCGGCTCAACGAGCCATTTAAAATTTAATTAGCCTAATTAAATTATATGATTTTGATCGCTTCAGTTCACAGTGGCCAACAAAAGCTAATGTGTAACTCAAATTTAAATTCCGGACCAGTCTCTAATTACAAATGCCCCCATCTGATAACCAAAAATTTTGAACGAAAGCCGCAATGAGCCCAGCCCATTAAATAGTTTTTCCAGCCTTTAAGCATTTTTGTAACAGATTTTTGCGGTTTCGTTCGCATATTTACCGCAAAAATCACATACACACATGCCAATCCCTATCCCCCTTCCCCATCATAAGGGTTGTGCATCAAGTTACCCCTGCAGCTGTAAGCCAGGTTAAGCCGTTCGTTCGAGTTAAGCTAATAAAGTGTTAATTAAGCGTTCCAAAGTGGCCCCCAGAATGCTTTTAACTAATGCGGCGATGGGATCCGCCTTCTCGCACAACTTTTTACTTTGGGCGGGGCTTGTAGGCATATCTAAATATTTGCTGCATACTTTGCGGCTGACGCATAAGCCACCCCCCGCCACTCCCTCCCCGCTGGCACACAACCACTCTACACTACGACAAATCCAACTGGCTAAAACTCACCTGTTTAGTGGCAGGTAAAGTTTCTGGGCTTCAGCTCCAGCTCCACTTCCAGCTACTGTTTCTGTTTCTGTTGGTGTGCCCCAAACTTTCGTCATCGCCCTTTAACACACAAATACACAATTACCCACACTCACACAGCAACAGAAACTGCCCCCTGGCGATAATTAATGGTTGGTAAACTATTTGATTTCCTTGTAACCAACTTTTTTTTTAACAGCTCTTCACACATCGAGCTTTTGAATAATGGCATTTTAGATGGGAAAATGTGCTTATGCAGACATTTGCATACTTTTTGGGGCGGTAGTTGAGTAAAAAAAAAATACAGAAGAATTTAAAAAAGGCCTCAGGGCGAGACTACACAAGCAGAGTTAACCACTTTTGTAATCCCAATTAATAGCATAATTTAATTTGCAGCACTCATAGTTCAATGACTTACAGCCTTGCATTTTGGGTATTATCTGTGTCAAACTGTCAAATGGTGCCTGTAAAATATTTAAGCCCTCAAAAGTGAACCAAATCGGGATTTGGTATTTGCCTCACATGCGGCACGTAACAACTGCAAGCTGAATTGCAAGAAACAGACCGAAAAATGGAACCACAAAAAAAAAATAAAATTTAAACTTGAAGTCGAGAAAATGTTTTATTCGAGTTGCTGCAACAAAGAGCCACTAATCACACATTCTGTGACAGATGTCCAGAATGCTAAGGCGTTTTAGTTTAAGAAAGATTAATTATTTAAGCTTTGGCTTTAACTTCACAGCTGACTGAATGAAGCCTCAAGCCGAGTTCCGATAATATTCAAAGTATATTCGAGTATATAAATAAAATATGCAACAATTAAAATAATAATAATAATTTATAAATATTATAAAAATAATAATATAAAATTTTAGTAACATAATTTTCAACATTTTAAATTAAAATATTCCAATCAAAGTTATTTTAATAAGTGATTTTTAAAAGCTTCTCAAAACTTCAACGTATGATTTTTTAACAGGTAATTTAATTAAATGTTTGATTTTATTTATTTTGTGTTTAATTGTTTAGTTAAAAATTTTTGCTGACTCTGATGACAAGCTCATGAAACCACAGCTGATATCGTGTTAATTAGTGGACAAGAGTGTGCCGCATAGGAGCGGAGCCAATCTCATCAGCTCTACACATGTGTCCCTCGATCTTATCACACACATCTAACACACAAGTGCTTTTAAGTGCGCCGCACAACAATTTCGAGTTTAATTAACGTTAATTTGTTTGCGCTGCACTAAGTATGTAAAAGTAATCCTTGTGGATAGCCTGGCCAAAAGCTATCTCGCCAGGGCGATCATTAGAGCAGCCGACACTGAGCTAACAAGAATACACACCACACACACACACACACACACACACGTACGCGCGACACATTTGTGTGTGTGCTCGCGCTAGTTGGTTTATTTTTTATGACGAACTTAACGATGATATTTATATGTCTATAAAAAGTCGCTATAATAACGTTTAAAGCAAACCACGGAGCCACCGAAAGCTCTCAAGTGCGCCATTAAAAAATAGAAAAAATAACGAAAAAAAAGAATATAATAAAAAAAGCAGAAGATTTAATGCTCTACATGCATTAAATTGCACGCTTCACTTAATATCTTCAGCAGAATATTGAAGAGAGAGCGAATTTTATTTCAAAACTTATTTTTATATTCAAAATTTTTTTTTTGTTTTTTTTTTTTTTTAGCAATTGTTAGTTTTTTTTTTTGTTTTGATTAAACGGAGAAGTGCTGTATTTAACAGACTAAATAATTAATTTTAAATTTATCTAATGTATGTCAAATATTTTAATTAGTTCAACAAAAAATTCGTAATTATTTAACTGGCTGCATTTAACTTAGTTACGATTAAATTGCAGAGCACTGTTGAAAAGTAAATTTCAAACTTGTTGTATGCATTTGTATATATTTTGTGGCATGCTACTCATGGCACGGCATACTTATAATACTCATTGCTAGTGTATCAAGTGGAGAGTGAAAAACCGCTACAGCGGTATGTAAACAAGCTGCGGCAGGCTGTGGCAACTATGTGGCATGAGTTGGGCGAAACAGGAAGTTTGCAGTCAGCACAAGGCAAGTTGGCAGTCGGCAGTCGGCAGTCGGCAGTCGGCAGTTAGACACTCGAGCACATGCACGGCACTCAACAGGACATTGACTTTTAGGCAGTTTGCCGTGCAGATCCCCGAGAAAAGGTGCCTGAAACTTTGAGCCTGCGTTTGAGTAATGACAGCCTGTCGGGTACAAAAAAGGAGGCAATGGAAGGGGCGATCGAGGGGCAGCAGCAGCAGAATGAGTAGCAAAACTTTTTGACGGCTCTCGAGTCGCCTGTGTGCAATGCCACATAATTTGCACAATTTAAATGCAACCCGGTGTGGCGCACCAAGAAGTTCAAGGACATGGCCAGCTGTTTGTGCCCCGAAAGATTTCCATGGAATTTTTCTTTTTGTGCGACTCGCCTCGCCACGCCTCACATTAAATTATTTAATTTTATGGCCTGCCAAGGCTGCCGCACGCACATAGTAAACAGATTCCGATTCAAAGGACTTGCCCACATTCCTCATTTCGCACAACCCATCCCCCCCCCCCCAAACCTTGCCCCATTGCTGCCTTGTTGTGTGGCTGCTCAGTGTTGCAGAAAGTCAAAGTCACTTGACGGCAATGAGCTGCCATGCGGGCGGCTGGGCGTGTCTCAATGGGGGTATGAGTCATGCCCCCAAGTTGCTTAATTTCGCTTTGTGCATATAACTCATCATCATCAAGCCCCTGGAGAAGACTGGGCAAACCCAAAAAATAATAACCATGAAATTAAGTTCGTAAACAAATGTGAAATGAGTGCGATACGCTTAGGCCTGAAGTGCTAGCACATCATAAATGGATAATTCATATTAGATACATCTTTACATCTTCACATTTCCTGGCATATTAAAGAGTAGAAATTTCATTTCATATGTGAAAATAATGCGGGATTCGTTATTCAATTGAGTTCCATTTAATAGTAGTTGAATAAATTAAAATTGGACAATAAATTATTTAAAACGACAAATAAGTTTTTTAAAAATGCTTAAACAACTGACAAAAAAAATATCTATTCAAAATAATAAATATTTTTTTTAGAATTGATCATTAAATGTGAAGACATATTTTTCGAGTTTTAGAAACAAATTTTATATACTTAATCGGAATATTTAAGGGAAGTAAACTATTTATTTACTGAAAACCTATTTGTAAAATTGCAAATATTCTATTTATTCACAATTGACAAGAAAATTAAGAAATACATTTTTTATAATTCATCATTAATTGTAGAGACAATTTTTCTAATTTTAGAAATAAATTAAATTATACTTAAATAAATTGAATATTTAAGGGAAGTAAACTATTTATTTATTGAAATGCATTTTGTAAAATTGCAAATATTCTATTTATTCACAATTGACAAGAAAATTAGGATATATATTTTTTTTTATAATTAATCATTAATTGTAGAGACAATTTTTCGAATTTAGAAATAAATTAAATTATACATAAATAAACGGAATATTTAAGGGAAGTAAACTATTTATTTAATGAAAAGCAATTTGTAAAATTGCAAATATTCTATTTATTCACAATTGATAAGAAAATTAAGAAATATATTTTTTTATAATTAATCATTTATTGTAGAGACAATTTTTCGAATTTTATAAATAAATTATACATAAATAAACGGAATATTTAAGGAAGTAAACTATTTATATACTGAAAAGAAATTTGTAAAATTGCAAATATTCTATTTATTCACAATTGACAAGAAAATTAAGAAATATGTTTTTTTTTATAATTAATCATTAATTGTAGAGACAATTTTTCGAATTTTAAAAATAAATTATACCTAAATAAACGGAATATTTAAGGGAAGTAAACTATTTATTTAATGAAAAGCAATTTGTAAAATTGCAAATATTCTATTTATTCACAATTGACAAGAAAATTAAGAAATATATTTTTTTATAATTAATCATTTATTGTAGAGACAATTTTTCGAATTTAGAAATAAATTAAATTATACATAAATAAACGGAATATTTAAGGGAAGTAAACTATTTATTTAATGAAAAGCAATTTGTAAAATTGCAAATATTCTATTTATTCACAATTGATAAGAAAATTAAGAAATATATTTTTTTATAATTAATCATTTATTGTAGAGACAATTTTTCGAATTTTATAAATAAATGATACATAAATAAACGGAATATTTAAGGGAAGTAAACTATTTATTTAATGAAAAGCAATTTGTAAAATTGCAAATATTCTATTTATTCACAACTGATAAGAAAATTAAGAAATATATTTTTTTTTAATTGTAGACACAATTTTTCGAATTTTATAAATAAATTATACATAAATAAACGGAATATTTAAGGAAGTAAACTATTTATATACTGAAAAGAAATTTGTAAAATTGCAAATATTCTATTTATTCACAATTGACAAGAAAATTAAGAAATATTTAATTTTTTTATAATTAATCATTAATTGCAGAGACAATTTCGAATTTTAAAAATAGATTATACATAAATAAACGGAATGTTTAAGGAAAGTAAACTATTTATTTACTGAAAAGCAATTTGTAAAATTGCAAATATTCTATTTATTTTCGTACCTTCTTGAAAATAACAAAACTCTGTTATTTCTGTAGAAATCAAATGTGTCACAGATAGTAATATAGAGCTACACCTTTTGCAAACAACTTAGCTTAAAGTGTGTGTATCTTTATGAACCCATCGCACACACACACACAATTTGTGCTAATGATTTGATTTGCCATTCAGAATGAGCCATTATAATGCGAACAGTATCTGAACATGCGCTAAAATGACAAAAGCCGCTGACACATGTCACCCAATTAAAAGATAATAATTCCAGCGGTCATAATCCCAGGCTGCCTGCTCCGGGAGTCCAACGAATTGTCCTCGTCCTGCTCCTCAAGCAACAACACATGCCACATGGACTATATGCATAGGAAGTTGATTGTTGAAAATTGTTGCTTCATTGGTTAGAGTTGGTCATGTGACTATGTGGTGGCTTGTCCATGGCCAAGTGTCCAATGTTTTTGTTGTGTGTGTGGGCTGCCTCATTCTCAATCCTAGTACGTGACCCAAGGCATGGTTGCGACTCGGCGACTGCGAAACATGTTAATTGAGTCAAAGTTTCCAGCTTCAAGTTGATGCCGAACGTGTGCTGATAGCTTAAAGTTGCCTTTTGGCTTGTTAGTTTTGGCCATACGTGATTTCACGAGTCCCTTAATTGGACACGTGAGCTGTTCGCCCGTTCGCCAGGAGCTTCAAGGTGCTTTCCTGGGAATTGAGCTGACATTGGGATGGCTCATTAATAAACTCATAAAATTGTACGACACCTTTTCTGTTTTGCTTTCATTTCATTTCATTTCATTTCGTTTTTTTCGGTTTGTTGCTTATTACAAGCTTAATAAATATTAGCGCAGGACATGTAATTACGACGAGCTACATAAAAATTATAATAAACATTGTGTAACATTGCATAATTGACAGTTTCGAGTGGTTTGTGGTGGTTGTGTGCACCCACAGGTGGATACAACAAGACAACTTTGTTGCCTTAAGTTGTGTTTATTTTAATGCATGTCTTTCTTGCCGCCTTCCCCTCGCCTTCACCTCGCCGCGCACCTTGGGCATTATCCTTTTTGGCTTTGTCCTGGCAACTTGCCATATCGTTGGCGTCATCATCCTTAACGCCTTTCCCGTCGTCGTCGTCGTCGTTGTCGTCATCTTCATCGTCGTCGTCGCATTTAATGTCTGTTGATTTCTTTTTACTGATTTTTAATGCCCAAACAGCTACCTTTGCACATTGGTACAAAACAGATTTAAAACTTTATCAATTTAATTTACTTTTGGGCAGGTAATAAGCATTGTTGATTATCAATCAAATTAGCATTTATTAGTATTAATTATTAACAAATTTACAGCATTTACATAAACTTTTAAGTTCTATTCGTTTATTCCTTTTTTTTCTTGAATTTCAGAAATTTTCTACTGGAAATGTTCTCTAAAAAAATAAACTGATTTTTGTAAAATGCTATTCTTATCGAGAAATAAAATATGTTCATTGTTAATTTAAGTTGAATATGAAATAAAATTTGGAATGTACTCTGCTCTTGTTCAACTAAAAATTAAATATATTTATATTTATTTATGAAATGCTCTGCTCCGTTTAAACTCCTTCGTTTCTCATATACTTTTTATATACTTTTGCTTCACTGTGCTTTGCTTGCTGCTGCCTCGCGTGTAATTCCACTAGAAGCCGTTCCTCGTTATTGGGAGTCTTTGCGCATATGCACACACACAAGCACACACTCAAGCACACACACACACACCCACCATAAATATATGTTTACCGTTATCTCTGGCAAGTTGTAAGTACGCCATAATTTGCTCAAGTGTTTATGTTGGGTATCGAGCTTTTATTATAGCATGTTCTTATATTGCAATACTCTCAAACAAGTTTAATTAATGCTTATGGCCAGTCGTTGCTGTGGTTCTTTCGTTCTCCAAAATGCCAAGAAATATATACGCTTAATAAAATATGATCAGCTAATACGAATCAGAATCCAGATGACAAAACAGTAAACCATTTTCTTAAATTTGTCAACAGTTTTGGTTTGAATGAAAAATGTTATTTATAATTTAAAGATAATTTACAAAATGATAAATTTGAATTGCCAGTTGCATTATTTGCTTGCTTTTGCACATTTCTTAAAGTGTAGGTTGCCACCAAATTGGTGGTTGCACGTTGGATGCATGGCTGCTCGAAATTAATTATGACAAACAAGAAGAATTTTAGCGCTTGCCAGCGCCAAGAGTAGTTGGAAACTACTCCGGTTAGTTTGCAGTACTGTCCAAAAAAAACAAAAAAAAAAAAACCCAAACCAAACATTTTGCGTGTAATTAGCAAAGTTTTCCGCTCAAAACTTTTCCACCGAAATTTTTCGCAGTTGTCACCCCATTTTGCAAAAAAAAAATATACTTTGTGTGTGCAAAACAATGCCAAAAATAATAAAAAAAAAAATAAAAGCAAGAAAAACGCAGAGCATAAATAAAAATAATTATAATAAGAATTTGATGCGCTCCATTCGAATGGATGCTGTGCAGAGCAACCCCGTTGGGTGTTCCTGTTGTTCTCGTTGTTGTTGTTGTTGTTGTTGTCTCTTGTTGTGGGTGTGTGTTAATACATTTTGTACAACGGTTGTTGTTGTTGTTGTTGTACTCGTTGCTGGCATCGCCCACAGCTCAGCGTTTTCTGTGGTCCGAAAGAGTTTCCGCTCAGCGGCGTTTCGCTACGTCCCCTCATGTTCTGGCCCCTAGGATGCGCCGACTTTTACAGGAGGGGAGGCTGCAGCTACTCCCTGCTACTCCGGCAGGCACTTTGTCATTTGCAGCGGCTGCTGTCGCTGCTATGTTGACTGCGGCTGTGTCAAGTTCATTCTTTACACGATTCGGATGCGCACCACACTGCACAAAATGCTTCCTGCTGGCACTCTCTCTATCTCACTCTCTCCCTCTCAGTCTCTCCTTCTCTCTTGGCTTGTTGATTTTGTGCATTTTTGGCTTGGCTTAAAGCTGCACATTGTTTGAGTTGCCTCCAATTTGTAATTAGCACTTATTGGAAAGTTCGCTTCAAGTGTTTGGCCAGGCAATTATCCTTGCATTGCACTTCTTAGTTTCAGACTCAACTCAAGTAAACTAAGTAATCTATCCACAGCAGAGGGCTGATTTCATATCCAACATCTAAAACTTGATGTTTATTAATCAAACATTTGCTTAAGTTAAGAGTGTATTAACTTTTTTGTGTAGTCATTCCACAGTTATAAATCTTTAATTTATGTTTTAATTGTGGGTTAGGATGTAAGGGATGTAATAATGTCTAGATTATTATAAATAGACAATTTAGTCATATTCTATTAAAAAATATATTAATTCAAAGGTGTCTGAAATAATAAAATAATAAAATAATTTTAACATGCATTTTACAGCCAAGCTAAAACATTAGAAATGTTGTACATGTTTCTTAAACTTAATTCAAAGTTGACATTCAACTAGCATTATATTTAATATTTCAGTTTACATCAAATAAAGTTGACATTTAGAATTATCATCTAGAATTATATTTAATATTTCAGTTTGGTTGATATTTAACTTTATTTTATATTCCAGTTTACATGGAGATAAGTTGACATTTAACTAGAAATATATTTAATATTCCAGCTAACATAAATAAAAGTTGACATTTAACTAGAATTATATTTAATATTCCAGTTTACATAGAGAAAAGTTGACATTTAGAATTATCATCCAGAATTATATTTAATATTCCAGTTTAGTTGACATTTAACTTTATTTAATATTCCAGCTAACCAAAAAAAAAAAAGTTGACATATAACAAGAATTATATTTAATATTCCTGTTTAGATTAAAGTCAGTTGACATTTAACTAGAATTATATTTAATATTCCAGTTTAGACGAAAGTAAGTTGACATTCAACTTAATTTAATATTCCAGTTTGCCTGAAAATATGCGACTTTCAGTACGATATTTATTAACTATAGTTTGAATTTATGGTCTTAGGTATTTCAGTTGATTGCAGACCACAATCGATTTGGGGAAACATGAAACGACCTTAAAATGCATATGAGAAAAATGCAGGGACATTGAGAGATAGAGACAGAGGGGATAGAGAGGGAGAGGTGGGAACAGAGAGATAAAGACAGACGAGTGAACATGGAACTTGGAATCAGCTGCATTTTTTGGGGACAGTCTCATAAAACAAATGAGCGAGTGCTCGGCCAACACACACACACACTTACACACACACACATACACACAGAGATAAGCATTCACATGCTGAAAAGGGGTGCATACGTATGTAAGCAGAAGTGACCACAGAAATTGTGGCATGTGGCTAAGTCAGCAGAATGCAGCAAACGTAAAATGAAAGTTAAAATCCAAAGTGCAACTTAACGAAAAATGGAAATGGATTTGCGTAAATAACACACACAGAGACACAGAAACACACACACACACCAAAAATATGAAGTACGAATATACAGCACACCAACAAGGACACCGTAGAGCCAGGACGAAGGACGAAGGATGCTCTGCCATTGGCAACTTACAATTGTGTGTGTGTTTGCCATATTTGTGAAGAAGTTTATTGACTTTCCATGGCACAATAAAGTTATGTAAAATACAGGCAAAGTGGCATAAAACTGAATCTCGAATTATTTACACCTGCAAAAAGCTGAGAAAAAAAGCATAAAATGCGAAAGTGAAAAATGAGATTGCTACACGTAAATATTGAGTGAAAACCATTTGAGAAGCTCAAGTCACATCAATTTGAGCAGATAAACCAATGACAAATGAAAGCAGTTTCAATAAAGTAATAATTAATGGTATCTAGAGTAAGAATCAAATAAACTTACTTAAAGCCAAAAGTTATGCAAGCAAAAAATTTCTATTAGCTGAAAGCACAAAAGTTTTAAAATATTTTTAATAACACACATTTGATACTTGTGCATTTGACTTTTATTTTGTTTTAAAACAAATTTCAATTGCTTAATGAATTCAGAAAATGTTAAATTTAAAACAAATTTCAATTACTTAATAAATTCAGAAAATGTTAAATTTAAGTCGCAAAATGTGGCATGCACCCAAACCAATTAACGATAAGCTACACTTGCTTGCAACTGGATGTAATTAGCACTCGATTTAACCTGCCAATTATAATTGTTGAGAGGCGCGAAAAAGCCAAGTAAATTATTTAAATCGTTCGACACTTTCTAATAATAACTTCTTAAATCCTCAAACATTCACTTGGATTGTATGCTTTAATTTAATCCCCAGTCATTTGGCTTGCTGCATGCAACACACAAAATGCCGAAATACACGCATTTAAGAAGGGAGCTGAAAGTGCAACCTGGGAATAGGTGAGGGAGTTGGTTGGTTGGGGAGGGGATGGGATAGGTGGTTCTCCTGCAAAAGCTCAGCTGCAAAATTATGCTTGTAAGCTTAGGAAATTACCATAAAATGCGTTGACCTTTGAAACTTGGCTAAGCAAGGCAAAGTTATCGGGAGAAAGGCAGCCAGAATGAAAGAGAGCCAGGCCAAAATGCACTTAGCAAAATAATTCAGCTTTTGATATTGGGAAAAGTTCGTAAAATTAGTAATAATTCTATTATTCTGAAAAATAATTTAAAATAAAAAAAACATAACAAAAAATATAGTTGATTCAAAATATGGAAAAATATTATTTATATCTTTTATTTTATTCTATATTTAGAAATTTTAAAAAATTCTACTTTAATATTTACTTAAATGTATTAAAAAATTTGTATAACAATAATAATAAATTAAAAATCCTAAATTTATTTTTAAAATTCTCTTTTTGGCCAAATTTTGTTGCACAACGCACTCGAGTTTTTTTTTCGAGTGTAGAGTGCTGGGTAAACTTTTGTTCGACTGTTGTCTGCAGCTTTGTTTTGATTTGTTTGCTGCTGCTGATGTTGCTGCAAGAGTTTTTGTTGTTGTTGCATCCGCTCGTTCGCCCTAATCCTGACTTGCAACTCATTTGAGTGTGTGCATGTGTGTGTGTCTTGGTGTGTGTGTGCAACGTCTTTGCCTTTTAATGAATATAATGACCCAAAACGAAGGGGTGTCAGTTAGCTGCTTGTTATGCAATGTGCTCTGCACTTCTGCGAATGCCAACAACACATACACACGCACATACATACACACACACACTCACACACATGGCCATAAACAGCAGGTAGCCTTCGCCTTTTGTTTATAATTTGGCAGTGCAGGCTTCAAGGCGCCAATAGCAGCTTTCACTGTTGTTTTGGTTGCTTTGTTTGCTCATTTAGCGTAACTGTTAATTTACATGTGTGTGTGCGTGTATGTGTGTGTATTGTCCCTGCAGCAACAAAAGAAAAACTTTTACTGCTTTTGCTCATTATTTTTGGACTGCTATAAATTTAAATTTATGTTCATGACGACGATATTTTGTGTGCCCGGTCATAAACCGAAAAATGTTTACAGTTTGCAGTGGCATAACTTTATATTTACCCCGCACCCCCCACTCCCTCTCTTACTTATGTGTATGACCCAAATTTCTCGCATATGGTTATGGTTATTTATATAAACAAATAAATGTAAAAACTTAAACTGAAAAACAGGCATATAAAACTATGCAATGGATATTTGCCTTCAAAAGCTGAGCACACAAAACTGAAACACTAAAAGCATGTGTGTGTGTGTGATGGTTGTGTGTGTGTAAGAGGCACACAACTATTGTGAACATTTCTGTTTAACCAGGCTTTTTATATATAATTTTTTTTTGTTTTGTTTTTAGTTGCAATTGCAGATTTCTATACAATTTATGTTGTTTGCCTGCAGATTCTGTGGTGCAATTTGCATTGAAATATTTGTGGTTGCAACATCTGTGGTTATTTTGTTGAACATTCTGAGTGTGTGTGGCGCAAGGGAAGACAGTGAATGCAATGGATACTTTTGTGGCTTGCTGCACATATCTTAGATGCTCGAATTATTCAGTTAAGTTTGGCTTTTAATTAAGATTTCATCATTAAATATATTAAAATGTTAACTTGTCAGTTGTGACATTTTCGATCTAAAATAAAAATTACAAGTTAATGAAAATTTAAATTACAGATTAAGTCAGTTTATAAGCTGAAAAGCTATATAAGGTTAGCTGAAGAAGAAGCTAAAGGGAAATAGGATAAATTTAATCACTGTTACTATTTTTCATTTATTTCAAAACATATTTTTTATAACTTAAAAAATATGTTAATTCCAGCACTCAAAACTATTTTTGGTTTCTTTCTCAATTAGGTCTGCTTTATTTTATTCACAACAATTGATTTACTCTTCTTCGTCAAGTTAGTGTTCACAAAATTGATATCGATATAGATCGATATCGATATATATTTGTTGTGTAAAAATATTACGTTACTGTCTTGTCAATAAGCCTCTTGTAGCATGTAGTCTACATTTCAAGTGCCTTCAAATAAATTTTTAGCTTGCATTATTTTATTTTTAATATATATATTATTACATTATATTTTAATTATTTTATTTTTTACATAATGTATCATAAATAAAAACTTCAATTTATCTTTATAGTTGTTAACAAACAGCAAAAAAAAAAAAAATATTTGTCTTACTTTTATAGCAAAAAGTGAAGTGTTTTTTTTATGTGTTAATACTTTCCACCTTTTCGAACTTACCAGGAAAAATGAGTGCAACATTTGCAAATTGCAATTCCTTCACATATGTATTAACACTCTCAGTTGTATATCTGCCCAGATCTGGCGACCTATCGACCTACCTGAGTCGAACTAACTTTCTCGCTGCATTCCAGTTGCCGCCGCACCACCCCTTTCCTTTCATTTTCCCCCCCCTTATCCAGCAAACAAGTGGCGCACTGAGACAATGGCAACGACCTACAAAAAAATATTTATGGCTCCCAGTGCCGCAAATATTTGCCACACTCTCGCCCAGTCGACGAGCTCTGTATCTGTGGTGTGTCTATGTGTGTGTGTATGTACGTGTGTGTGTCTATGTGTGTGTGTTGTGCCTTCATGCTAGCCATTATTTATACGCTGCTAATCTTCCACCATGTGACTACTGTGGCTGGTTGCCTTTTTGGCTGCTGCTGCTGCTGCTGCCCAAGTCCACTCCACTCCACTCCCCTCTCCAGTGTCCACTCTTGTCGAGTTGCCTGCACTTTCACACTGGCTGTGAGCCCAGCTCTGTGCTACACTTTATTGTTTATTGCGGTTGGCAAACAGTTCGCTCCCTGGTCGGCAGACTACTTCTAGCTGGTTACTGGTAACTTGTTCCCTGTCCTGGCATTTATGTTATTCTTGTTGTTGTTGTTGTTGTTGTTGTCGGCCCCAACTGCAGTTTGCTGCAATGCGCCGGCTACCCGGAATGACCGCAAAATGCTAAGCGTATTTTCAGTTACAGTTTAAGTTTGCCGCATTTCAGCTAAAGTGCATTCAGTTCCACTATGAATACCCCTACCCAAACCCAAAACTAGCCAAACACCCTACCCTACCTAGCAACTCTTTATCTCCTCTTGCTGCCTCCTTTGCCCTACTGTGTCAATTATGGCAATTGCTTTGTACACTTGGCCACAAAATGTTGCCATTTGTGTACCTCTGCCTCTTCCTCCACTCCCCTCCCCCCACTCTCTCTTACCATCACCCAGCATAAGATATGTTTACACTGGCTATGTTTACCGATGCGGGGCAGAGGAGCAGCACATCTTTTGTTTGTTTATGGTTAAGCGTAATTTGTAAGGACTTGCCGCCTTCCCCCTTATAAAGGGGGCGTGGCTGGGCAAAAGGAGCGAATAGCAACAGTGCTCGATAAAATTTATGAGTAGCCAACACATTTTGTCTGACAAATGGATCATTGTTTGCTGGCTTTGATTGTGGGCATGTTGGTTCTCAAGTGATAATCAGGTCAATTTCATACAAATAATAATTATTTCTAGCTACAAATGCATCTACAAAATGTTTGATTTCGCTTAGAGATTAGGGATTACTAAATATGAAAAGTACTTAAATAAAAATGTCGCCTTTTAACAAATCGTTTGGCTTACAATTTTATTTGCTGTCAAAATAACATTTTCCATGTTTTTTATTTTTAAAAGTCCCGTCACACTTGAGGGCACTTTTCAAATATAATTCGCCATCATTTGCCAACACTCGAGTCCTGCCATTTAGAGTCCTTTTCCACACTCCTTTTTTTCATAACGAACACATAAAAAATGTTCTACAAATTTCAACACCTGCTGACTCTTTGCCAAATAAAAAGGGTTCAAATTCATTGTCGTTGTTATTTTGTTGGGTAAACGTAAAATAGAAATATATATATATATATATATATATATATATATATATATAGATTCACATTAAATTGTTACAAATTACGAACTGATGCATGTGAAATGTGCTTTGGAAATGAGAAATGGGCTTTGAGAATCAGACATGAAAATAGGCATTGGAATTTGAGGGAAAATCACGCACAGATTCAGATATGAATATGAAAAGCTCAACGAACAATTCCACTAAAGAGCCACAGCCAAGAAGGGAGTGTTAAGGGATCAGGGGCAAGGAGCAAGTAGCAAGGAGCAAATACCAAGCAGAAAATGAAATACAGGACAACAAACAATGAAAGGCTGCGCCTGGTTGGCAACCGATGACAGGCAGCAGCGAATCCAGATACAGCCAGGAAGCAGACGGACAACAGGACAAGGGAATAGAGCTGGCTGAAGTGCTGCCAAGCACAGGAACAGGAACAGCAGCAGGCAAAGGAAGAGAAGGAGGATGAGGTTGAGGAGCACGAGCAGGACCTGTCGCAGTAGCTGACCAGAGAGGCGAAAGCCTTTTCGCCGGCAACACTCTGTGCTGCACTTGAATGAAATGAATTGCAGATGCCCACTTTGCTCCTCCACTTGCTCCTGCTCCTGCTCCTGTCTCCAGCTCCAGCTCCTGGACTATGGGCCTGTTAACGATTACGTGATGAATTTGCATTGCAATAACAGAGCAGAGCAGAGCAGAGCAGAGCACACCTATTTCTCACTACTTTCACCCAATTGCAGAAACAATATGCCAGACTTGGCTCACCAACAAATCGAATAAGGCAGACTGTTGGCAAGCAAAAGAGTTTGTTGCAGGGGCAAGCGTCAACACCAGCTCTGCCACTGCCGCTGCTGTTGCTGCGTGCAAAATAATTTAACGCCAATTTTACGTTGCACGTCTAAAAGCAACAAGAGAAAATAATCCTTTTTAGCATATTGTTTTTACTATACCCTTTACTTCAGAATGTTCTAAATTTATTTCAGGTTCCAGTGTTGTCTCAGTAAACGAATAATAATCTTAACTCTTAGTAAGATTAGAAATCAGTCAAAGCAATCTACAAAATAAGCGTGGAACAACTAACAATTTTCATATAATTAAATAAATTTCATAATTTGTTGGTTAAGTTTTATAAACATATATAAAATGTAGACTAAGTACAATTAAAGTTATAAATAAAACTACTAACTAAATTAAAAGTGAGTAAATTAATTATAAAGTGAAATTTAATGAAAAATATTATAAATATTATATTATATAAATAATATTAGTTTTTTTAAAATAATTTGTATAAAATAATAATTTGTAAGTTGAATGATTATTGTAATAATTTACAAAATACCATTCCATATATTTACTGGGTATTCAAAATTCAAACTAGTTTTTTATTTATTAATAAATTGGTGAGGGAATTTCATGTAGAAGTTGAAACTGCAAAAATGTTGCCAGTGTTGGCGTGAAAATCATTTTATAAAACAAATCAACGAGTTGTTGTTGCAGGCAATGGAAATGTGGCAGGAGTGGCAGTAGATGCCCCATCAACGCGCATGTTGGCAATCAAACTGCCAGCAATTACAGCTTGCAAATTGCATTAAAAAAATGAAATAAAATGCAAGCCAACTGGTAGTCAAATGACTCCGACTCCAACTCCGACTCCGACTCCAACTCCAACTCCGACACCGACTCCAACTCCGACTCCAACTCCGACTCCACATTTAAGTGCGTGCCACGGCAAAGTTGAAGCTTTGTTTGCCTATCAAAGGGGGTATGCCGGCCCAAGGGGGTGAGGGTCATAAAGAATTCTAATTGGATGGCGCCAAGGTGTTAAAGTGAGGACGACTGTAAATGTATTGTGTGAAGATTGGTTTACAGCCCATAATGAAGTGCCAGGCTATGTAGTTCCTTGTTCCTTGCCTTATATGCGCAATGAAAATGTTTACTAGCAAATTGCAGTTGTATTCATAAATATTACATGCTGTAAACACCTTTGTTTTCCTGGCTAAAATACAAAAGTGGGAGCTATATTTTAAGGGGGTTTGCTGAAATAAAACTCGCAATAGATTTTCAGATTTTAGATTTTAAATTGTAACAATATCTTTTGTTGATTATCTTATCAAAACTGCTTAAAAATAAATAGCATTTTATAAATTCAATTAATTCTAATAAATTCCATTATTCTGTAAATTATTAAAACTATTAAATTAATTAAATATCTTTTGTTTAATTTGTAGCGATTATGGAATGTTATTCCTATTTTCTCTAATTAATTAAGTACTTATAAAAATAAGCAACTAGATTCAAGATTTATTTGTAAATGTTTTATTAAATTATTTGTGTAATTTAATTTTGAATAAAGAAATGCAGCTATCAACAAGCAATTATATTTTTCATTCGTTTATTTGTGTAATTTAATTTTGAATAAAGAAATGCAATTTAATGTCTGTTGCCAAAATGTGACAAATAAGATACTTGACTCACTGCTTAATTAACTTGAAAAATCAAACTGAAATAGCTGCATTGATTTGTGAGCATTTTGACTAATTAGCCACTAAATGAAGCTCAGCTCAAAATCCACTCAATGTTGGAAAAAAAAAATAGCTGAAAGCAAACAAAAATCAGCTTGGGGCAGTCCAAAGAAATCAGCTTTCAATTAATGCTAATCATGTCAACGAAGGCAGAGACAACTGGCTGTGAAATCAAGTAAATAACGAACCAAAAGCGTCCAAAACAATTAATTGATGAAATTGGCAACTGTGCAGCCAAAAGACGACTCGAAAACAACAACAACAACAACACCAAAACTTAAACAATTGCCGAATCCATTTAGTGAGTAAAAAAAGCAAAGAGAAAATAAAAATATATAAACAGAGGTGCCACTGACAGTTAAGGGCCAAAAGGGATCAAAGGACGTGAGGAGGGGGGAAGGGAAGCAGTCAGCAGGCAACAGAAACTGTCCTGATTGCAATGACTATAAAACAATGGCAATGCAAATGTGGCACAGTGTACATTGTGCATTTCAGCGCTAATTCAATTATCGCTTATTGACATCAATTTGCAACACGGGCCCAGAGGGATGGTCTGGTTGTCTACAAATGGACAGAGTTTGCTAAAGCCATGTTGCCGGACAATGGTGCTGCAAAATATGCACCATGGCAAATGGGTACAATTCACCCAAAACACACCCCCAATCCACACAGCCCCCAATCACAACCCAAACCAACCCAACCAGGTGAGCTGAAGTGCAATTGACACTTTTTGTGATTTAGTAGAGAGAACATTTTCAGATTACTAAATACACAAGAACAACAGCAACAAAAGCAACAACAACAGCAACAACAGCAACAGCAACAGAAACAACAACAACAACAACAATGCCAACGGGTTTCTCTCGGAATGACAATTGCTAATGCGAACAGTGAAATCGAAATGGAAAACAGTTGGCAGCAGGTGCATTTATACCACTTATGTGTATCTGTATCTGTGTGTGTGTGTGTATATATACATACACATACATCCATGCCAAAGTTGGCGTAAATAATTCAAAAGTGCTTGACTGAAGTCGCCGAGTGGCTTTTCGTACTGTGGCTTTATTGGAGGGTATTTATTGATTTGTAATTAGTTCTAATTAGATTAGCTTTGATTTATTCGAAAGCAGAAATTGAAGTGTTGAGCGATAGTTTCAAATATATATATTCTATATAGCCTACAGGTTCGTAATTAAAAGTAATTTTAGAAGCTATTAAATATTACATTTACTTCAACTGTTAATAAAGTCGATTAAACACAAAATTAGCTGCACAAACTGCCTCAATCAAATGCATCAATCACATTCAAATATATTTTTAAATTTCAAGTGCTTAATATTTCTTTGTCAATCAATAAATTTTATGCTTTAATAATGATTTTTGTATAACAATGGAAGTGTAATAGAAAATTAATGTATTGACTACTGCTTGAAAGGTTCATGTTTGCACATGCATTGTTGCTCAATCAAAATGTATGCACAAATTTGATTGCGCTGTGAATGCTAACCTCAATTCAATTCCCATAAGCAACTGGCAGTTCTGACAAGTCCACAGCCAACACTCAACACTGTGACCTGCTCAACTGCCAAGTTCAGAGGCAACAAGGTCGTCGAGCTAACAAACCCGTCAATCAGTCAGTCAGTCAGTTAGTCACTCTGTCAGTCAGTCAGTCAGTAAGTCAGTCAGTTGCTCTGTCAGTCATTCATTTGCTCAGCTTGGGCCTTATCGCGCCTGCCTGCTTCTCACATTCATCCATCGGCTGCCAAGTCTGCTAAAGAGAAAGAAAGATAGCGATAGAGAGAAGGGGCAGGTGGAAAGAGAGGGAGAGAGTGAAAAAGAGACTTATTTTGGTCCTGCAGCGCGAATGGGTAACGAGTCATTTTGGCATGCCTTCACCTTGGCGGATTCAGACCAACGCAAACAAAGCTGACGTGCAACGTGGGGCAATGTGGTCGAGTTTAAGGTAAGGCAAGGCAAAGGGGCAGGATAACCGCCGCTAGCGGTAACGGTAACGGTGTGGAGGGTGCAACCGGAACGAGTCCTGATTGCGATACATGTGCGCGGTTTTTCAAACTGACAGATTTTTATATGTCTTTCGGTTGGCGTTGCAATTTTTTTTCATCCTTTGCTGCAACTGTCGAAATTTCATTTGAACTCAGTTGCGCAGAGTCGAGGTAAATGTGCCAGTACACGGCACAAAAGCGGAGCACCTTTGATTGAGAACATCTGTAAATGGAATTGACAGTAAGAAAGAAAGATGGACTGCATGCAGGACATGAAAGAAATGTGAAGGACATGCCAAAATTAAGGATTATATGCCTGGTAAAAGAAGCATATTCAACTTATTAAATGGTATACATTTAAAGTTAAAATTTAATTAATTGAACAATTTTGTATATTCATAAAAGTCATCAATTACTAAGCTACGCCTAGTCGAGTCAGCCATCAATCATTCTCATAATTAATCTCAATCATTTTAACAACAGTTAATCAAAACTCAAATTTGGTTGTTTATCAATCACAGTCAAACAGTCTTACTAATTTATAGGACAATAATTCATGTCATAAATGGTTCAAATGGTCAATCAACTGCAATCCAGAGTCCAGTCATTCATTCATCAATCATATGCTGATTTCTTATAGTGCAGTTTGCTGCACTCTCTCTTTTTTTTTTGTACAGCTTTGCTCAAAGTTTTTTGTTCGGTTTTTCGGGTGATTTTGTGGGTTACGCCTCGCCTGGCTACGTTACGGCAATCGCATCGTTTGATGCCACACACACAAAACACCCTGCCTCCTCCAACCAACATCTTCACCTCTCCCTCATCCCTCGACCATAAACCCTATCCTGCCATTCCCTCCACATTGGTCTGTCGTTGCTTTGGCTTGTTTGTTTGCTTGTTGCTACAAAATTTGAATGCAAATATGCTTTGAGTGTGTTAGTGTTTCGCGCTCCCTTTCCCTCTCCCCCACCCTCCTCCTCCTCCACCCTGTGTGTGTATGTATGTGTGTGCGTTCGGCAATGCGTTTATCCTTTTGGGGCAGACACAAAACGTTTGCAGCTCAGTGGAATTTGTGTCGATTTTACTTTGTTTATGTCTGGGTGAGGAATATAAATGAAATTCATTTATTTGCCTTTTTTTTTGTAAGAACTCGTTGCACTCGTTACCTACTCGCTAGAGGAGCAGAAGGAGTAGGAGCAGGAGCAGGATCTAGGAACTAGCAGCTTCCATAGAGACGAATTAACGTCATTCGAGCGGTAAATAAGAAAATTTCACTGCCATTGCTGTGGGGCGTTGGTCCATCCACAACAAGATCCAACACAAACACACACACACACTTTTGACCCCCATGGCGAATGCATCAGATGTCAAATGCAGCCAGCAGAGCCACTTAAAGGAATACCACCCATACCAAAGTAAATTGGGTTTTCCTTTGGAGCATTTTCATTGCTGCCTGCTGCGAGGATTAATTACGTATACGTTCCGCTGTCTGCGAGAGATGAGCTGATGAACTGGCTCTGATTGGCAACTAAGTTAGAAAATCCAAAAGACGCTAATATTATTCATTTTGTGGCTAGCTATTAAAATTCTTGAAGCTTTAATTAATTCAATTTACCAAAAAAGTTTCAAGTTATTTCAAATGCAAAGTAATCAAATTTGTTTGAGCAGAAATTGTTGGACTGGTTTGCAATTGAAATAATAAATAAATATTGTCTTTAAATAACAAACAATTAAATATGACGAACAGAGAATCATATTGAAATTAAGTGCCAGTCGATTGATGTAAAATGTATTCGTGTCAATAATTGATGTACTCAGTTATTGATATTCATATATATAAAAATAACTTTGACTTCAAAGCGACGCTTGAATAATGCTACAGATTTAATTGCAAAGTTGCTTAAAAATAGCTGACTGCTTCGGAAAAAAATTGCAATCAGCGGAAGCGATGGAAATGTCCCTTGAGAGATGATCCGACTGCGGACCTGCCAGAGTCCTCATGTCAACTGTGGTTCAATGACAATTCGGGCGGTTGACTGACTGGCAGCGCCACATATGTCACTGAGTAATGCCAGTTATGTAAAAGATATGTCGATGATTTATCAACGCGCCCAACACACACACACACACACACACACACACATACACACTCACAGGCAGAATGACATCACACAAATTACGTACACGTCGCGCACTGCAATTGAAATATGAGCAAAAAACATATAAATTGAATTCCTTTTCGAGAAAAAAAAAGGAATAATAATAATAATAATAATCAGCACAACCCACTTGACGAGGACCTTTTCCCTCCCCTCCGCGCAGAGAAAGTTTTTGCTTTTCTTTGGGTTTGTTTGTGATTTTTAATCAGATGCAAATGAGCGCAACTTGAAGACTTCTTCTTCTTTTTTTAATGATTGTTATTTGTTTGGCAAAAGTTGTTCTAAAAATTATTGAAAATTGAATTCGTTGTAATGCGTTTTGTTTTCTTCCACTTTGTAAGATACACGGATAGCGTAAATTATTCAAATATCATCAAATATTTTGCACTCACAAATATTCCGATTGAGAAAGGTGTGTAAATATTTGATCAAAGCTGTGAATTAAATTGATTTTAGACAGCTGAAAATTGCTTGAGAAATGCCTTAAAATAAGTTTTATTTTGCTCGCAGCCTTTGTATTAGATTTCTATATTTATGTTGTCTTTTCATTAATTAAGCGATTCACAAAATTTTAGTCACTTTAAGACATATTTATTTAACGGGCTACATTTGCAAATGCGGCTCAAATCTAGTTTTGGCGCTTGTAGTTGCTCAAAGTAGATGTCAATTAATTTGACAATTTAATGCAAATAAACCGCTTGGGCCAAAACGCGCCCGCCGGCAGCCAAAGCTGGCCAAAATGGAGTTAACGATGCGATTCGACGTGAGCGCGCATTAATTGGGCTAATTAAATGGGATCGGGCTGCTGACTTACTGGCTTTAAGCTTTAAGCTTAAAGCGCCTGCAGCAGCAGCAGCTGCAGCTGTTGCCCAATTGCGAGCCAAGAACTTACATCAGCCAAGTGGCCGATGACAGAGTGAAAGTGTACTGCATCAGGCAACAGAGAAATGCCAACAGCCTGAAACGCTGAAATATCTCAAAAATGTGCACAAGTCAGCCAACTGATGGCTTTTTATACCCTGTACATATTTTATTTTTTAACAAGCTATACTCATTTAAAATATTTAATTTATTATTATATTGTTTTTTGTGTTAAACATAAATATTTTATTTATTTTGTATTTATTTTTGTTTATTTATTTATTTAGTTTTGCCTCTTCTATTTGCAACTTAAGATCTGTTTGCAGGATATGTTCAAGTTTAGCAGTTGCCAATCTGTTGCCAAATTCCAACTTGTTTGCATTGTCTACGTTGCAAGAGATGAAAAATGTATATAGATATTAATGCTCAGCGAGCTCAGGAGCTGCTGCTGCATTTTGGGACATGGCCTTTAAGAAATTGCTAGCATGGCCCGCTGGACAGCGATTTATGGAGACAGCTCGTCCTTTTGGGTATTTTTTGGGTCTCCATTTTTGCAGTTGCTCTGGGAGCCAGCTAAAATGATGTGTTGCTGCTGCTGCTGCTGCTGCTGCTTTTGTGACCAAAACTTGTTTGTCCTTGTTAGAGTTTATTGAATTGAAAATGCATTTCTGCCACAAATGGTGCAGGGAATCGAATTGAAATAGGTTGCAAGGCATAATAATACTGATGCGATCAATATTTAATTTTTCAGAACAGATGGCAAAATATTAAGAAATATGTCACAAATTTTAAAGCCAATATTCCGCTTACCAGTTTGCTTGTTAACAGTTAAGACTATAAAAAAAAGATTATATTATTAAGTAAATTGCAAGCAGATTTTATTCGAACTCTACTCAATATTCGATGCTTGTAATATATTATATATTGTTCAAATTAATTATTTAATTTGTACATTCCAATTGAATCCATCATTTCACAGTGGGTTTGAATCTGATGGCAGATTAGCAAATTGATTGCATTTGATTAAATGTTCAAAGGAATTCCATTAATTTTTTTTTATAAATAATTCCGCCTTTTATTTTATTCAATTTCGGCTGGAATATTTATAAATTGTTTGCATGTGTTGCATGTTCAACATTTTGTTGTTGTTTTATTTTTAAGCTGCCCTTCCATTAAAATGTTTTCATTACAAGCACATTTTAAAAGTGACATCGGCGAGGATGTGGAGGACATGCATGGGTCTGCATGGCCATATCATTTGAGTCCTTTTCAATTATATGTCGCACTAATTACACGCTTTAAGCCTCCGCCGGGCTGAGTCCGTAATTAAATTCAAGCGTCAGCCAGAGGACATCACGGGTGGCGGCAGTGCCAGGATGGCACGGACAGCCAGTACAGCCAGGACAACATTGTAAATTTCTATTAAGCGCAAATTCCCTAAGCTGATTTTGATGTCTGGCTGTCAGTCAAGCGTTGAGCAACAGTACGAGAAACATGGCTACCAACAGCAACAAACCGCAGGCATGGCAACCAAAAAAATAAAAGAAATTTAAGAAAAGAGATGACTACCAAAGGAGTGTGTAGGTGTGTGTATGTCTGTGTGTGTGTGTGTGTGTGTGCGTTGAACGCATAAAATTTGTAAAATGCTTAACAAAAATCCAGCAAAATTTTTCGGGCCAAGCTTTTAATGCGCGCAAAAAGGATTAAGACATACACACACACACAGCCGATGACAGTCGTTGGGGGGGGTGTGCAGCAGGTGGATGGAGGGTAAAGAGTTAAAGGGCTGTTCTGCTTCCTGGAGAACCTCAACACATGTACACATCTTGTATGCAAATGCCGCTCGCCAAGAGACGTAGGCGTCTCCCTCGCAGCGCGAGAGGCATACGATTTACATACATTTAAATTTGCATGCCAGGACAGGCCAAAGGAGCAGCAAATGGTGAAGGGCTAGCAGGCGTGGGGAGGGAGGGAGAGCAGCATCAGCAGCAGCAGCCCGCACGTATTCCAATTTACACAAGCGTTCGACAGGCGACAAACATCATTAAGCGGTAAACAGTAGACGCCCAACCCTCCTCCCCTCCATTTTATTCCATTATAATTCTCGCTTTTCTAGCAGAAAAAATATCAGTTTGCCATGTCCTGCAATAAGGATATTTGTCGACTTACAAAAAAAAAGGGGGAAAGAAAAAACAAAAATAAATAACGCAAAAATCGCAAAAGCACAAATTGATTTGCGTATTTGCTGGAAATTGAAAGGTGCGAGAAGCTGCCTTGGGGAGGGGTGAAAAGGGGGTGGGTAGTTGTCATCAACTGCAATTGACAGCAAAAGTAACGCATGTAGCTACACAACATACACAACACACACACACATATAAACAGGCACAATTCTCGCTGAGTTGTGCTTAAGCAAGCAAACACACCTCGCTTGCCATTTCACCCCACAACCCACACAACTCACCACTCAACGCACCACGCAGGCAGAGCCGTTCAGGCATAGTCAACGTTTCGTGTCCTAAGTGGCTGCCACTTTCCATTTCATTTCTTTTTCTGCAAATTGATGTGATGTGCACATGATATGACAGCCACTGTGTGTGTGTGTGTGTGTGTGTGTGTGCGTGGGTGTGTAATAAGAGCTGAGTGCGAGCCCTGCTAAGTATGCTATATGTTTTTTTTTATTTTTCATTTTCTTTTGTTGTGCTGCTGATGCGATTGCGATTGTGGCAGGGCAGACAACTGGTGTGCGGCTCCTGCTCCAGCTCCTGCTCGTCAGCTCCTGTTGCTTTAGCTACTAATTAGATTTTATGTAAATGGCAATAATGGATATTTAAATTAGCTAAAAATGCGGTTTTTTTGGCTTGCTCTTAGCGGTTGTAACCAGCTTTCTCTCAGCCAACTTCTTTTGCTTTGCTTGCTTTTTCTTGTGGGTTAATAAATATTTTTTGGTTAAACTTAAATTTAAAAACTTATTTGCCTCTGAAGTAACTCTTTAAGAAGTATTATTTTAATTTTTTAAATTATGAAAACGTTATTTGTATTTACATATAAATATTTGAAGGCTTTGTTCAACTTTTGTCGTCACCTGGCCATTATTACAGCTGTGTTTTTCTCTAGCCATTCCAACTGCCACATCAAACAGTGGAGACTCCATTCGGTGTTGCCAGTATTATAATTAGGTCATTAAATGGTATCGTTGCCTGAACAAAAGCCTGCTCATTATAACACTTTTCGCTGACCGAAGCTGGCACGCCTCAAAGACTACAAGTGTACCGCCTACGTATCCAAAATTTGTTGGCCCGTCCCCCCGCCTCTCCACCCAAGTTCGAAAACAATTTCAACTTTTGCTTTTGTGCTTGGGGTTTTTTTTTTTTGTCTTGCTTTTGTTTTTGTTTTGCTGACTGTCTTTCAACTTAAAAAAACAATACAACATTTGCAGCATGTTTTCGTTTTCTTAACAGTGCCCCCCCGTAAAAACACCTGACTCACTTCCTGCCCCCACCACCCGCCCCCACGCACCTTGGCCACTTCCCTGGACTTCTTTTGTCAGCATTTTTATCGGCCGGCGGGCATTTAATTCCCTTCTCGTCGAAAGTTTCCCCCGTTGCTCTGCGCCAGCGGAAGGCGCTTCGAAAGGGAAACCGTCTGCTTTAACCCACGGGACGGGATGCCGTCCATGTCCGGAATGCTCGACTACATCAAACGGGACCAACTAGCTGCCTTTGGCGAGGATGAGGACGATGACGATGACGATGAGGATGACGATGATGATGAGCACGATGACGTGGAAAATGGCGAGGACATGTTGTCAACCATTCAAGCAAACCAATGAGTGGCCCGCGGCATTCTCTCTCTCTCTCTCTCTGTCTCTCTCTTTCTCTCTCTCTCTGTCTCTCTCTCTTGTTTTGTTACATCCTTTGTCTGGCTGACTGACTAGCATCATTTCCAATTATTTTAATTATATATTCAATTTCAAATTAATGTGCAAGTTTTTGCTTTAACATTTCTACAAATTCAAAATGGGATTCATTCGCAAATATCATATTTTTATTGCAGTGTATATCATTTAATTGCCCCATTGAAAAAACCGCAATTTCACAGAAATAAAGCGACATTTTCTACAATTATTTAGAGTTTAGTTTTGACTAAAAATAAAAAATAAATTGTTTTGCAGCAAATCTTTTTTGTTTACATTTTAGAAGTTTAATTTAAAAAAAAGATTGTTTCGATTAATAAATTTAAATATTTGAGAAATGTGTAGAGCATATTTCAAAAGAGCAACATTTAAATTGTAAAAAATTATTAAACGTTTTACTTTTAGTTATGTCTTTTAATTTTTTGCGTCATTTCCAATTTCCTTGCTTTTTACCTTTCGCGTTTTTTTGTTTTTGTGCAAACTTTATAAAATTCTTGCACTACATAAAACTTTATCCGACGTACAAAAAGTTTTAAAACAATAACAAAAACAACAAAGAGAACAACAAAAACAATAACAACAACAACGACAACTTTTATGCTCGCCACGAAATCTTTTGCTCATTTCCCGGCTCATCCATAGTCCTCAAACTCGAACACATATCCTGAGCCACAGCAAATATCCCTCGAGTTATGATGCTTAATTATATCAGACTCTACTGCTACAGTCCCCCCACATTGAGTACACCTACTTCCTCCCCACCTCCTCCCCTGATCCACCTGCTTCTGTTGGCGCACGTGCGTTTTAAGTTAGCAGAAGCGCTCTTTCTGATTTATGTTGGCCAGATTCTTCTGCTTTTCTCATAGCTACCCCTCCCTTCCAGCACCCCTGCGGCACACATCCCACGCATACAGACTCTCACGTTTCGTGGGTGCATATAATGAGCTCTCCGCTCCTCAACTCTCCTTCCATCTCAACTCCCCTCCCATCTCAGCTCCCACGCACAGTTTTTATTTTTCTTTAACGTATTTTTTAATGTAGTCAACTGAAAACTAACCGCCGGCTTGGATTTGGTTAGCTTATGGTCAGGATTGGTCCATTCCCATAGCTACCAGCACTCAAACGGACATCGTCTCAGAATTTGCCCATCGGCGTCGGATTTGGGCGCATTCAACTTGGCTTGTTCTGGCAGTGGGAAAGATACATTTTCTCCAGAATAGTACAATTCGTATTCGCATTTTGTTTGCTGCGTGTTTTAGATTATTTTTGTTTTTTTCTTTCCTTAGCCAAAACATAAATCTTTTATGTACTTCATGGCTTGATTGTGCTAACGTCTTTTTGCCCTACCCCCAGGCCAAATGTGTGGGCATCTCATAAATTTAAAATCTATTTATGCTGGTTTTCATTTGATTACAAATGACCCCGGGTCAAGTGACATAATGTCACTTGAAAGTCGCCGCAAATTCGAAATTAAATATATAATCACTTTTAGAAGTTCAAAATGCTAATTAAATTCTTTTTGTTGCTCTGTTTATTTTCAGGTAAGCTGCTTTTATGGATATTTAAACTTATATATAGTAAATAGGTATGTTACCAAAAAAAAAAAAACACCTATGCAACTTCGCATCTTGACTCATTATTTGAATGAAGAAGAAGAGTTGCAACAAATGCAACAAATACAACAATGCAACATCAGCTGTTGTCTGTGATCGATGTGTTTTCCTTTACGTTTTACTTCAACTAATTTGTCTGCTTGAGTTGCTCCGCCAGCCAAATGAAACAAAGTTTCCATCCAGGGGAAAACCTGGAAACTTAAGACCAACAACCGCTGCTTGTTGTCCTAACGTCAATTTCATCCGTTTTCCAGGAAACTCATAAAAACAACAAGTGCTCGTTGGTCGTTTTCAGCACCCTTTTCCAAAAAAAAAAATAAAAATATATAAAAAACTTTCGTTCTACCCTCTGCTGAGAGGGGAGCTCTGCATAATTTCAACAATTAGAGCACACACAAATGTGCAATTTGAACAATTACTTCAACTTCCGAAATGGCATAAGGAGCATAATTTACAACGCCCAACGAGCACACCCCCTTACCAACCCTCTCAGACCACAATAAACTTTAATCCTTTTTAAATTTAAATAAGGCAACCCTCTTCCAGTTGGAAGGCACATGAATTTATTCATTAACCACAGCTAAATTAACATAATGCTTGCAAAACACAGCGCGACAATAATAAATAAAAAAAAAATTATGTATAATATTTAAATGCTTGGAAAATATTATAGAAAAATTAACATAGGCAAATGTTTGTTTATAGTTGTTATTTAAAGTTTGCAGAGGCCCATTCATTTCATTTTTAATTAAATAAAAAAACCGACGACAAAAGGGGAAGTTTTTTTCTGTTGCCATTTCACTGTTTTCGAGTTATTTTTCCGGCTACAAGCGCCGGACGCTCTGCATCCGTTGCAACGTGTAACTCTGGATAAATACAAAATAGAAAACAGAAAAAAAGCAGAAAAAAATCATATGAAAAGGTCGCCAAAGAGTTGGCTAAGGAAACCACCGAACAACAAATGCTGCAGCAGCGGCAGTGGCAGTGGCAGTGGCAGTGGCAACAACAAGAGTTACTCCAAACTCGACTCCATTGAACGTGAACCGACATTAGGGATTAAAAGCGCAGTATTTTTCCGGCTCAGTTGCCTGGAAACACTCCTCAATTCCCCCTTTTTTTATACACTTTTTATGCCCTTACTTTGGGGGTATTCTAATTGGGTATTCAGAATGTGGCACGCAAAGAGAGAGAGGCTTTCTGAGAAAATATTAATGAAAAAAAAACAAATAATATTTAATATAATAAAAATAAAAATTCAAATCTCAGATTAAGAGAAATTAGCCATCATTTAAGTTTATATTTTATTTTACATTTTTAATTCATTGAATTTTTATTTAATGACACAAAATTATTTCAAAATTATTAAAATTGCATTTTTAAGATTATTAATTCTATAAATTCATAAAAATTATTTACTTAAGATTCGCCATTCCTTTTCCCAATATATTTTTTTAATTTATTAATTTTTTTTTTAATTGTTTACATCTTAAATAGAAAGGTATTTAAAATTTGCTACTCGACAGATATTTTTAGAGTCCGTGTTTGTTTTTTTTATGCCGCAGATTCCTCCTAGCTGGTAACCGGCAACTGGCAACAACAATTTCATTTTCCATTCATTCGACTTCATGCAACGTGAAGTTGCAGCTAAAAACATTTGCTGGATTCATTAGTGATTTTTCCCTTTCATTGTTGTTGCTCGGGGATTGCTGCAGGATGTGTCAGGCAGGCATCGCTATTTGTTTTATTATTTATTTGTATTTGTATTTGTCTTTGCACTTTTGTTGTTCTCTTTTTTTTCTATTTGTTGTTATTTTATTTTTTTCTGTTTTTTGTTTTTTTTTTTTTTGTATTCACTGGCTGCAACGCGCGTATTTGTTTGCTCATTACACACGTCATCATGTCAACCGCCAGTGGCCATGTCCTTCTCCTCCTGTTGCCCCCCGCTCCGACGATTCCCTCTTTGTCTTTCTGTGATGTCAGACCGTTCTGGTTAGTTGGGGAGAACGGCTGACGATGGAACAACAATTGCACTGCTATGGAACAATTGGCTTAGATTGAAGAGTAACGAATCACCGGCAAGAAGGGGGGAGTGGGGGGAGGTGTGCTGCCAAGGAAAACAAGGTGGCATGGAATGAATGGCTGGCATATGCAACAAAGGATTACATGACATGCCATGTTGCAGAAGTTGTTCTCTTTTTTTTATTATTTATTTATATAGTATTATCTAGGAATGCTTTGGTCCGACTTTGAGTACATGTTATTATTTTCAAAAAACCAACATGAATGGATATTGTTAAGAAGGTCCAATTAAGTTAGAAACCACAATAAAAATTGATTAGAGAAAATAAAACTAAATTGAATATTGAATAATAAACAAAATCAAAACAAAATCTTAACACAATTTTTTAATCTATAGAAAAAACCTGGTTTTTGTGCCTGACTTAAAGCTGCAAATTATTTCAAATGCTTTTGCTGAAAAAAAGAATCTAATTTTTTTAACCTATGATCAGAAAAACGCAGGAAAACTTCAATACTTCACTACAGTAATTTTTTTTTTTTGGCAGCATAACCCAATTCGTTAAGTAACTCAATATTTTATTTTCTTGCTGTTGTCTCAAAGTTTTCGCTGAGCAACAATTATTAGCCAGAAAAAGAGAAAAAATTTTGGCTCGTTGCTGAAAGATTCTCGTTTTACACAATTTCTCAAGGAGTATTCGCGAAATACATGCGAACTTAAGCTCGTTAAGAGTCACACACACACACACACACACACACACACACAAACACACACACACACACTCGCATACACATGTATAAATCCATAGACAGTAGCTGAGTTGTGTGTGTGTGTGCAGGAAGAGAAAGACATGGAAACGGAAATCCAGCTTTTTAGCAAATTCGTACACTTCATTAAAGAGGGAGACAAGCCCCCACACCCCCCCGCCCCCCCCCCTCCCACCAGACGCCCGAAAAAGGAAACAAAACGAGGCAGGCTGCTAGAAATGGAAGCTTTCAAATGAAACGAATGAAAATCGCATTGGCATTCAGACACAGACCCAAAATACACAGAGAAAAAAGAAAGAGACAGAAAGAGAGAGAGAGAGAGAAAGAGAGAGAGAGAGAGAGAGAGTACTAGCAGCACTGTAAAAGACTTGTGCAACTCATGGAAAATGTAAATAAAATTCCATTGCAAAACATTTTGCAATTACAGCACAGCGCACGAGACTATTCGAGGCGCCCCAAAACTCCGACTCCTAACTTGGAGTCGTCCACATCAGCAGCGGGTTCGTCTCGACTCCACTGGTCATTAAATATTTAGCGAGAGGTGAGGAGAGGTGAGCTGAGCTGAGCAGGCAGTTGTTTGCTGCACAGCGATGCGAGTGGCAACGTGCAACATGGTGTGAGTTGGTTTGGGGCACAACGTCTCTGTTGGCTCCGCGAAAACGAAAGTTCGCCAGTTGCCCTTGTGGGTGGCATATTTCGGGTGCAATCTACCCTGTATTTAAAAAGGGTATCACAAAATAGTCAATCTTTTTATTTAGGATATAATTATTTTATTTATAATTTTAATCATTTTTTTTTTCGAATATTCAGAAAACCGAAATTATTGTTAATTTAAAAATTTGTTTATAGTCTTGAGACTTATATTTGTTACTTGAATATGTTTTTCGCTGGCTCCAATAAAAATGACTTGGATTTTTGATATACTTTACAATATTTAGCAATAAAAAAGCATAAAATATATTTAACAATTAATTTAATCAAAATTTAATCAACACTTTCTATAAATAATACCCTTTTAACTCATTTCTTTAAGACAAATTAAGATAATAATTAAAATTATTAAAAATGAGTATTAAAAAAAAAAAAAAATATAATCTGAAATTATTGCCCAATGTGGCAAGCAGTTTCAGCAGAAGCTGCTGAGTATCTTTGAGTGCAACATTCTCAATATGGGAATTTTTCACTAGCTTTGGTTTTTTTTTTATTGTTGCGTCTTGAGTCGCGAAAATGTTGCGTTGCCTTTTGCTTCACTTTTGTTTTAACGGCGTCTGGTCGCCTTTTTGGCCAAATCGTCGCTGCAAATTACTGAAATTAAAGCTAACGAAGCGCGAACATTGCCAACATTTCGCTCGACAAACTCCGACAACACGGCAAACATATCGCACACATTTTCAACAACTTCCCCCCCGAAAAACCACCCATCACATTTATTCGCACTTTTCCTCCCTCTTCTTCGCCCTTTTTGCCAATCTTTCTGCGTCGACTGAATTGTGAATGCCTCAAGGATTCAGTTTTCCTTAATTTTCGCGGCATTTTCTTTGGCTTTTGGCCAGTTTTTCACTTGCACAATTTCTTCTCGCGTGTCGCAGTCATTAACAAAAACCTCCTCATTCCTCCACACCCCTTGAAAATAAGATTATGCCACCCATTTTGAGGCAATTGCGTTGGATTTCACTTTAAAAGGTTAAGTGTTTGTTCTGGCCAAGTAAGAATGAATCTTTCCCATATATAGATGTTTTCTGGTTGGAGTAGGTCAAACTGTCAATTATGAAAAGTGATTGTAGAAAAGAATAAATTTTGTTTATTTCTGTTGCGAATATTTATTAAAACTTTGAATATAAATCTTATATAAATTAAATTTATACATAGAAGGGGACATTTAAGAGAATTGCGTAGGACGTCGAAATTTAAATAGTATCTAAAAAATATATAAACTTCTCTTTATTGCTTAAGTTAATAAAATTAACACTTTGGGTTATAATTTTTTTTGGAGTGTTTTGTATTTTCTGCTAATTGCTAATAATAATTATAATCATAACAATAATTAATATGTTAATAGCAACAATATATATTATTATAACAACAATAGCAATACAAATAACGAACAATAGCTATAAAGTTATAATAACAATAACAAAAATAATAATAATAGTAGTAATAATAATAGAAATATTTAATACTCTTATTGAGTTTTTTAGAATAATTTCGCACAGCTTCTAGCTAAACACTTTTAAAAAATCAGAACACATAAAACAAGTTACCAAAAATTGTATTCAATACTCAAAGGTTGCCCAAAAAGCTAATCGTATATCATATTGCAACAATTTCAGAAATAGAGATACATATTATTATTTATATTACTATTATAATTATTAGTTTTATATTATTATTATTTTTTATTACTATATTATAGTTATTATTATTATTAGACATATATATAATATAGCATTAAAAAGTGCTGACTTTTCTCTTAGCTATTTTTATTCCTTTACACTTGATACTCAGCTGTTTTCTACTGAACACCTGTTCGCCCAATTTATATGTAATGACAACTTTAATTAGATACAGCAAAAGAAGAGAGAAAAACACACAGCGAACAGCTGCTTTGCTCTGAATTGAATTCTAAAAAATCAGCATCTGCTTTGCATGGGACAGTTGCCAACAACTAAACTAAACCGAGGGATTAAAGCAAAAGCAGAAGGAACAGCAGATAAACAACACAATATGATGCAAACACAAACACACACACACATACATATATACACATATGATAAATAAATAAAAATAAAAAATGAAACACTGAATTACCCAAAGGAGGGGATCGCAGTGGATTCGATAACCGAATGCAGAGCTGTTGCGGCTGCTGTTGCTGCTCTGCTGCCAGCTACCTGAGCAGACACCTGCTCGCAGCTGCGAAAGGGCGCGTGGCAGCAGAGGCGGTGACGGCAGCAGCAGCATGTCTCATTAATAAACGAGTGAATGTCTGCAAGGGCACGGGGTAATAGAGGGAGGGCACACGCACGCACAGGTGTCAGACGCTGCTGCTGCGGCTGCTGCTGTCGCTTGTTTTTGCCGCCACCAACTGTAATATAAGAAGACGTTTTTGCTGCTGCTGCTGCTCGCATTGCTTTGGCGCCGTTTTTGTTTTGCTATGCTCATTCGTCTACTGACGCCAGCAGCGACGTCGCGTCGCGGCATTCTCTCTTCGACTCGCTCTCTCGCAGCGTTGCTTGTCTCTTTTTTGTAGACTTTCGTGTTGGGCCTTGTAGAGTATCTGGCTTTATCTACGTGCGCACGTTTGTTTTGGCCGCCGGCCAGCTTTTCTTTGTCTCTTTGATTCTTTGTCCTTCTTGGAGGTTTTTACTCGCTGCGTTTCGTTCTGTTTCGATTTCATTAGCTAATTTTTGTCAAGCGCCAAAAATAAATCACATGCCTACAAAATTCGCATAGTTCTCTCTCTTTCTCTCTCCCATTCTGTCTCTCTACTTGGCACCTATTTAGCTGCGTTCTAGACTGCATATATGGATATATATACACATATATGTATATATATATATTTATGGATATTTGTTCAGTTTTCCAGCTAATTAATGTCTGTTTTGTCTGTGACCCAAATATCTGCACAGCTTTTAATGTACCAAATCTCAAAATATTTTTGGTTGAACTTGAAATTGTTTTTATATTTTTGTGTCTTTCTGCGTTTGATCGTAAATAATCCTTACATTTAGATCAATTCTGTAAATCGTTTGTGGGTGGGAGGGGAGGTGATGGGCGTCAATTTGTAGTCGTTTTGTTGTGTAAATGTTTTAGGTATTTAATGGATTTGGCTGCATATATATATATAGATATCTATGCTGATCTATTAATAATATAACAAATTATATCATTGACAAAAATATTTAAAAATACTTGGAGTAATCTTGAGTAACATTAAAATAGTTTAAGTTCAGAAAATGCTTATAAATTACTAACGAAAAATTCGGAAAGAAAATCTAAGAATTACACATTTATTTTACGCAGTGCAATCGAAAATAAACCTGTCAATAAATTTGATATTTAAAGATCTACATAAGTCCAGAGAAATATTGTCAGGAAAAAACTGCCTGTTGTATAAATTGTTTTTTTTTATGGAATCGAAAATTACTTTAAGTATTTACCTAAAAGCATATTATTTTATTATATTTAAAAATTCAGTTAAATAATGATTTAAATTTTGTTGGATATGCTAAGAAAAACGCAAAAAAACCAATTATATACTTTAAATTGTCCTCCCAAAAAATAATTCAAATAATTTTGAATGAGCAAATTTTAAAAAACAAACTGAAATAGATGAAATTTACACTTTACAAAGAGGATAAATAAATAAATATAAACAAAGATACATCATTAAAATATTATATTAAAAAATGCAACTACATGATTAGTTTTATATTAAACAAATAAAAATTTAAAGTACTTTTTTTAATTGGTATTTAAATAATTTATATAAAATTTGGCTGACAAAACAAGTGTCTGATAAACCCTCTTAACACATCTATTTATATAGTTCACGTCAATTTAGAGCAACACAAATAACTACAAATTAGCATATGTATTTGAATGTTTTGCATTTGTATTTGTTGCCAACAATTGAAACGGGGTCATAAAAGCAAACATAGATTTCAACAAGAGCGCGGCAAAGATCAAGTAATCAAATTATGCGCAGATGTAAAAACCGCGCCAAACAAAAACAAAAGCCAAAGCCAAAAACTTAGAAAAGAAAAACACACACATAAAAATATAACAACAACAACAACAACATATTCAAAATCCAGCTGAAAGGAAACGCCGCCCGCAAATGCCAAAGTCAAATTTATGGTGGAAGAAAAAAAAAGAACAGCGGGAAAAGTCTACAAAAGACGTGAAACATGTGGCGCTGCTCTCTGCTGTCGGCCGTCGGCTGTCGCACACTTGACCAGCACACGCAGCAAAGCCGGCGTCAACGTCAACATCAACCGCGACGTTGACGACGACGTCAGTCGTAAGACGACGCAACGGCAAAGCCAGCAGCAGCCGGCAACATTTCGCGCTTTAGCTACTTAGGGGTGGCTTTTTGTTGTTGTCGCTGCTGCTGCTGTAGCCGTCGCCGTCGTCGTCGGCGCTGTCAGCGTCGCTGCTTTTGGCTGTTTGGCTTTGGCTGCCTTTCAGGCATCAAGTGGATTTCAGTTTTCAGTTTCACTTTGAACGTCGTGCGTCGAGTACGTGGACGGATTTGCTCACTTGAATAACGCGCGCGTCTCTTTTTCGCTCGCAGCTCGACCAGAAAAGTCAACTCGAATCGAGTTGAATCGAATCAAATCGCATTGAATTGCATCTTCAGCGTTGTTGTCATTTTGGCCTGGCCAACAGCAATAGCAACAGCCAAACAACAATTGGTCGTAATCAGCGCGCGTGTGAACCAAAAGTAAAGAGAAAACAAATACATATAGAAATATATATATATATATATATATGTAATATTCAGATATACTTGAAAGCAATGTGAAAGTAAGCAAAAGCAAATCTATTTAAAATTAAACAAAAAATAAATAAAAGGATTTTTATAAAAAATAAAATATTATCCATAAATAAATAAATAATTACAAAAATTAATTATACATGGCCTAAATAAAATGTGAGCAATCAATAAATCAAATAATGCAATCTCAAATTATATTTAAAAAATAAATGAAATGAAAAAATTACTATAAATAAAATATGAATAATGTTTAATATATCCAAATATTAAATCTTAATAAAGCTAACAATTAAAGACAAGCAAAAAATATGTAGTTGACTCAAGAATCTATATAAATAGATTTAAAAACCTGCACAGCAATAAAAAACTAAGGAACATAAAGCGAAAAATAATATTTAAGCTTTGGAAATTTATGTCGAGGGAAAATGTTGTCCTTCAAAAGGGTTTCCGACGAAGCGAAATATGTTCTCAAGGAATACAATAAATTTGTGTCTTTGATGACCTTATCTATTCCATTTGCCTTGTAATAACTCACATCAAAATATAAATTTTAAAGCGAAAATTTCAACATAGAATTTTGTCACAGCCAAAAGTAAATCAAACACATAAAAAAAACATTCCTTTTTTTCTTTTCTTAAATGAGCAAATGTTGAAAATATTTTGTGCGGCAAAGGCGAAAACGAAAATAAAATGTTTATAAATATATATATATGTGTATATATGTATATATATACTATATATATATATATGTTGCCGGCTAAGCAATTCGGCAAAATTATATCATAGCCGCTACAAATTTTAAAAATAGCGTTCACCGATTTTCACTTGTTGTTGTTGTTGTTGATTTTTTTTTTTTTTTGTGGCGTATAATTCAAGCAAAAAATGTGTCATGCCTGGCAAAATATATATCGCAAAAGTAAAATCGACCAGTCAGTTCTCTATATAGCAGAGAACTAACATAGAACAAATGTTGTTGGATTTTGCTCATTGGACATAAAAATAAAAATTACATAAAAACCCAAACGAACTGTAAAAAAAACTGAGTTGATCTGAGCTGTTGCATCTGTTGTTTATTAATGATTATCATATGTTAAATTCAAATATTATATATGTGCTATATTTTGCCATAAATTACGAATATTTATCTGACTTCTATTCAAAACAAGAAAAACAACAACATAAATAGCACAAGTGAAAAGTGTTGAAAACCAGTCTTCAATAAAATATTGAAAGTATTTCTTTGCTACATAATTAATATTAATTCTGAGTATTAAATGTGTTGAGTTTTTTCCATTGTCAACTTACATTTGTGGAAATGAAAGATTCTTAATGACTCTTGTGGCATTTGCAGTAATTATTATTTAACATGTTGCAATTATTTTCAATAATTATTATTTGACATTTAATAATGCTGCGGAAACGAGTTAATTTTTACTAAAAAAACTAAAAGAAAAAATACGAAATGAAAAGAAGTTTTGTAAAACAACTCAAATCAACTGTTTTGCCTTTGTTATTCAGATATTTCCAAGTTCAACCTGCATCAAGAATCAAACGAACAAGTTGTCCAAGTCAGGTTTTTTTTTCTCTGTTTTCTGTACATTTTTGTGGCACATCCTCCCCCGCCAGTGAAGGGGAACCGTCGCTGGTCAAAGAGACAACAACAACAACAGCAACAACAACAACATAAACCGAGAGCCGGTCACATTTTGTGTGCACATTTTAATTCACGGTTCGATGACCACAACGGAAATTCCTTTAATGACCACATGCGACGAGGCGGACAATGCGATGGCTCCGAGAGCAGCTCTGCCGGAGCAGCGCCAGAGTCAGAGCCAGAGTCAAGTGCACGTGTGCCTCATGTATGGATGGTAACCTGAACCCTGAACAGACCGTCTGTTGCTTTTTGGCCAGGCCTAAATGGTTGGACGCTCGATTCGCTCTCTTTTTGGTGACCTCGCTCTTCCTGTGCGTGAGACGACTCCGGAAGGGGCAACGTTGCATTTCATTTTTAACGGCTTTTTTCATGTTGTGCGTTAAATATTTAAATTAGACGTGCACAATACAAAAAAATTAAAAATCAGCCCTCAAAACAGACAAATATTCAAGTTGCACGAAATACGCGATTCCACACATGGCTGCGGGGATGCAGGTGTAAAACTGGAGTGCCACTGAGGCACTGAGTTGCGTGTAATGTTTGCTACGTGCAACGAAAACAAAGTAGCTTAGCCATATAAAATATTACCAACAAAAGCTGGGCAACAATTCACCATTTAAGCAAGAATTTAGGCTGAGAAAAATTTGTTTTGTATTTTAAACTGTTTGGTTAAAAGCAAATTTACCATTTTGGGCCACTTGGCAAATTAGGCAAATTGGTAATATAAATAAATATTTTACTAAAATTTTAAATGCTTAAGTTAATAACAAATCTGACAAATTAATTGAATATAAATCATGAATAAAATGAATAAAAATCGATTATGCAAATTTAGATATTTATCAAACAGAAAGAATTAAAATTTAATGATGATCCACATTACTCAAAATAAATATAGGCAAAATAGATAATAAATATAAAAAGCATTTGAAATTACAATAATAATTCGAATTAAGCTTTACAAGGGAAATAAACACATAATAAACAACAATTGCAATAAAACTACAATTATGTATAATTAATACACATTTATGTGGCAACAATGGAGTAAATAAAAAACCTAAAGCGGGATAATAAATAAGCTAATTTATCTTCTTGCAAATAAATTGAAAACGTTTTATAAACTTGGCAATTACAAATCAAAGGAATAAATATTGCAAATTCGAAATCAAAATATTTGCAATTTGATGGACTTATGCCAAAAAGCAACAAAAAAAAGTGTAAGTAAATTGCAATTATATTAACCAAATTTGAATTTCACTTGTGCACAAAATTGGCTGCATTGAATGAAGCTTATTGAAAGGCAAAAAATCCAAGCAAATCCAATTTTCAGTCAGACAACTTGAGAATTTAATGGCGACTTTATTACGCAAGTTATCTCTACCTCACCCCCTTCCCCCTTACTGACTGATACCTATGCACTTGGTTCATTTGATACAATTACAAGACTGACCAAAAAATAACTCCAAATCGAAATTGAACTCAACTTGAAGTCAAAGTGGAAGTTAAGTTGATTTTTGATTGGGAATTGCTGGTCGACTAAATTTGCTGAATACCGTCAGGTGAAGGGAGCAAAATCCCGGAGCAGTATCCACCACAGGTTGTCCACAGTTTGTCCACAGTTTGTCCACAGTTTGCTTTTTGTGCAATCAATCAAGCGCAAGAATAAGTTCAAAGCTCAGGGGTCAAGTATTTCCACATGGCGAATATACTTCAGCCAACACACAGTTCGAGCCCTGTTTAGGTCTGCCAGCCATGGCAAAAATGTTAAGCAAACAAAAGCACCGTTAAACGCTTTCTTCACCTTTTTTTTTACAAATGCGAAACAAAAACATTGCCAAAATTGAGCAGCGCATTTCAAACAACAAACGAAAAACACAATTTTCCCATGCTCAAAACCGAAACTCGCAAATTGCCCCAGCTAAAAATTAACATTAAAAAGCGCGCTTTTTTTTATTTATTCACGTTCTTTTTTTACGATTATTCTTTGGTTTTTTCGTGGTTCCCTTTTTAGAATCTGCTGTTTTTCCTCGGCGACTCTTTTGTTTGCCCTTTGATTGTTTTCAATAATTTCTTTATCAAAGTGTTTTTCAAATGGGATTTCTTTTGAATTTAGCAAGCTGGCAAATTACAGCAAAACTTTGTTGTTTTTCTTATTTTTTATCTAGGCTGTAACAAATATTAACCTATCGAGTTATAGGCTTAAATTCAGCTGAAGAAAAAGCAAAATTAAAATAGCTATAAAAAACTCTTCCTTAATTTGTGGTTGATTATTTATTTATTATTATTTTATTTTATTTATTTATTTTTTATTTTGTTTAGTTAACAGCTTTGAATTGTCAGCTGAGTTGTTTTATTTATTTAACACGCTTTTAAGCACGAACCTGAAATCGCCATCAAATGTTAATATTGGTAAAGAATTGGCCCATAATAAATTTATCGTTTTGATAGACAGTTTTTACATATTTGTATTAATTGATTGTTTTTTTCCCCCGTTTTTTCTTTTTTTTTTTTGTGACTGTTTGTCCAACTGACCAGAGCAAATAAACTAAATCGATTTGCAGACCCTTTTGTGCAATGAAAATGTTGTTTGATCAAAGATAAACAAGCAAATAAAAAAGCAATTAATGCGCTTGTCACAATCAAAGTGTGTGCATGTGTGTGTGTGTGAGTGTGTGTAGGTGTGGGTGTGTGTAGAGTTTGTGTGTATTTGCTGTGTAACTAATTAAACAAAAACAAGGAGAGGAGCAGGGATGTTCATGGCAGGCAATCGTTAAACCTTATAAAAATATTAATAGCTGTCTCCATCTCTCTCTCTCTCTCTCTCTCTCTCTCTCTCTCTTGGCTGAGGCAGAGGCATGTGTATATTTCCGCTAGGCAGCCGCATAAATATTTGCTCGGCGTATTACGCTGGGTTCGCTCATGTTTTGGCCATTGTCCTTGTGTCATGTGTTTGCTACTGCTTTGCATGCCATAAATTGTTGCATAAACAAAGGCGCAGCAACGCCAAAACAGCCAACAACAAAAAAAAAACTGGCTACTACGCAACATAGATGATATTCTTGATATGAATTTTATGGCATGTGTCATAAATACAACTGGTCTGGCTTTATAATGATGATATTTAGACTCTGCCTCTTTTGACCAGGACGAGGACGAGGAGGAGGACGAGGACGAAAGGGGTAGATAGTTGTTCCCATTTTAGGGTTTGCTGTTTGTGCTTTGCTTATTTGCCAACTGTCTGTGATTTGGAAGCTGTCAACAATTTCTATTTGCTGGCCAACTAAGCGAAAAGGCAAAAGGAGCTGTCTGTGTGTGGCGAGTTGCAGTGGCAACGTTTGGTTTTCATGCAACATCATTGTTTTTTTTTTTAGCGAGTATTGTTTTTATTGAATTTCTTTACTTGCTTTGAGACTAGAATTATCTGCTAGCCACATGTTTGTAGAAGTAATTTTTTTTATTTACAACTATAATTAAAAAAATTATTATTGTTATTATTGAATTTATGTAGAGATCTGCCTTAAATATAAATATAAAATATTGTTAATATATTAAATATAAAATATCTAGCCAGTTATCTACATTACAAGTGACCCGCTCCACACTCAATTTTATTGTTTGCCTTAACATTTAATTATTATAAATGTATTTATTGGATATTTGTGTAATCCCAAGTATGTGGATCCAGTTCGAAGCGCTGCAATCGCTCATGATACTGTCCAAAGAAGAATGCCTCCAATTGATATGTCTTAAACATGCGAAAATACTCCTCATTTGTATATTTATTGTTGTATGCCCAAATGCAATGATTTGGATAAGATTCGATTATGGAGTCCTGTGAAAGCTGATCCAAATCGCACGGCAAATGCATTGTATTGAAATCAAATGGAAATTTGACTTCCGCTTTGCGTTTTATGCGAATAATGTTCCCAGAATGGGTTGGCTGGGAGATCTCCAATGATTTTGATTGAACTGGCAAAGTTGTCACTGCGCTATTATTATTCCGATAACTCTGATTATTCTCAGTAGTTGGATTACTTTCCACACTCCTTGCTAAGGTGACACTGGTCAAGGCTCTTCCATTGCCCAATGGGAGATGAGTCTGCAAAATAAATTTGTTTAATATGGAAACACTTGAAGACTTTTCTCTGGCTTACCAATGCAATTAAGCCAAGTAGAAGAGTTGCCAAATTAAAAATCATAATGAAATTTAAAGAACTCTCCATTAATTAACTAGATTTTTACTCGTTTTATGTTGTGTGTAGAATGAACAGACAAATAATTTCAATAATGAGAAATAATGCAAAGCCATCTATTCAAAATTACAATAAAATATACTTCTATTAAAGTAGTTATTATTATTATTTATTTATTGGGGGTTTTGTGCACTGCTACCTTATTAGATCTATTGTGCCCCCTCTGAGCTTATAGCTCCTGCATCAACTCCAGTTCCTGAACGAATGTCAGGATCTTTGATGGGTCGAGGGCTAAAATGTCTTTGACATTCATAACAAGCATCCTTAGGATGCTGCATCTTTTCCTGGCAAGGGCGATGCATTTTGTTTTGATGTGAGTTGAAGAATCCTCCTCGACTTCACAAAACCTGCATTTACTGCTGCTACAGTTACCCATTTTGGAGTAGTTAGTTAGTATTCAAATAGTTAGTTAGTATTTAAATTATACTGGTACAGCAAAATATTATTATATATTTTTACAAAATCATATCTTAATCGAGCCGTCTTGCTATTAATACAACTTGTTTCTTACCTCATGTCGCGATATGTTGGCAAATGCCACTTGCAAAAGTTGGTAACAAAAAAGAAAAACCAAAATGGAAAAACAGAAATTGAAAATATTTTGGCGCGTAATATTCTATTATGGCTGGCATTTTTTGCAGTGCTGCCAAGTTGCTTTATAAATACATATGTGAGTGTAATTGGGTGTATGTGTGTGTAGCTGTGTGTATGTGTGTGTGTATGTTTGTGTGTGTGTGTGGCTGTATGCCAACTGTTATCCAGTTAAAATAATAAAAGGGATAAATAAAAAGCACGCAAATTTTGCCACAAACACGAAACATTTTTCATGCTTGCTTAATTTATTTGTGTTGGTTTTTTTTTTTTGCTTATTTTTTTTTTTTTTTGGTTTTGGTTTTGGTTTTGCTGATGGTGTGTGTTGATATTTGGTGATGAATTCACGACAGTCATGCACCCAAATGCGTAATACACATATAGGGGTATTACCTATGCTAATCTAAATTTATGTGCAACTAGCCTTTTGCCTGGACTTAACAATTTTATTATGAAATTTGACACACGAGCAAATAAATTATTCGACTTTTAAATGATTTTAGTTTTTCTCTTTGCATTTTCATATCTGCTTACAACTCGTGGCACTTATCTGGATTTTCCCTACTTTTTTGTTGCCCTTTTGCCACTTTGTGGCAATTTGATTCTACTGCTTTTTTTGTTTGTTTTTATTTATGTGTGTGTGTTTTTTTTGTAGCACTTGTGGCACGCAAAGTTGGGCTGATCACACATTGGAGAATTGGGGACAATGAGTGAAATGAGTTTTGCCAAATTAATTAGTCAAAATACTTGAAAAGTTGTGTCATTCGGAACATGCGCCTCTAATTGCCACAGGAGCCAGTCAATTGCCTGGCCCAATTGCTGGCGAGCTCTCCGAGATCCTCGGGCGAATCTTGGCCGTCAAATCCAACTGGGAGAAATTACATTAAAATCCGAAATAATGAAATTGCCAGCGCAATAAAATGATTTTATGATTATGGCACCGTTGTGTGTAAGCGTGTGGCCAAAACCTCAACACACACACTCGCACACACACACACACACCCGCACACACACATGCTTCATCTCGCTCTGTCTCTTTCTCTCTGCTAACAAACTTGCCGTTAAATGTCGCCAGGACAAGGGAAATGCGTGTGGCATACTTTGTGGTGGGGTCGAAACTGTGGGGCAGAGTGGAGAGTGGAGTGGGGAAAGGAGAGTAGTGTGTTTAAGGGGGCGGGTAGCAGCAACGTTCCCTCGCATGGTACGCGCTGTAAATTAATAATATCAACTTTGGCAGCAAATGTCAGAAAAGGGCAAGCAAATAGCCTGGCAGTCTCCCAACCCCCCACTCCCCTCACATTGTGACATGTCTCTCTCCCTCTCTCTCTCTCTACGTGTGTGTGTGTGCGTGTGTGCGTGACTTGGTGACTGTTTGGTGTTTACAGGCTGCCGAATCAAACTTTAATGTATCTGACATCTGACTTGCGAGGCAGGCAAATGAAAGCCAACTTTTATGTGTGCCACGTAAATGGCTCTAAGTGCGTTCAACATTTAAATTAAAGTCAAAAACCCACAAAGCACAAACAACAACAAAAACAAAGAAACAAAAAAAAAAAAACACCCTCGCAAACAACCAAAAATATTCTCAATGTGTCTGATTTGGCAGAGTTTATTTTTAGTCTCAATATTTTTTTAACCATCTTCTAAATCCTACATAAAATCTATTTTTTATCAAAAACCCACTTTTGTTGTCATTGCATAAACTTTATTTATTTTGATTAACTTAAATGTTTTCAATAACTTCCATTTAACTTGAATATTAGCTATAGTTAAATATATATTTAATATATTTGCAGCATATTTGCAAGTCGATCACTTTTTTTTTATATATTATTTGCTGGCATTTGAAGGCACAAAACAAATGTTAACATAAAGTATTTCAATTTACACGAATGCGTCGCTAAATGTCAAGGGTCGCTAAACAATGAGGCATTTGTTAAGTGTTTTCTGTTGCCTTTCGCCAAATGATTTGGCCCATTGTTGTGGTGCAGTTTGATGTTGACAAGATTTGGGGGTTGCCATTCGCTGAAGGCTCTTCAATAGACCAGATTGAAAGCAGCAATTAATTGAAAAGTGTTGTTAACTTTTGTAAATATTACATCAAGTTGCTGGCAAGGGTTGGCTTTTATGTTTGCAGAGCATTCAAAATTTACAATACTATTTAAGATTTTAGCTGTAAAAAAAACTCAAACCTTGTCTGAAATAAATAAACTATAAATTCTGCAAAAATAATTAAAGATTTCCTTTAAAAAAAATTAAACTTTCGCCTCGGTCGTTGCAACTTGCTAGGGAATACACTGAAAAATATAACTGCTGATACACCTTGGCACTGTGGGCTCGACAATAAACATAACATTTTTACAAAAATATAAAAAAAGAAAGAGGGAAGAGCAAGACAAGCTCAGCAGACAGAGAGAGATAGCGAATATGTGAGTCCAAGCAAAAAACTCAGAAAAAAAGAATAACAAAAATAATAATAAAATATATAAAAAAAAGTGCGAGCAAAAAAGAAGAAGAAAAAAAAAAGAATACTCAACAAAATGGAACCAACAGTAAAATCGGACGTCGAGTAGATTGACTGGAAGCGCTTGGTGGTATCACCAAAAGCCACTTCGGGGGCAGTTGCCACAACCCAATCTGCCCACTGTAATGGAGTGGGGGGCGGGTGAAAGGGGGGAGAGGGGGGTTGGTACACAAAAACGAAAAATGCTGTGTGCAAAGTGTTGAGCATCAGGCCACAATGGCGCTAAGCCAATAAATTAAATCAAACAAGCGCGATAACCATTTCACTTTTGCCATGTCTATCCACACACACACACGTCCACACACACACACGTCCACACTCACACACACCGCAACAACATTGTTGGCCACGCAAAACAACAGCAACAATAAAGTTAAAATAGCGTAAACAGTATAAAAAACTGAAATGCCTGAGCTTTTCACAGTTGTAGCCGCAGCGACAAAAACAATACAAAAAACAATACAAAAAAAAAAAAACGGCTAGAAAAACTCTAAAAAAAAAATGCAGCTTTAAATGCATTTTAATAAAAAGTTCAAAGAGCGCGTGAGAAAGAGACGGCTAACGGGGGACAGAAAGAGAGCGAAAAAGAAAGTGTCAGCAAAGCGAATGCAGTAAACAATTTTTAAAAGCTTTTCTGACACTTTTATAAAATATGCTTTCGTTGATGTTGTTATTTCTGCTGCTTCTTCATCGATACTAAATTTAGTGTGATAAAAAAAATAAATATATATATATATATATATATTCTATATATATATATTTGTCAGCAGCCTTCGAGTATTGGATTAGAATTTATTAGGACGGCAAAAGTCTTTTTTTGTCACAAAATTATGACAAAATTTATGAAAATTTCAACAACAAAAAAAACCGATTGACTGCCAAAGTTCTGTTCACGAATTTTTATGCAAAAAATAATAAAAAAAATCCTCGTTTCCCAGTTAACCATTTATATAATATATACATTATATCCTCTCATGCATAAATATTCGACAATTTTCAACTAATTAGCAGGCGTCGAATTACTTTATTTATTCCATAGCTTGTTAAATTTATAACTTTCATATTTTGGTATTTATGAAATCGCATTATTTGGTCTAATTATGTATTCATCAAATTTAATGTTAGTAACTCTTCTGTGTGCTTTTGTTGTATTGGTAAGCTAGCAAAAGAAAGGCTTTCTCTGAGCTTATTTTATATGATTAGAGTAATTTTTCAGACCCATATTTCATATGTTTCTGCAAGAGTTCTGGTCAGCAGCTCAGCTGAGCAAGTGGGGGCAAGTTGGAATGGCCAACAAACTAATACAAGTGCAATTAGTCAAGTCACTCAGGACACGGCAAGGAGTAGCAATGATACTGCTGTGACAGAACCCCCAGTTCAAACCAAATCACTGGAGAATTCACAGACGACAGAGAGATCTCCTGTTGTCCATATTATTCGCAGGAAACGCGAAGCTGAGATGACTTTGCCCTTTGATTTCAATACAATGCATTTGCCATGTGATTTGGATCAAAATGGCAGAGCGCAAATTGTCAGTAGTTTTCCCAATCATTGCATTTGGGTGTGGAACAATAAATATGCCCACGAGGGAACCTTTCGCGTCTTCAAGACATACCAGCTGGAGGCATTCTTCTTTGGCCAGTATTATGAGCGCCTCAAGCGCTTCGAAATCGATCCACACTCTTGGGACTACGGAGATATAGGGGTCTAGAAACTTCCAATATAGAAACCTTTATAAAATTCTATGTACGTTTCATTAAAATATTATATATATAAAATATACAACTTAGTTGTCTAGAGGTAGTCTATAAACCTTCTCTAAGTAATTTTGAACAGATGACGATAGATTTCCCAATGTATTTGTTTTCAATACTAATAATATTATTAGTCTATTCATTCTACATGTTCATTCATGCTCATTCAACATACAACACACAACGAATAAAAATCTAGATAATTAATAGAGAATTCTTTAAATTTCATTATGATTTTCAATTTGGCAACTCTTCTACTTGGCCCAATTACATTGGTAAGCCAGAGAAAAGTCTTCAAGTCTTTTCATATAAAACAGATTCATTTTGCAGACTCATCTTCCATTTGGCAATGCCAGAATCTTGACCAGTGTCACCTCAGCAAGGAGTGTGGAAAGTAGTCCAACTACTGAGAATAATCAGAGTAATCGGAATAATAATAGTGCAGTGACAACTTTGCCAGCTCAATTAAAATCAGTTAAGATCTTCCATTGCCATTTAATTTCAGAGCCGAATATTATCCAAATCATTGCATTTCGCACGTTTGAGATAGCTGGAGGCATTCTTTTTATGGCAGTTCTCAGAAGTTGAATAATTATATGAAATTAAATATTTGTTTAGCGGAAAAAAATATATATGAAATTTGTACAATAACAAGAATATTTTCCAATTAAATTAAATTGTATGCAGTGATCAAATAATTAAAATTAGGAAATGAAATAAAAGTAGGCGAGAAATTGAGGAAAGTACACACGATTGACAAAGGGGAATATTTCTTTACACACATTCGATTAAAACACATAAACACGAACATAAAAAAATCCAAAAATTATTTATCGCAATCGTAATGGATTTGCCAGAGAGTGATTTAGCGGTAATAAAGGATGCTTTCGACCTTTTGGATAGAGATAAAGAAGGTGCGATTCAGGCAAGAGATTTGGCGGCTTTCCTGCGTAAAATCAACAGGACGCCAAATGATAGCGATTTGCAGGCATTGATCAATCAGGTGGACACAGATGGCAATGGGGTCATTGACCTGGGTGAGTTCGCTGCCATGATTGTTTATATACTGAACAACAGTCAAGATGATGATGAGCTCCGCGAGGCATTTCGTGTCTATGACAAGGACAACAGCGGATTCATAGGTGTCGATCAGCTGCGGGCCGTAATGATATCCTTCAATTTAAAGCCGACAACTGAAGAGTTGGAGGAACTGATTCGCGAAGCAGATGATGATGAAGATGGTCTTTTGAGCTACGAAGAGTTTAGCCAAATGATGAGGCCATCCAGAAAATGATCAATCAATAATCAATTACAAATGATAAGAAAGAATTCAGATTTAACAGATGCGTTGCGGATTTTGGATTTATTGCAGAGATTTCTTAGAATTTATTCCCTTGCAGAGGCTGTTGGAAATTAAAAGAAGATTTTGCCTATTTTGAGTTATTTAGAAGCAGAAAGAAACTTAAGATGGATCAGTAAAAATTGAAGTATGAACAAGCTAGTCTAAAATTCAAGTCATATTCTTATATATAAAATTCAAGTCACATACTTATATGGTAAGAATATGACTTAAATTTTAGACAGTTTAAAAAACTTTCGCGTTCACATTATACCTGGAAAAAAAGGACAAGAAAACTACTGAAACCATTTAAAAAAAGAAAAAATCGCTGAGGTCACGCAGAACAAAGAATGGAGGCAAAAAATATATATTTGTGGAACAACAAAAAGTTGGCTCCTCCCATTGGTCGTTATAAAATACGAAACTACTTAGCGGCGTTGATGAATTGTGACATTTTTATGGGTTTGTCTTTGTTCCCAGGCAAATAACAAAAAAATGGCCAAAACGAGCAGCAGAAGCCAAAGGCAAACGAGGAACGCTTTGGGCTCATCCACTCACAGAACTGGCCATAAACAATATGGGCAGCCAGTTGGTGATCCTGGCCAGCAATTCATTGGCCCATCATGACTCGTTTTCTCTTCTAAAAGATTGTTCAAATTATGAAAGTGACAAAAAAAAAAAAAAAACAATAGCAACAAATTTAATACTTTTAATGCGTTTTTCATGTGTTCGACGCATTTCATAGCCATAAACATAATTCAAATAATTTTCACACTTTTTTGCAAAAAATCTTTAACAAAGCTTTCGATGGAAAAGTTGTAAATTTGCTCAGTTTAAGCATGGAAAATATATTTCATAGCATTTAAATGCCACTTTTCACTCATTATTTTTGTGGGCTGGTTTGTTTTCTCAGCGTTTTAATGAACCGATAAAAAATACCAAAACGGAGAAAGCGAATTTTTCACTTAAACATTCCCAACTAAACTGAGTCTTTAATCGCCTTCATTTGACTGGTTTTTTTCTTGTATTTCTTATTTTTTTTTGGCATTTCAGCTGGCATAATGAGAGCTCCCCCTTAATGGGAGTGCAAACAAAATATTTCATTTTCCGATCCGATTTCAGGCCCAACAACAACAACAACAACAAATCTACAGGTAGCTATGTGAAATGTGTTGCCAACACTCGATTCACAGCTCGATTTCAAATCCATCTCATTTTCTATTGTTTGCCAGTTTCTTTTGCCAAGACATTTATTTGAGAGAGCACAATTCATGCAGTTTATGATTTTTAAAGTCATTTTTACTAAATTATTGTTCCCTAATGTTTCCGTCGATAAGAATCATTGGATTGTATATCAATATTATGTGTCCCGTTGCGATTTTTGTTAGCATCTTCTTGATGGCAATTTGAGAGCATTCTTCTACGTATACGTAATGCGTAATGCGTATACTTAATATGCAGACATTTTCATGTGCAGCATCCTGCTGAGCACGAGCACATTTTCAGCCTTGAGCTCTTCGTGGGCGGTGTTTGTTGAGTGCAGGGGTGGAGTGGTTAGCCAAGGGGGGGTTGGCAAAAGTTTTTGTGACTTGCTGACGGTTCATTAGGGGCCGCAGAGAACGTGCAAAGATAAACAGTAAAACATTAAGCGATATCTCATCAAGAAAATCGCCTTAAATATGTTTCTGCCTAATTTCCCACGATTGTGTTTAGTTCTGTGTGTGTGTGTGTGTGTGTGTGTGTGTGTGTGTGTGGTTGTTCGGTCATCCAGTCAGTCATCCATCTATCCAGCCAACCATCCAGCATATGCATACAAAAGCAATTTAGTTGTTTCCCCCCTCCTGCCCATTATGATATGAGCAAAAAAGTCGCTAGAAAACAGAAAACAGAAAACAAATAACAAAAAAATCTAATAATTTTTTATGTATTTCTCTCTCTCTGTTCTTGGCTTTCTTACAGTTGAATGACCACAGGGCCAAAAGCGAGAGGCTGCCACGAAACCAGAAAAATGCTCAAAAGGTAGAGAAAACCGGACAAAAAAAACGAGAAAATGTCGCAACACAAAATACAAAATTAAATGAAGCAACACAACACATCTATCTGTGTGTGTATGTGTGTGTGCCACACCAAACGGGAAATAATGTGGTACTTGGCATAAAAAAAGGATCAGAAGGACACGGCAACAAGAGATTAAGCAGCCTCCTGCGACCAAAATAAATCACAAATCAACGAATAATCAACTAAAAATGCAAACAAATAAAAAAAACTCCTCTAAATAATATCAAAGGCAATTTGGAATGTATGCAAAATCATACTGAATAGATGAAACAGTCTCAGTTATTAAGATTAAGATATATTTAGATATTATTCAGGCACTTCCAATTACTCTCTCTTTCTCTCTCTCTCTCGCTCTCTCTGGGACAGTTTCCGGGCACCCCTTGTGCATTTTGATTCCACTTCATTTGGCTGCTTCAGCAAATATTTTAATTTTGCAGGCGCCAGCTGTTTAAGCTGATTAATGGCCGCCAGCAGCGAAAGCGGCTGTCAATCAAGGACGTTCAGGACTCAGGCAGCGGAAGGCGGGGGGTGGGGGGATGGGGGTAAGCGCAAGAGGTCAGCATGAATAGACAGCTAGTTAGCTGAACTGGCAGCTTGTCTTGTCGGCCATTTAAGGCAAATGGCTTTAAGATGAGATACAAATTTGAAAAAGGAAAAACTCATAGAAAACAAATTTTGACTGACAGGTGTGCACAACAATGCAAAGTGCTTAGTCAGGTAACAGAAAGATGTTTATCTAAATTAAACATAAAAAATTATAGAAAGAATAATTTATAGGCTAACAAAAATAAATTATTTAGTTGGCAGCATTTGACATGTTCTATTTAAATTTATAAAATACGTTTATAAATTTCAGGCAAATCTTATTTAAACTTATTAAATATTACTTTTCATTCAGAGATGCAATAAGAAATGGAATATTATCATTATGATAACTTCCGAGCCTGCTGTCAAATTCAAATAAACAATCTGAATTCATATTATTGAAGAACTCGATGATGAAATAAGTTTTTAATAACAAGTCAAAAACTAAAAAGCCAGCAGCCAAAACCTTGAACAGACTCATCAAACGAAAGAATAAATATAAAACTCATAAATACATATATATATATATATCTAGAAGTTGACTTTTGATGGTCACTGTGTGCCAAAAATTGACCAAGTTCTCTGTATATAAGCCAGTCTATATACAAGATGATTTTATTTCTATTTGTATTTGTATTTGTGCTTGTATTTGTGAGTATTCGGTCCACTCAACGTGTCCAGTCACGTTTTCATCAACAATATTTTGGCTAAGTTTTTGGTTAATATTATTTGTTTGTTGTTATAGTTGTTGTTGTTGTTGTTGTTATTGTTGCTCTTGGGTGCGCATTCCTCGCTATTTATTTATGTTGCCCGATTCGTTCGCTTGCCAAGTGCCAGAAGGCAAATATTGCGCATACGCCGCGTGTGTCTGGCCTTCGACGAAATCAATAAGCAACTGCCTCTAAAATATGTACAATCCGCCCCAAACAGTCCAGTCCAGTGCAGTCCAGCTCAGTTCAGTTTGAATTGAACAAACAAAAAGCAGCAAGAAATCGAAAATTATTTTTCAGCATACTTTTAGGAAATTGACCCAACTTCCAAGCAAAGCTCTCTGCTCATCGAGTAAAACCAATAAAACTGACTTCAATTTGTTGTTTGTTTGTTTGCCTTTCGACCCAAAACATATAATATAAATTTTTGGGACTGGCCAAAAATTTGATTGAAATATTTGTTGGGAAGTTTTTCTTCATTAGGCTTAAGTTTCACAGCAAAGCTAATTGAATTTTCTGTTACTGTGCAACTGAATTGTATTCTAATGTATTCATTTCAAAGTTGCCATTTTATTTTTAAAGTGCTTAATGATATACGAGACACGAAATTGCTGTGGTGATATCTCTGACAACAACAACAATATAAATTTAATAAATAATTGAAATCAAAAGCCAAATCAATTTAAATTGCAATACGTGTGAAATATGATTTTGACAGCTGAAAACTTGAGAGCTGTTGACTGCTGGGCGTGAATACATAATCACAAGTTCAAACAAATAGATAATCATGTCAGGTGGCATGTGGCAGGCAGATTGGGGCACGTATCGATGTCAATTGAAAGTGTGCGTAATTGAATCAAACACAAGTGCGGGTAACTGGATATATTAAATAAAATAAAATAAAATAACATTGGTTTTGAAGTTGAAGACACTTCATAAAATACAGAAATAATATATTTTCGATTGCTATTTTATTGTCAATGAGATAAATAATCTTTACATAAATTACATAAGGCAACTAAATAAATATAGAAATAATAAGCTCAATAAATACAAAATAAATAATATATTCATATTTTAAGCTTCTTCTTCGATGATTACAATATTAATATGTAAATTTGTTTTTGCTTTCTTTTTTTCTTTTTTGTATCGTTAAATCTATCTTTGCAGCCCAATTGCAAAATGTTCAATCATTGAAATTTAAAACCAAAGTTCCAAAAAAAAAACACACACAAAGGCCAGCTAAATCAGAGAAAATCATAAAAGTGAAAAACAGTGCAAAGGAAATCAAATTGTAAACAAGAAAATTACGCAGAAAACAACAGCAAGAAAATACATATATATAGATATATATATATATGTATAAATATATTTATACATATATATCTATATCAAACAACCGAAAAAATCAACTAAATGCCAAAGCGACGCAACAACTGAACTGAAATCTGACAAACGAACGACCAAAACGACAACACCAACCCACCCCCCACACACCCAACAACAACACACACACACACACACCCTCTTTGAATGTGCGTGAGTGGAGCAAGGCAAGTGCATATAAGCAGCAACAACAACAACAACAACATTGGCAACATTAAGTACGACGAGCTGGCAACATTTACAACATTGGCAACATGCTGCTGAGGCGCTTACAACACAGCGGCAGCAACAACAACAACAGCAGCAGCAGCAGCCGCTCACCCCCAAACCGAGGGCTAATCGGATTTACGAGACAACCAACAACAACAACAACAACACTAAGAAGAAGAAGCACAGCAACATGGCTTTTGCCGCTACTCTGCCTGACAGTTGTTGGCCATGTCAGCGCCCAAATAGGTAAGTGGTTTCCCCCCCAAAAATCATCTATTAATGTAAAAATAAAAATAATACTAAGTATTACAGCCAGTTGGGGGGTGGTTAGGGGAAGGAACAGGTACATGTACAGGTACAGGTGGTTGTGCCTATGCCAGATTACGAGTCCCAAACTCATCACAAAGTGAAATGGCATTTGCATAATTATGCTTGGGTTTAAAAGCCAACCCTAAATATATATTCTACATATATATGCTATATATATTCCATATATATTATCCTATATATATTCTATATTCACAATCCTTTTCATAAAACTATCGTGCAATCCAATTTAATTATGCATTTGACAAATTATCGTTACACACTGAATAGAAATTATTTGAGCAGCCCCTAATGATGGGGTGTAGCTTAATGTCAGTCCCTCCCTCCGCCCCTTTGTCGTAATTTACATAATTTAATTTGATTGAATATTGGTTTTGAGTTTGAAATTCGAGCTTATTTATAAATAAAATACATACTTAGCTTAGGCAAACTTGAAAAAAATATGTCCTTGCAATTTAGATTCCTTGAAATTAGATGCCAGAAAAGAATGAAAATTTAAGATTCATCATCATCAAAATAAATCATCATCAAAGGTAAAAAAATAACAAGAACTTTTATGCATTGCATATCGGGTAGAACACATGATATGACCAAGCCCACTTCCACTCCCACTCCCTTCAGCCTCTGTGTTTTGCAGGAGCTGAAAACACACACAACAAGTTTATCAAGAGCCAAAAAAAAAAGAGCAAAAAATAAAATATAAAAAATGCTGCTGTGCAAAAACAGGAAGCAAAATATGCAAAAACTATGCAATTTTGTTCGTTTCTTTTGAAGCCAACAAGAAAAAAAGGCAATAAAAAACGAGTCGCAGTGAGTCTAAAAAAAAGGCACGCTCAAAGAGGAGGCGTGGCAAAATCGGATGTCCAACAAATGCTAATGAAGACAGCTTACAAAAAAAAAAAAAATAAAAAATACGAGAAAAACAAGTAGCAGCAATAAAGGAAAACTCAAATTTTGTTCTCATCATTTTATTCTTGCTGCTTTCTGCTCATAAAAATGTACAGCGAAAGTGCATAATTAATTAAATAATAAGCCAGCCAAACTGAGTAAAATAAGAGTCAACAACAGATTTCAAATACCTTAAAAATTTAATTACAATTTTAAATTTTAATTATGCGTTGAATGCAACTGTCTTAATTATGAAGAGTTGAACAAAGACTATAAAATCTTTTGTATATTGACTTCTTTTTCTGTAGATCCATTTTTAAAGACAATAACTAAAGTTGGTCAAATAATTTTAGCAGTTGTGCTTTGTCAAGAATTCGGAATTTTGACATGTTTTATGGGTGTTTGAATGTGGCTCGTTATGATTTCATAGCCGCATAAATTTTTGGCAGAGTTTTCATTTGTATTACGAAAAACAGTCGCCGAACATTTGTAACTTTGTAGTTTGACTGCTGCCATCAACATAATTAAAACAGCGGCAGCAGCTGTGGGCCAACAAAACAAAGGCAACAAACTGCACTAACTGCATTTTGTTCATTAGTGATACACACACACACACGCACACACACACAGAGACACACCCACTGTGATAGACACTTTAAATGTTCATACGAATTCTATTCACATATGCAACATGTAAATGCATAATTAATGCAGCTCAACGCTGATAGGCGCGGAGAGAGGGGTACAAAGTACAAATCTGCAATGAATATGTCGCAGTGCAATAAGCGACAAATGTTGCCATTAAATGCTTATGCCTCTGCCGCAGTTTGGGGCAAGCTGAGTGGAATATTTTAAAGAGATAATTAGGGAATGTGCTCATATTTTAAAATGAAATAAACCTGTAAAATTGTAACTCAATTCAATTTACTATTTATAATATTGGTAAGTAAAAAATTAAGTTATAGAATATAGTGAATCAAGAAGAAGACTTCCTACAATTTTATTTAAAAAACAAGTTTTAAGCGAGAAATAATTTTTCTTTCGCTGAATCAAATTAAAAAGTTTCTCTGAAAGGGTCTCTCTCTTGACTTAAAAGTCTTCAGAACTTTTAGACTTAACCAGACCTTCTCCAACTAAAATCGTATACAACAAAAAATTGTAATCATAAAAATGTTATTTAGCAAAAAAGTTCACACGGAAAAATTCAATTGAAAAGAGGCAACTAAAACGGAGGCGAAAGAAAATAAGCGAGAAAATCACTGACCCTTGAAAATAAATAATAATTACCAAAAGGGGGGCAAAAACCAAAGTTGCCACAGAAGACGAAGGCAAAGAATGCAACAGCAAAACAAAATTCACACCATTTATTAGAAAAAATCTGGTAAAGCGTTAATGTGGCGACTGCTACAAAAGAGAACCGGATAAACAAAAAACAAAAAGAGAGAGAGAGAGAGAGAGAAAGAGAGAAGTCTGCTAGATTGGAGGGCCACTTAAGCTGAGACTGAGCCGTGGGCAATGTGGAACAAACTTATTAAAAATATTGAAGAATGGGGCAAGCAAAGAATGAAGAGGGGGGCAGGTAATTGATGGGTGGCAACGTTGAGCAATTGAAATGAAATGTGACACGCAACCCAGCAGCAAAGAAAAAAAAATACCTTCATCATTCCATGTGTGTGTGTTGTTTGTTGTGTGTTGTTTGTTGTGTGAGAAAGTGAAGGTGGCAGCTATAAAATAAAGAGTCGCTGCTGCTGCTGCTTCTGCTGGATTTAATTTAATTAAAATTGCGGCCGGCTCGTAGCTATTTCTGTTGTTGATAACTGTGGCTATCCGTTTCTTGGCTTAAATATGCATTTCCGCGCAGGGCATTTTTTTGCTGCCTGTTTTTTTTTGCATGTTAAAATGTGCATGAAAATGTGCATGGGAAATGCATTTGCGGAATGCTTCCTGCTGAGTCGACTCGAGTGTCGCGTCGCGTCGAGTCGCGTCGCGCAATTTTCCCAGCTTTGTTCTTTGGCTGCCACAGGGGCAGCAGGCATTGTCTTGTGTGTCTTGTCTCGTTGCCACCCGCTTCGCTGCATGGGAAACCAAATGACGATCAGCAGCAACGAGAATTTCCCAAAGCTGGCCCATTCGCATGCCTCAAACTGGAGTCACAGCTCTCGTTGCACATGGCTTATGCTTTATGACCCAAACTTTTCATTAAACATTTTTATAGCAACAAATATAAAATGATAACAAACACACAACAAAAAAAATCCTGTAAAAGTTAAGCAAAACATATAAACGTATTCTAAGCGCATAAACTTGGCATAAACAAGTTGTGGGCAGCAGCGGTAGGGAGAGGGGCGTGAATTCTTCACACGTTTAGCGTAAGGGAAGTTTTTTATGTGCCAACTTTTGACGCCGGTTTTAATGAAAATGATTTCTTTTTTATTATATGTGCCCTAACAAAGGTCATTCCAAGTCTGTCTAAAAATGCGTATTTTCTACATTTAATAAAGAAAATATTTTACATTTAAGAAATTTTATTTTCGCTGAGTTTGAGCAGTTTTTTTTTAATCTATTTTAAAAATTATTTAATATGCTGCCATCAAAAGTTAATTCCATCTCAATTTGCTTTGTGATTTTTATCATCTCAAAGTGTGCATATATTTTTAATGTGTTTTTTTTATAGTTTTGCATTTTTTAATAGTTTATGTTTTGCACACGCGATTGAAATATCCAATATCTGCCAGGCTTTACTGTCATGTTCGTACAGAAAATGCTTTTAATTCTGCGACACTTTTGACTTCATGTTTTAAAGCTGGCTTTCATCTATATGTGCTCAATTGGCAACAGCATTGGCCAAATCGAATATAAGCCAGAAAAACGCTTAACAATTCTCTATAAATATGCGATGTGCAACATTTTGCGATTGCATATTGTGTATATATTTAACAAGACACAGAGAAAAAAAAAAAAATTGTCAAAATGTTTTTACATTTTGCTCTTCTGCTTTTTTGTATTATATCATTTTGCTATTTTTGTAGAGAGCTGTCTAAAAACGTGAATTGGTCATCGAATGGCAATCGTTGCCAGTTCTTAAAAGCTTTTTAAATGTGTTGCCACATTTTAATTTTATTTTATGCATATTGCAATTTCCCGTTAATAAAAGTTCTGTAATTGTAGAAATGTATATAAAATACATATTTTGTAGACTATGACTGAACTATTTTGTAGTTTTATTGTTAAATTTCATTATTTTAAATATATAATGTATGGGATCGGAAATGCACATTTATCAATTCACATAAAACAAATTTTACACATTTAAACTTTTTACTTTCTTATCCAAAATATGTGGCACATATATCAACAATATTAAGAGTTCGCTTATGATTCCCAAAATATTAAAAAAAAAAAACATTTGTTAAGAATTTGCTAAAATATGTTCAACTTTTGCAATAATCCTTTGTAAATTATCCATTTAAAATGCGACAAAAACTTTGGCACATTATAAAAAATCAAAACGATTTCGTTTCTCTTAACACACAGTAAAATGGAATCAATAAAGAAAGAGCCAGGTTGGGCTGGCTAATTTGGAACACCTGTTTCCCATCCGATTTGGATGACTCTTGAAATCTGAATCCGAATCAGAGCCAGCCACGCGTAACAATTGGAAAACGTACGAGAAATTTGTGAGACACGCGCAATTCGCGACATATCGTCAAAAGTATCTATAAATTGGAGAAAGAGGGAGTGGTGTGTGGAGGGGAGGGAATGGGAGTAGGTGTTGTTCAGCATGTGTTGGCTGATAATGTTTATGCTGTCAGTTACTGCAACACATGACATTCAATTGCCACAAATCAAGATAGGACAACTACCAGGAGAAGAAGCTGCCAGCATTCTGCAAGTGTGTGTGTGTGTGTGTGTGCTTGTGTGTGATATACAAAATGGAGATAGAGCCTTAGACAGTGTGGGGGTTATAATATAGAATGACTGCCAAGAAGGAAGCACACATTTCTTTGTATCCTTATATATTGCTCCTTTTATTTTTTTTTTTTGTTGTACTTTTTTGCTCATTCAGCTCAGGGAACTCGTGCCAATTGTTGTGTGTGCGTGTGTGTGTGTGTGCGTGTGTTGTATCTCAAAAGGAGAGCAGAGAGAGTGCGTCGCTTTGTTCCTTTTTGCAAATCACATACCCAGTTAATGCCACACACACGCGCTCTGTGTGTGTGTGTGTGTGTCTCATGTGTGACAACATCACATGCAGAATTGTTGTTGTTTTTCTTGATTTGTTGTTGTTAACATAAAAAAAAAGAAATTTGCTTCTGTACGTGTAATATAAAATGATGTAGCAAAGGGGGCGTGGCTTGGTGGCACCGCTGAAAGGCGGGTTTGAACACGCACATTTGTGCTTTGGACTTTTGAAATGGGTTTCTTTAAAAATTTTCGACAGGATTTAAATATGCCTGTTTTGTCAGCTGTTAAAAGCAACTCAAGTGAATTCTACATGATGTCATTTGTCTGATGTAGCAACATAAAAAATGATGTAATGATTGACTTAAAGACTTCTTTGCAATTATCTTGTTTTAATCAAGTCTAAAGCTTAAATGAACTTCATTCAAATTCGGTTTAAACAAAGTGCAAAAAATATTAATCAGCCGTTTTTAAAATGGAAATTAATTAATATATTCTAATAGTACATTTTAAAGTTACAATTATCGATAATTCTTATTAAGTACTAATATTATTAAGAAGTTAATTCTTCAAGTCTTTACTTTTCCTTCAATTTACCCCTGAAATCAATTTGCTTAACTCATCTGTATCTGAGCAAACATTTATCAATGCACTTCCAAATAATGCTTTCAAACTGAACAATGCACTTTGACAGAATGTCAGACAATTGATGGCTTTTATTTGTTGGCCCGGGGGGGTGCTGAGGTGGCTTGTTGTGGCTCAAGACAAATACCGAAACGCAAATCAATTAAGTCGCTAATTGAATTCTTGCTGTTGGATGCCGTTGGCTGATTAGCGTCAAAGCAAAATTCAATTGACCACAGCCAAAGCGCAAAGGAAAATTGTCGTCAAGAAGGGGATGGCAAGCGAAGGGGGGGGGAAAGTGTGGAATAGATTAGCAGACAGCCAACATGGAGGGACGAAGTGACACAGCCAAGCCGCAATTAAATTTCCCAGTTCAAAATAAAATTAACGACCATTAAAAGAGAACATGGCTCAACTGGATGACACTGGAAAAGTAGCAATTTACGACCAGGTCAATCGGTCAGCGAGTGTGTGTGAGTGGTGTGTGTGTAAACACGTTAATTAAACGCAAGGATAATTATAATGTGCACAAGGAAACGCTTTTTGCAGAGCGGGGAAACAGTGGCGAAATGTGATTGAATTGCCAAGTGGCAAGCATGTCTGCCCCAACTGGGCGTGGCAGGAAGCAAACTCTCTGCATAATTATGCAACAGCACAAAATGGAGCAAGGGTTGACAAGCAAACAGAATGCCCGTACCTAAGCATAAGCCACCTATCTAAGGACAACCAGGACAACCAGGACAACCAGGACCCACCAGGAACAACCAACAAAACAGCAGCTGCAAACAACAAGTTGTCAACGCCTGCGACTTGAGCAGGAGGATTCTTTGTAGTGTCAGTGGTGTCAGAAAGCCAGCTGAGGAAAGCCAAGACAAATATATGCCTGGGCACGTAAACGAGGCTAAAACATGACAACAACTCTTCATCAAAAGCAAACAGAAACAAGCCGACAATTTTTTTAAAAATCACTTAAATTAATAGAGAAAAATGAAAAAATTTATATAAATAAAAAATTAAATCTTAAATATATATATAAATAAATAAATATATAAAATAAATAAATATATAAAATAAATAAATATATAAAATAAATAAGCTCTGCAATTTTGAATAATAATTAAAAATCCACTAAAATTGATCATTTTGAGAATGCGTTGATTAAAAATAAATAAATAAATATAAATATAAACTATAAAATAAATAAATAAAAATAAAATAAAATAAAAAAATACTCAAGAGAAATCAATTTTATAAATTAAATTAATAAATATTTAGAGAACTTTATTTAAGATCTTAAATTAAATTATTATTAATTATGAAATCTGTAGGGAGTTTGATACCAATATGTAATCAGTCTAAATTTAGATAAATCTGATTTGGATATCATCAAAAATCATTAAGAACTTCTACTTCGAATTGAAACAGATAATTTGATTTTTAAGTTTCACTATAAAAATATGATTTTTTACGGAGTTTTGAACCCACTAAGGGTTTCCAGCAAACATTAAGTATGTAGTTTGTTGGGTAACTGGGAAATTGATATTAGCTGAGCTGGAGTTGTCCGGGTATTCAATCGACATACTTCAAGTTCCACACTCGACACTCGACACTTTGTTGGAGTATGGAACCAGATGCAGCAGACAGCATTCAACATTCAGTTGATTCTAATCAACTCAGTTGTCTGCAGACTGGCGGCTAACTGACTCACAGTTAGACAATTATGCCAAATGGAGATGGAGACAGAGATTCAACCAGGCCAGAGACTACAGCTGCGCTCCGGCCTGTCACTCTGGCAATTGAATATGCAAATTGGTAACGGCGTCGCAGTCAATCCAAAACCAGCCCACAATATCCCGGGAACACCAACGGGTTTGGCACATTGTTAACCAATGCTCAAGAATCGCCTGGAATTGCACAAAAGGGAAAAATTAATAGAATTGTGATGAATATATTTTGCTCAGTATTTTATTTCCCTTTCCCCCCCAGAGAATTGCATATGTGCCTTCAATTCTCGTATTTGCATATTAAATTAAAATTGTATTCAGTTTTTCAGTTTGATTTGTGCAAATGTTTGACAGGGATTTTTAGATTCTGTGTAATTATTGTCAAATGTAACAAGTTGAAGAGAGTTTCGCAAATGAAGTGTTTTTTCATTGTTCCTGCCTCATGTTGCACAAGGGACCCAAATGCGCTGCTCCTGTCGCCATCTTGTTGACTTTGTGTTGAGCTTGAAATGTAGCTTAAATTGGATTACAATTCTGTGTGTGTGTGTGTGTGTGTTTGTGTGTGTGTGTGTGGCAAAGCACTAAATTAATGAAGTTGTATTCTTTACTCGAGAGTAAAAGTTAATTTGTGGCCAAAGGGAGTTGTTCGTCCATAATCAAGTTACATTCTTAAAAAACCATTTTCATTTAGGAACTTCCAGCTTTAAGAACAACCAAAACAAATTCACAATATTATTTTTTAACAGACTGTTTTTTTTTAAAAGACACCCAGACTCAATTGCTGGCTAAGCCTGCTGAGACAGCAGCTTAAAATTATACAAATATTTATTAAAGCAAGCATAAAAAAGTTTAAAAAAAATGAGGAACAAAAGTTGAGGTCGCTGTTTTGTGCTCGGGAAACTCCCCCGGGGTTCTTGGGTTGCGGTTTATTTTTTTGTATTTGTGGCATGTTTTTTTTTGTTGTGTTTTTGTTGTCTGATAAACAAGAATTTTGACAGTCGTATTAACCTGTCAAGCCCGTGACTGAGGACGAGTGAGTGGGCACTCTTAAGATCACAAAACAACAACAAAGAAATAATAGAAAATGTTGCATGTTTTGTGGCGCTCTGACATGGACAATAACCCAACTCGAATTGGTGTTGCATACATGCAAATCGAGAAAAGGAGAAAAGTAAAATGGAAAACAAGCAAAAACCAAAAAAAAAAAATGCAAAAAAGCAGGAATTATACGCTAAACTAAAGACTCATCTCTATTTTTTTTTTTTTTTGCATATCTTCTTTTGTTCCTGTGACTTGTTGACTTGTCAGGGTCTTGACACCCTGTCTGGGGCGTAACTGGGAATGATATAGGGGTTCTTGACATTGCATAAACTGTCATTTAGCTTGTACAACTTGACAGCTAACCATTCATTTTCGGGCCAACTGAAGAGCTCTGATAGTCGAAACAGTCGAAAGCAAGAACTGTCTGCAGTTGCAGTTGAGCGAGCTAGCTGCCACATGCCACAGTCTGGGGGCAACTCTTGAGAGAGGTGTCGCCCAAATTAAATGGCTGCACAAATAATGTAAATGCAGCCAGTCGAGCAAAATGAGATTCTCGCATGACTCACGCACCTGGCGCCTGACTCCGATTCCGACTCCGACTGAGATTCCTTTGCTCCTGGCTTTGAGTTCAAAGTTAAATGGCTGCATTTTTCAGCTTAAGTGCAGCGCAAATATTTGCTAATGTTCCAACCGTTGCATAATGCCAGCCACACCTCTCCCCTCTCTTTACATCCCTCCTCCATGCCCCTTCAGCTGACTTTGATTAAATGCAACGCGTTAAACAAATTCTTGAGGCGTTTTTCCGGGGCACAAAGTTGACGTCGCTCAGATTTGTTATCCCCCATTCGTGTAAGTGTATTTGTGGGTGTGGCTATGTGTGTGTGTGTGTGTGCTTTGGGGTGTGCAGGTGTCCATATCCAGGTGAATTTGCAATTTGTTACGGCTGCATGACTTTTTCTATGCATAAATCAGGGCAAAGTAAATAGAATAAATAATGTTACTTTTTTTTATAAATTTTATAATTAGATTATTTGCAGTTAACTTAGCTTAACTTTTATTTGCATAGTTTACAATAATGATGAAAACTATACTTCATTAATATACTTTAATAAAGACTACAAAAGATGCATAAATTCATAAACGGAAGCAAATTATGCGTTAAAAATTCAATTTCCGTTTGTAATTTGAAACGAGAACTAAGAAAAAATAATTAAGAATACTGCAAAAAATTTATAATAATATAAAAAAAAACTGTGTTGCAAGTGCCGCCTTGCATATTTAAGTCATTAAGTAATTAAATGCTTCGGTTCTAACCGGTTCCTCTTCCCCTTCGGCTAAACAGGCAACTTGTCAGAGTAATTTTGATTTTTTTACTTGTTGTTTTTGTTGGTCAACTTTTTTTTGCATAAAAAAAGGGAGGAAGCAATCAGGGAAGCCATATAAATAAGAGTGTGTTGCTGTTGGTGTTGCTGTTGAGTTGTCATTAGTCCCGTCCAAAAGTTGCAACCACATTGCAAGCACACACACACACACACACACACAGACATGCTTAAGTATGTGTGTCTATGTATCAAATTTCACTTTCAAAATTTACCAACTGCTGTTCGCAACTGACAACAGTTGCTGGTTGCTAGTTGCTGGTTACCCAGTTGCTGCTGCTGGTTGCCCGCTTGCAAATAGCTTCTGCTCATTGATTTTGTGGCATGTTGCAAGCTACCGATTGGAGTTAGTACAAATGGGATTGAAACTGTTGCCAGCCAGCCAAACCAAAACAACAACTGCAATGAAGCCTTGACATGGTGGCCAATTGTTGGCTGCTTCTGCTTCTCTTCCTGACACATGAGGAACTGAGTTGAGTTGTCTACTTGGTCTTGGATGACTAGAAAATGGTCTCGTTTGTTTTGCATGTGTGGCTTGGCTAAAAAGGGGTCGACAATCGGAACGGATTTATGACAGGTAAATGCAAAAGCAGCCTGACCAATGAGTAGAACCTGCTAAGCATGTGGCAGTTGCAAATGGATTGTGTTACACTTGCAACACTGAGTAATGATGAAAATTGATATGCACCTGCTCAGAGAAGTCATCAATATGCACAATATTAATGCTGAACTAAGGCAAATAATAAATAAGCATAGCTAAAAATATGTGAAACATTTAAATAAATATTTTTTTTTTTTTCATTAGTTTCTCTACTAAAAATCTGTTTTTTGATTAGTTATGTAAAACTGATAAAAACAATAAAATTCTTTCTTTTATTTAAATAAATATTTATTAATTCTCATTAGTATCTCTATTAAAAACTTCTTTTCGATTAATTATATAAAACTATTGAAAACAATAAAATTCTTAATTTTATTTAAATAAATATTTATTAATTCTCATTAGTTTCTCTACGAAAAACTCTATTTAGATTAGTTATGTAAAATTTATAAAAACAATTCTTTCTTTTATTTAAATAAATATTTATTAATTCTTATTAGTTTCTCTATTAAAAACTTCTTTTCGATTAATTATATAAAACTAATAAAAACAATATTTTCTTTTATTTAAATAAATATTTATTAATTCTCATTAGTTTCTCTATTAAAAACTTCTTTTCGATTAATTATATAAAACTATTGAAAACAATAAAAATTTTGTTTTTATTTAAATAAATATTTATTATTTCTCTTTAGTTTCTCTACTGAAAACTCTTTTAAGGTTAGTTATATAAAACTTATAAAAAACAATTCTTTCTTTTATTTAAATAAATATTTATTATTTCTCATCAGTTTCTCAATTAAACACTCATTTTCGATTAAATATATAAATCTGATAAAAACAATAAAATTCTTTCTTTTATTTAAATAAATATTTATTAATTCTCATTAGTATCTCTATTAAAAACTTCTTTTCGATTAATTATATAAAACTATTGAAAACAATAAAATTCTTAATTTTATTTAAATAAATATTTATTAATTCTCATTAGTTTCTCTACGAAAAACTCTATTTAGATTAGTTATGTAAAATTTATAAAAACAATTCTTTCTTTTATTTAAATAAATATTTATTAATTCTCATTAGTTTCTCTATTAAAAACTTCTTTTCGATTAATTATATAAAACTAATAAAAACAATATTTTCTTTTATTTAAATAAATATTTATTAATTCTCATTAGTTTCTCTATTAAAAACTTCTTTTCGATTAATTATATAAAACTGATAAAAACAATAAAAATTTTGTTTTTATTTAAATAAATATTTATTATTTCTCTTTAGTTTCTCTACTGAAAACTCTTTTAAGGTTAGTTATATAAAACTTGCAAAAACAATTCTTTCTTTTATTTAAATAAATATTTATTAATTCTCATTAAATTCTCTATTTAAAATTCCTTTTCGATTAATTATATAAAACTACTAAATACAATAAAATTCTTTCTTTTGTTTAAATAAATATTTATTTATTCTCATTAGTTTCTCTACTGAAAACTCCTAAAAACAATCAAATTCTTTGCTTTAAAAGATATTTTAATTGTGGCACACAACATTTCTATATCTCTTTCGATGACTCACTTGGCGTATGCGTAATGTTTTTTGTTTTGTTCTAGTCTATTTATAAGGCAGATCGACCCACTTGTGAACTGCATTCAGCTCATTGCATTTAGGCCCACTTTATGACTTTAATTGCACATTTGTTTTTGTCTTATTTCATAATCCAAATTGTGCCAACTTAATTATATCCACTCGTGACTCAGTTATATATATATAATCCTTCTAGTGGATTTTGGTGGCACTCCATTCAATTTGTACGCTGGCCACTTAAAACAATTTCCCTCCACTTCACAAATCCCCCCACAACGCGACTCACTGTAAATAAATCATTTTACTGGCTGGCATTATTTGCCACTTCAGCCATGAGCTTAAGATCCTAAGATGCCAAAAACAAAGAACCCACATTTGTTGCGGTTGCTGCAACACACCCCCTCTTTTCCCCTCTTTTCCCCCTCTTGAGCTTAAGCAGCAGCAGGTGATATGTGTACTTAAGAACTTAAAAACTTAGAGGCGAGTTTCAGTTTACTCGGCGAGTTTCTCGAAGTTGACGCTGTGGCAGCATTAAAGTTTTACATGAGGTCAAGTTGCTGGATTTCCCAAGTGTTGACATAGCTCTCAATTTGTAATTTGTCCAACTTCACTCGGTTTGTGGGCGTGGTTAGATTTTATTTGCATTAGTGCGACGCACATCAATGTTAACAAATTCCAAAAATAAACAAAAAAGAAAACAAAATCCATTTTTGTGTCTGGCTTTAGCCAAAGTTTGCGTGTTAAAAACTTAAAGCTGCACAAATATTTGTTAGTCTAAAGAAAAAGATTTTCACATTTAAAGACAAGAAGTTTTTCCCTTCTCCCCTTCCCCTATTGCCCTACGTATATGTAAATAATATTAGAGCGGAACAAGGGGGGGCAAAAAAAAAGTTCAAACACATTTAAATTAGGCCTGAGCACACTTTGATGATGCTGAAAAACTTTTCTACAACTCTCCCACATCTCTCTCACTCTTTCTCTCTCTCTCTCTCTCTCTCTTTCGCTGATCTCTCTTTTGCTCACTGCTTAAAAGTTTTTTGTTGACAACATTTTTGCTTGTTAGTTTTTGTTGTTGTTGCTGCCACACGAAATATGTTCCCATCATTATAATATGCAATGCTTTATTATGGCAACTTTTTTTTTTTTTAAGCAACATTTTGTCGCAATTTTATTTTCATTTATTTGCCTTTGCACTTTATAAGAAAAACAAGAAACTTCTTCAAATAAAGTTGTCAAGTCAGCGAATTTTTGTGTGCTTAGGTGTCGAAAAAATGTGTGGGAGACTCTTTATTTTACTTTGTTTGTTTCTCTAAAGATATGCATAATAGAAATGTATTAAATTAGCCAAAGAAATGTGATTTGCATAACAAATTCCGGGAAGGGGAGTTCAACTTGATTTGAAGATATTATTGTGGAAACAGAAGTTGTGTTTGTTTCCCTTTGTTTCAGGCTTAATCATATTCAAGTCGACATAATTAGTACTTCTTCTCAAATAGAATTTAAGCACATTTAAAACGAAAATCTTAACTCCAATTTGCCAAGCTGGTTAACCAGTTTTTATCAAGAATATTTGCCAAAAGCTGCCCTTTCTCTCAATGCACAAATCCTCCAGCGAACTGTAAATCGCTTATAGTTTTTTTTTCTTTCATATAGACCACATCAAAAATATATATATATGAAAGACAATTGCCACGACAACATTTAATACTGTCAAACAGAAAACGGAAAAAACGGAAAAAAAATTGGCAGCATTGTTTCTGGCCCTGTTCGGTTGACATTTTGTTGGCCCAAGTTGAACGTAAGCCGCTTTTGCTTATCGCTTGATATTTTTGTGACTTGTGCAATACACACAGCCTCCTACCCCCCTCTGAACTGTAATGCTCAGCCCGAAAGTCAGCTCCGGCACTTGAGCACATGCAATTTTAATGTGAGGCAGCAACCAAAAAAAAAAAAAAAGAAATAAATATCAAAAAAAAAGCCACAACAAAAGGTTAGCAAGTTGAGCAAAGTTCTCATGCAAAAAGCGATCCAGATACGATTTATAAATGTGTGATTCGGATTATATACATCAAAGACATGACCAAATCCCATGTTGCTCTCTGCTACTATTTTGCTGTCAGTTTTGTAAAATTTAAATTGACAAGCAAAATTGTATTTGAGCTGCTCCACAAAATTGTTATATAGTTTCTGGCAATGCTTTTGCCTTTGATGTCAGCAGTCTGAGTGGGTTTTGTGATAAATAAATTGTCAAGAGCAGCTTTACTTAGACTGCTGCTAAATAATTTACAAGTTGTCCTTAATTTATTTCCTATTTCTATTTTTCTAGCCCGAAGGTGCGACAGGTCAAAGAACCGAATTCTAGTCAGACATCAAATAAAAATCATTCCAACAATTGTTTTGCATTTAAGCCAGCAGTTGGGGAAAGTCAACTTTGCTATGTCTCTGTCTCGCTCTAACTCCATCTCTCTTTCTCTCTCTGTCTTTGCCATTTAGCTGCTTAATCAGCGCTTAAGTAGGAACTTGGCTAAAAGCCGCCAACCGTCAACCTTTCCGTACTTAAGCTCACTTGAACTTAATTTGGTGAGTGGTTTGAGCTGCCCCCCGCGCCCAACTTGCCACGCGCGTCATAAACGTCTGGTAAAACAGTGGAAACAAGAGAAAAAAATTAAGGGGGGGAGCCTGGCATAAAAGTGTATATAACAACAGGATTGCGCACTCTGGCCTATGTTGGCAATAAAAACGCACTTGGCTTTACTCTAGGTGCTCTGCCCCTGCAGCAGACTGTCGACTGGTTACCACTTCCGGCGGCAAAAGCAGTTCCTGCCACAGGTAACCAAAGGCAACCCCAAAATGTCTGCTTGTGCCGCGTCGAGTCGACTCGAGTCGAGTTGTGTGTCGAGTGGAGTTCAGATCGCTGCCTGCGTCTGGGAGCAACATATGCAAATTTAATATTTTTATTAAAAAAGTTTTGTTGGACCACACACAAAGAAGCAGCAGACGAAGAGGCAGCAGTAGCAGCAGCAGCAGCACCAAGGCAACAACACACACTCAAACCCCGTGTGGCAAGCCCAGAAATAAAGTGAGGCAGCGGATTGTTTGTGTGGCACTGTCGCTGTTTTGATAGGGAAGCGAATTAAGTGCCGCGGTTCGCGCAAGTTTCTTCGTTCCCACTCTCCATCTCTGTTCCACTCCCTGTCTGACTCACACTCTCTCTCTCTCTCTCTCCCTAAAAAACTAAATGTTTTTTTTTTATTTTTTTATGCTCAAATATTACCTGTGTGTTTAACCCTTTGCATACCCCTCGCCCGCGACTCACAGCTACTCACTTTTGGTGCTGCTGCTCAGTTGGCTTTGTTATTGTTAGCGCTGTTTGTATTGTTAGCCAGTTTTCCAGTTTTCAGCTCCTTTTCTTCTTTCTTCTTGAGCTTCTGGGAGAGCTTGTTAAAAGTTTAAATTTGTTACCGAGCAATCTTTCCCCGAGGGCCAAACATTATTGTGGCCCTTTTGATTGTCTGCCGCTTGCATATCGCACAATGGCTTATTGGTTCCTATATAGTGTATATATCGATAATTTATCGATTACAGGTGATGCATTTGATGCATTTTTATTTATTGCCATCGATTTATTCTTGGCTGATTTGTTAATTTAAATATATTCAGAGACAAACTTGGATGTATAAATATCCTCGCATTGTTTAAAAATCACAGATTCTGTTATTTGCATACCTGAAACTTCGGGTTTCAACTTCATCTTTTACTTGCTCAAACCGCAATCCTTTGGCAAGCGTCAATCCTAATTCATGGCTAATTTCAAATTGAGTTCACATTAAGATGAACATTTCAATTTGGCCTACAACGCAAGTTGCCAAGTTGATTGAAAAATATGTAACCCAAAAGAGAAACTTTTACAAATCCCAAAAAGAAAAAAAAAATGAATGAATGAAAGGAGCGCAACCAGGAAGCAAGCAGGACCTTCATCAACATTTAAGGTAATGACAACAGAAATGGCCCATAACAATAATGAGAATTTCTTAACCCGAATGTGTTTTCTGTGTGTGTGTGTGTGTGTGTGTGTGTGCGGATGGAGCCATAAATAAAACAAACGACTCAAACGATAACCACAAATTCTATTAAAAAACACATTTCCCATTTGGTTCATTGCTTTATTATGATGTGCCAGGTGGAGTTCCCCACTGGAACCCCAACCCTTCCCCCCTTGAGGACACCAACTAACCAGCCAGCAAATGTGTTTACAGATAACCCAAAGCCTAAACAGAGTAGTTCAAAATTATGTCACAGCTTTTCTCATTTTTTTTCTTTCTGTTTTTTGGTTTGGGCCACCTGCCATTCACCTGTCTGACCTGAAATACTCAGACACCTCCTCTCCCCTCCGCATTCCCGTCGGGAGATTGTGTTGGTTGTCGTTTCGTTTGACCTTTGCTGTTTTGACTAAAGTGTTGAACAAAGAAGCGAAAAACATCCAACACGAAAATGTTCGTCCAAATTCGAATTTTTTTTTCCTCAGATTCCATTTTTCTACACATTTTCCCATTTCTGTTGCTGTTTTTGGTTCCATTCTTTGGTCTGCGTTGACATTCCCCGATTTATCCTGCTTCTTCTTCTGCTTCCTCTTCCTCTTCTCCTTTTGCGCACATTTCCGTTTCGTTTGTCCTGTCGTCATTTCGTCCTTTCCAGCACTTTATTCACAGTCCTTGTTCCTTCTGTGTTTGTGCATAAATAAATTTTCGCATGTTGACGGCACATTTGGCTGCCTAACTCCAATTCTCTCCATCGCCTTTGACTATTTCTCACTTTCTCTCTCTCTCTCTTTTTCTCAGTCTCTGCTGCTGGTTATAAAAATGTTTTTCGGACGTAATTATAGTTTAACTGTGAGCTTGTTAAGGGCTTAAACCGTCTAACAGCTATTTGCTTTTCCTGCGGGGGCTTTGATTGTTATTGTGAGTCCATGTTCCATTTCCCGGCTGTTCAGTGTCAGGCCTTGATTGATCGAAGTCAGCTTTTACAACACTTTGAGTTGGGTTTGCCGATTCACATTAATATAATTAACTTATTCTATATTGTTTTTAGAAATTTAACTAATGAAATCTTCTTTTCGCTTTCTTTGCAGGTATGTCAAAGCATAATAATATCATAGCTAAAAATGGGAACGTTTAAGGCACAATTCAAATTTTAACGGTTAAGGTATTATACATTTTTTTCTTGTAAATTAAAATTGCTATGGTAACCCCCTAAAAAAAAGAAAAGAAAATAATAGAATTGCAAGCAGCATTTGTTTCGCAAACAAAACACGCAAGGAACTCGGCCTCCACAAGACTAGTTTTGTAGTACAGTTTGATGTTTAGCTGCTGTTCCCTCGCTGCTATCAGAATGAGTCCATCTACCAGAGAGACCGATCCAACCAACAATCGGCGCTCGAGCGGAACTGAGGGAACAGAAGGCATTCAGCAATAACAAAAAAAAAAAATATCTTCTTGGTTTGCAATTGCCGCGTTACGCTTGAAGTGTGGCAACTGTTTGTGTGTGTGTGTGTGTGTGTTGCAAACTGACCTACAAGGGCCACATGAACTTGCAACTTTTAGCAAATGAGTTGCTCCCCCCAAACCCTCACCAGTTACCCTCCTTTGACAGTTGGATGCAGTTTGATGGCAGTGAATGGGCAACCAAGCGTCGCCAGCAGCGAGTTTCCCAAATGTAATTATTAAGCTCAAACAACAAAAACAACTTGCAATGAAGTGGTAACAAGTGTTGTTATAGCTCTTCTTCTTGCTACCATAAAACCAGTAAAAAGGCAGGGTGAGTAGCAGTGGCAGTGGCAGTGGCAGTGGCACAACTGTTGCTGCAGGAACCCATAAATTTGAACACATGTTGTACTAGCCAGAAAAACTAAATAAGTTGTTTGACAGCCGCATTTCTGGCCATATTAACTAGCTTATCAATTTGGCAGTTGGTTTTGGGGTTGGGGTTGGCATAAATTCTATTTTTATTTCTAGACCTAATGCAATAATAACGTATATTTTATAGACACAAAAGTTCGCTCCACAAATCGCACAGCTGCCTATTTGTTGTGTGTGTGTGTGTGTGTGTGTGTATTAATTTCACACATTTACACAGCACTTTTGTGTCTCATTTTTCTTCGTGCAAAACTTGTCTACTTTGCAGAAAAAAAACAAAAGAAATATACAGCATCAAATGTAGCAAGGGGGCATGTGGCATGTGGCATGGGGGCATGGTGCAGAGCCATAAAGTATTCGACGCGTAGGCTGCCCCAGAACAACTTTTGCACGTACGCTGACTTGTTGCCCCTCTGCGAATGTGTATTTTGATAAGAGTCATTTAGTGTGTTCGTGCCTCTACGTGTGTGTGTGTGTGTGTGCGGGAGTGTGTGAGTGTGTGTGTGTGTCTGTGCGTAGCAAATTGAAATAAATCATGACAAGTGCGTTGCTTACTTTGCTTGCAAACCTAAAATAAGACGTCGCACCAAATTAATAACTAGGCAGGCATACCCCATCCCCTCCCCCTGCCCACTCTCTGCCACCTCTTTTCCTGCCACCCACTAGATTAATTATAGCTAGAAAGGGTGTGTGCGTTTCTCCCTTCTGATATATTTGAGCACGTAAATTGCCTGCCCCTTGCGAAGAAAGAGAAAGTAGAAAAATGAGTTAATAATTTAAAGAACAAATGAAAGACGGCCCAAAACAATGGCCTATTCATTTGCTTAAAGAGTCATCAAGTTGACTCCATTTACACAACTGTTTTCTCTAAGATAAGCAAAAGTTTATTAATAGCATTTTCAGTGAATTGTCTGCATTTATTATTTTAATTTTCCACTTAAATGGAGAATTGCAAGTGGGTGTAACGAAGAATTTCAAATGCCTTTTTAACATAATTCTAAATCTAAAATTCTGAAAATAAAAGCTTAAATGTAATTTTTATATTTCCTAAAGAAGAGCAGTAAAATAAATTCAGAAGCTGAGCAAATAATCCAAACAACAGTTTAGATTATGATCAATTTTCCAAGTATAACAAAAATTTTCTTGTAAGGCAACTTTCTTCCTTGTATAACAGTTACTTTCTCTTGCTGCTCTGTTCTTTCCACATTTTATTACACATTTTTACATATCAAAATCAAAAATAAGACTCGTCGAATAATAAACAAATTGCGACGCCTTTTAAATTTGCATACACACAATTAAAATTCATGGCCCTAAAAAGTGGACTACATAAAAGATAAAGACCTCAAATTATAATGCAAATGATTTCAGTTCTAACAATACGTGACGTCACGCCCACAATAAAACAGATATATACATATATATATATATATATGTAGCTGTAGTTGTACATAAAAAACCAGCGCTGATTGCGGAAGATGTTGATTACTCACTGCCAACTCGCAAATCAACACAGATCTCAACCAAATCCAACTCACTTTTGGGCTCATGCCAGGTGGGTGGCTAATTAAATGACAGCGTCGAGTGGAGGGATAAAATTAACCTTTAATTTTTGATAAACAAGCTCGAAAACACACTCTAAAAATATGCAAAAACCGAATGAATGCAAATGAAGTGGAGCCCAGCTGAGAGGCAGACACTTGTGTCTAACAGGGGGGCGGGGGGAGCAGAGGATGCGAGTGCTGCCCAGCAGGTGGTGGTGGTGGCAGCGAAAAAATATTAAAAATAGGTGTGCCGTGGGAGGGGGGGAATGGCGGCATACGCGACGCAGTTTCCGGTGCTTTCGACAGACGTTTACATAATTTCAATATGGCGGCGGCTTTTGGTAGGCGCGCGCGTGGCCACCAGCCGAAACGGCCACTTAAAGGACATGCCAGGACCAGCCAGCATCACAATCCCGCCTCCACACTACCCCACCAACCTCCCCCCCCACCATGTTGTTATGGAGGTGGAGTGGCATTTTTCATTGTCCTGCCGCGCGCAGCCAGAGATGAAAACGTAACAATATAAAAATTTGTGTTTATGTTTTACTTTTTTTTCCTCTGTTCTTCAATACCCTTGAGAAGAGTATTAGCATTTATGCTTGAATTATGTAACGCATTAAAAGTCGCAAACAAATCTTTGTAAAATATATATAAAATCGACAAAGCATCTTTTTCAGCCATCTCAATTAAGTTGAATAATTTATTTATTTTATTTACATTTGAAAAAATGATTTTAATTTTCAAAAATTTTTTATCACATTTGCATTCAATTATTCATTAAGGTATTTAATATTCGGCTAAAATTAGTTATTATTTTTCTTTTTTGTTTTTGCTGTTGTTTGGTTTCTCGTCTTTTTTTCATTTCATTTTCATTTTTATTATTTCGTTGTTATTTGCTCTCATCCTTCAGGACAGCTGCCCACTTTTGACACTTATTTTTGACAGCTTAAGGACATTTGAGGGTCATGCACTTAACATGAGTGCGACGAGGGGGAGCCAGCGGGGACTTTATACACAAATTTCGAAATTGTTGGCATGTCTGAGATTTGTGGTAGTTTATTATAAATGTATGCGACCAGACAGCGGAACACACGCCCAAAGGGACCCAGTGCCTCGTCTGGCCTGGCCATGAGGCGTGGCTGGAACCTAAGCAAACCACATTCATTATGAATGTTCGGGTGGTGTATACCCCCCACTTACCCCCCTTTTACACAACATGCATTTTGTGTGACTATTTAGTTAAAAGGAAAGGCTCAGTTGGCTGAGGTCTTTATTGAACCCATGCATAGCAACTGTTGCCTCTAATTAAATTAAATTATGCTCTGGCCAAGGCACCCAACAGCAATGCTCCCAGCTCCCGGCTCCTTGTTGCCACTGTTTATGTGAATCTGTAGTCCGTTCGGCATTTTTCGTTACTTTGTCACATTAAAATTTAGTGGTGCTTTTAAGTGTTGGTAATAAGATATTTTGTATGGACGACAGACATCAGGCACAGAAACCGGCAACATGTGTTTGCCTCAAAGCAACAACTTTGCTGCACTCCATTAGATTTTGGGGTAGATGTGTGTGTGTGTGTGACAAAAGCAGTTTGCATAATTTAAAAGGCCTAAAAAGCAACTATAAGTTTCTGCCTGGGATTAGAAATTCTGCCAAAGATGTGGTCGGCACCAAAAAAGGTGCTTCGAAAAATAGGGTTTTTCCTGGCTTAGATTGTAAACTGCTTAAAGAAATTTCGTATTTTGTGTTTCATGTTTCGTGTTCACAGCTCGGTTTACAAAGCCACAGAAAAGGGTTTGCGAATCTTTAAGACGACAACAGCTGCCCAATTTTAAGATCTAAAATTGCAGATGACCCTCATTAGAGCAAAATAAAGTCTTAAGCTCAGTTGACAAAATTAAAAAAAATCTAAAAGTTACAAATATTGCAAGAAGCGTTTTTAAAGTGACGTTGAGTTTGCAAAATAGTTTATGATTATTTGTAGGCAACTGTCCAATTGTCTAAATATTGCCAGCAAATGTTTATTTTAATTTTAAATAAAATTTTAAAAATGAAAATGTGCTTGAAAAGCTTTCTAATTTGCACAGGATTCAGCAGTATTTTATTCAGAAACATTTGTATAATTTTTAAGTATTTTACTTACTATCGAAAATAAGATTTAATGTTGCTTAAATCTCTTTTTTAATGTGGCATTGAGCTGCAGAACAGTTTCTGATTATTGTCTAATTAGTGCCAGCAATTGTTTATTTTAATGTTTAATAAAATTTTAAATATTAAAAAGTGATTGAAAAGCTTTCTAATTTGCATAGGAATCAACAGTATTTTAGTCAGAAAAATTGGCATAAATTTTAAGTATTTTACTTACTATCAAAAATAAGATTTGAGTTGTTTAAATCTCTTTTTGAAAGTTAACTAAACCAAAACTGGTTTTCAACCTTTAAGCCAAGTCAAGTCATTTTGAACCAAATCACAGCAGTTACGATTACAATATTAGGATGAAATGGATCGATTAAACACCGCCCCTCTTCACACCAGACTCCTCCCTCTTTCCCTCTTCTGTCTGTGTGCCCCTCCACGTCGCTGGTCAGGTGTCTGTTTCTGGTAATCAGCGCTATCAAAAGCAAAGCACGTTCGGGCTTAAAGAACATGATGACAAAAACTAAAACAGAAAAGGACAAAACAGGGCTAAAACCCGTAGACAATACAAAAACTGTACAAAGAAATGTTGACAGACTTGCTAAGCGCCTTAAAGTCGTAAGTATGCAACAACATAAGACATGCAACACACAGCTCCAAGACACACACACACACACACGTGTCATTAGCACCGGAGCAAATAACGGCAAAAAAAAAACTCAACAAAACTGAACAAACCAAAAACAAAACTGAGCGAAACTCAGCTTGATGGACAATTGAGGCACAACTGCCTCTTAGTGGCAAAGTGGGCGTGACTCTACAGCATGTCTGTGTGTATGCGTACAGAGGTGAGAAATAAATGACCTCCCTCCCCCCCTCGACCAACCACACATGCCACGTCTTCGTAGCCATAATCAGAGCGCTTATCGTTAGTTTTGTGTTGTGTTATATTTGCTCCGAACTTCATAAAGGTGTCTCCCCAGAGAAGAGCGCTCCGAGTTGAGTTGTTAAAGTGTTTCTCCATCTCTATCTCTATCTCCATCTCTATCTGATGTCTCTGCTGTCTAGCATCTCATTCTCCGCACCACTTGGCTGTCCGAGTATAATTGGGCTACGGGGAACACTTAACAACAGCCACATTGACATTGCCTTTGCACCACCCACCACCCAACCACCACACACCACCCAATTGGCCAATTTGCATTGCATGCTTTTAAGCCAAGAAATTTACTTTCATGTTTGATCATTTTTGTCATGCTGGTCACTGCAGCCAGGCAAAACTTTTGACCAAACTGTGAGCAATTTAATTGCTTGTTTATGTTGCCAACAAAAATCAAAACAAACGTAAAGCAAAAAAAAAAAAAAAAACAATTTTGCATTAATTTAGAAACATATAAAATCAAATTTAGAGACAAAATTTATATATATTTTAATAAATAATATATATTTCTTATTTTATATATTTTCTTTGAGTTTCTTGTGTTGCTCTAATTCCAAAAAATCTTAAAAAATATTTTTAAATTCCACTTCTTTGACTGTGCCGATAAATCATTAGTCATATTTTGAGTATAAATGGCTTTTGCTTATTTTATAAATATTAAAACGCATATCGACCAACTTTATTCACTTTAGACGCTAAGTTTCCGCTTGCTTTCCCCTCACCTTTGCCACCCACGCAATTTCCATTTGGCATTGCGTTTGCTGCTCTCGCGTATCGATTAATTGATTGATGAACATGCTATGAATAGCAGATGAAGGTGATGTTATTATACATAACATATGAAGCGATAAGCAATACACACGCACACACACACACGCACACACACACACACACACACACACACTTGCACCCATTGATGTGCAGCCTCAGCATTGCATACCTATTTTTTTTTGCGCGCGCTCCATAAAAATTCAAACGCTATCCAGACGAACCATGGAAATAGCTGGCATACATATACATATAAATATACACATACAAATAAACATACATATACATATCGATATACATACATGTATGTATGTATGTGCGTGCGAACGTGTTAGGTGCACGGCACGTGAGTGTTGAGAGAAGCAGGCGGAAAAAGAAAACAAAAAAGAAAAAATTTTGCTTTTAGCAGCATGAAAAATTGTTTGTATTGCATATTTTTAGGGGCCGACGCCGATGGAGGCAACCAAGCGTAAAACATGTTATCGAAGCGCTTTTAATGGAATTAATGCACAAAAAACCCAAGCAGACACACACACACACACACACACACACACACACACAGCAGTCTGCTTGAAGCATACAAAATGAATTAAATGGCGAGCACAGACTGAGACACACACACAATCACACACACCCACACACAAACACTTACACAAAAAGTCGAATTTTTTGCTTTAAGGCAAATATGCAAATTTTTATGTCTTTATTAAATTTGCTTCTTCGACTGCTGCTGCCCCTGCCCCTGCTCCTGATTTTTAGTGAAGCTCTTAATTTCGCTAATTCCTTGTAATATGCAATTAATTAAAAAGCAACAGTTGCATTGTATGTAAGTCAGATGGTGAAATTCACATACCCCAAGCAACTGTTATAACAAGAACTTTATGAACTGTTCCAGGCACTTTGGAAAAATAAAAAAAATATAGCTTAGCAATATGAAATAGTTAAAATATTACAGAGTGAAGGAAAATAGTATAGATTTCTTTAACATTTAGTCTAAAAATTGCATTGTCTAACAAATAGACAAAATTAAAAAAGTAATTTGAATTCAAAGTTGAATAATCTTGCTATTACTAAACAAAGTCATATCAAAAATGCATTATTAAAAATTAATTTAATTTAAGAGAATTATCAATCGATGCCACTCTTTTTAGGGTATCTAAACTTCAGCAAACGTAGACTTAGCTTTTTTCTAGTTTTTAACAACATTAACGTTAACAGAAAGCACTCTACAAAAAAGTAAGAAAAAAGTGACTTGACTGTGGCAAAAATAAAAAAAAAACCCAAAATGGTTGAAGGCTACTACACTATGCAACATGAACGCACAATTGAGTTATGAGCCAGTGTGTGTGCGATGTGTAATTAGCCAAAAACATATTACTTTAATGACTGGAACATGCAGTTAGCCAAGATTTAATTATGAGGCAACAGCAAGCGACCAAGCGACCAAATTCAATTCAGCCTCCTGACACAGGACACGACACAAGGAGCAGCAACAGCAACCCTCTGAGTACCATCCACACACACTTTACTTGCCACAACACCCTCCCTTTGGGGTAGCTTCCCAGAAATTGACCATTAAAATCGCTTATGCATTTTGTGTGTGTGTGTGTGTGTTGCGTGCTGCTCTAATTGGTTTCTGTGTTGCCGTTGTGGCACAGCCACCATAAAATATTATTATTAGAAATTAAATTTTTATGCGTTTGCCTAGCGTTGCTCTGATTGCTCCTTGACGACTGCCCTCGGCCAAATTTGCCGTCGAGTGCCTGCGAATGAAGCCATCAATTTTAATGTCAAGTTGTCTGGGATAAAAAAAAGAATACAAATATTAAATATAATAACATTTGTAGCATTTAATAAATTAAATTTGAAATGGAGGCTTCTTTGAATAGTTGATATCAATTTTTAGCTGGCTGTGTGTGAAGTTTAACACAGCTGCATTTCACAGCCAAGACAACTGAAACTATGTTCAGCCAAGGAGCGATATGAACAGAGAGCGACCACAAAATGCAAACCACACACACTCACACACACACACGCACACGCAGACACGCACACACATGTAAGTTGGGTATGTGTCTCTGCCAGGCAGTTATCGCTAAATTATGCGGGCTGTTGACAGAGAAATGTGGGGAAAAGGGTTGAGCCTGGGCATGGGTTAACCCAAGCACACTCACAAGCACACTCACAAACACACACACACACACACATGCGTGTGTAAATGTTAAATGGCACAGAGAAATTCAATGTCAAAGTGTTGGCGCACAAAAGTATGCAACGATATGTGTAGAAGTAACAGGAAAAGGATGAGACCGAACAAACGGACAAGCCAAAGGACATGGACAGTAGCCAGTTGCGTCAATGGCCATGATGACAATGATGATGGCAGCCAGACATACACACACACACACACACACTCGCACACACACACATATATATATATATAGAGTTGTGGCACACAACTAAATGTGAAAAAGTTTGATTTGCAGCCAAAGAAAAAGGACGAAGGAAATGGTCTACATGGAAAAAAGATGTTGATATACACAAGGAGAAAAGAAGGAAACTTTTTTTTTCTTTTTTTTTTGCGCTGCTGCGGAAACGGAAATAGAATTATAAAAGCCAAGCTAAAGACGTTTACACACCATACAAAAAGCAAATGGCAGAATTGAGCAGGGCAGCAAAGTGGAGACAAGACAGACACGCACACAGACACACACATGCACACACATGTCAGGCAGATAAGAAAACTGTTTGCCAAAGGCTTAAAGCTGCCGCTGTAGATGTGTTTGTGTGTGTGTGTGTTTGAGGGGGGTAAACTTTTTGCCAAGTTCGCAGGGTGTACAAATTTATGAACAGACAACCACAAAACGGTATGAGTTGTGGGAGGAGGGTTGAGGGTGGAGGTTTGAGGGTGGCTTGAATCAAAAATGAAGTGCGATTTATGGTCATACAAATCAAAGTTTGGTGCTTGAGTTGATTGCTAACAATCTTTTGTGTGCCACAGACACAGATACAGATAGATGGAGAGTGAGAGAGAGGGGGTGGAGTGGGATTTTAGCATTTTTTGGTGTGTGTGTGTATGGCTTCTAATATAATATTTGACACTAGCCTGGCTGACTGCAGGTGTAGCCAGAGAGATTTGTGGTACAAATTAGTTGAAATGCTTGGAAAAATGAGGTGGTAAATTTTGCAAAGTGCGAGCAAAACTTTTCCATTGAATGGAAAAGGAGTAAGAGAAAGGGGAGGGGGGAAAGTGGGGTATGGGAATTTATGAACAATTATCAAAGCTGTGGTGAAATTTTCGTACAATTTCTCTCTTTTTGCTGATTTGTGTGGCAAAAAACTTTTACAAGCAGCTGCCGAACACAGCCGGACGATAATCTGAATGGCCATTCAACTTGCCAGCGGTTTAGTTTATGAGTTTAAAATTGGGAAGGGGAATGGTGGGGAGAGGGGGAGTAACGCAAAGGGAATTTGGACTTGGGTATGGGTTTTTGTGGCAATGTAGTCGGCATCAGCTTTGGGTCCTGTGCTCTCTCATGCATTTATTGATTCACTAATTTGACTATTGTTTGCCATCTCAAGGGATTGAAAGGGGCTTAAAGTGACATAAAGTTAAGCAGGTGGTTTGGTAGTTAAATTAAACCTTTTGACTTAAGTGATTTGAGGCTTAAATTGCACTACTTGAAGAAATTATTCCAAACAGATTTCACTTTTATAAGTGGAGCAACACTTTGCTTAATCAAGAGTATGAAAACTGATTAAATTTAGTTTAGCTTGTTTTCTCTTAATATTCTGAAATTAATTAATTATGTAAATATTTAAATTTATTTATTAGAACAATGTGTTTACATATTTAATACTTTATTGGCTAATAGCGAAATAATACTTTAAGAACTATTCTTAGCTTGCTTTGACTATCGCTTATTTCAATCTAAACACACACTGAGACAAGCCGCTGGCAGCCATTTAAGTTCAATGTTTGGGTAACCCGTTAACCAGCAGCTAGACAAAGGTTAAGAGTAGTTTTAACGATAGCCCGCATCACCTTGGGCCACACTCAGAATAAGGGACAGACCCAAACACCAAGCTCCAAACCCAGAGCAAGTTGGCGATGCATTTGGCACGGCTAATACAGGACAACATACGACGCATAACAGTTGGAGCAGGACAAACAGGATGTGGAGGGCAAAGTGATAGGGGGGCGGGAGTTGGAGTTAGAGGAAGAAGATTTTCTACTTGAGAAATTGAATATTTCACATGTCTGTTTGAATTTTATAAGCACCAAAGGAAGCAGCCAACACAGAGCGGAAAAGGAAGTTCACCATAGAAATAGCAGATAAAAAAGAAAAATAAAAAAACAGAAATGAAACCGAAAGGAAAATACATGCGAAAAACTAACCAGCAAACCAAATAGGAAAATTGAAAAATAAAAAAATAAATCGAGAGAAGCTGCTGCGGCTGCTGCTGCTGCAGAAAGATGAACGTGAAACGACTGGGTGCGTAATCTAATATTCCACAGTGCAGGAAATTTGTGGACAGAGCCAAAAGAAAGCTGTAGAAATAGACACATAGACAGACAGGCAGACAGACAAGCAGACAGACGGACAGTCAGTCCAGACACAGCTGATTGCCCAACCCAACTGCGAATCTCCTTTTCCCTTCCATTTGAGGGCTCAAAACGGACAAGTTGGTTTTCTTGGGCTCAGACCCACTGACAAACGTGCGAAATAAATGATATTTTATCACACACAACCAGACACACACACACACACACACACACACACACACACACACACACACACACACTCACACACACATACTGTTACTGGGTTTAGCTGCCGCACTAAATGAAGCGTAAATTTCAAATTATGTTATAGGCTTTTAGGCCGATAAGTAAATTGTATTTTATCGTGTTTTTCCTGAGACAGTTTAAGCATTTGCAATTTGCTGCATTTGGCTGGAAAAGTATTCGAAATACAAATCTGCTTTTATATTTATGAAGGATTTATAGGCCAGTTTCTTGTTGTTTTCTTGGCAAAGGAATTTACCCAACTTGTTCACAATATTTTGATTGGTTTTGAATGTTTGCAACCATTTGTTGAATTCAAACTATTTACAAAATAATATTAAAATTCTACTTGCTAATTGTTATCACTTTTTAATAATATACTGAAATGTTAAAAATATTAATATTTTAACTTACTTTTTATTTATTGACTTGGAAAAATAAGTGAAGCATATGTTTCAAAATATTTTTACCAAAAAAAATATTTAACTTTGAAATATAAATAAATGTAAGACAGCATTTAACTGGCATCTTAACATGGCTTACAACTGGCCCATAGATCACAAATCAAATATATATTTGGATTTGCATAAATTGTGGGCAACGGCTAGCTCAACAAATTGCAAAATCAAACCCCAGATTCATAAAAAAAAACCAATGCTCAGACAAAAAAAAAAAAAGAAGAAAAGAAAAGGAAATGTGTTGAACCACAATGTAAACATTTAAATTTACATGGCAGAGATTTTGAGGCTGGCAAAAGAATATGGCGATATTTTTGGCCTACTTAAAGGCTTACTTAAATGCTGCTTTCGATTTTCAAATTTGCATTGCTGTCTAAGCCTGGTTGCCATGCAAATAGAATTTGCTCATTTCAACAGCAACTGAATTTTTTCTAAAGAAAAAGAAACAACTTTTGCAGTGTTTCTTGAAGGTGTTTTGACTGGCAAAAAGTGTCGTTCTTTTGAATTTATGATACTAAGCAAACAACACTAGCCTTGCCACAGGTTGAATGACGCCTTTATTCATATGGCTGCCGCCGCCAACCCCCCACCACACCCTCCTCACCTGTATTTGAATAGCCACGACGAGTTGTTCATAGATTCACTGATTTTACCTTGGCCTTTGTGGCTGCACTTTTACAGCCTCTCTCTTTACATGGGGCACAAATTAATTTAGATTTGCATATTTAATATATTTGCAGATCGCACCATCAGCGAACATGAGAATAACGATGTGGTGCTGCTATGTCCGGTGGATGAGAAGAAATGCGGAGATCTGCATTCCCTGAACTGGTTCAAGGGCGAAGATCGCATCGCTGCAATGCTGCTGGGAGAAAACAATGTCACAAGTGTGAACGATGAATTTAAAAATAGGTAAGAAATCCCCACTCAACGCCAACTTTAATTAATAAAATTTGGATTTATTAATTTTTTCATATTTTAGAGTAACTGTTGAGCGGAATCCATACAGATTAGTTATTAAGGACTTGAGAATATCTGATGAGGATATCTATCTATGTGATATAACATTTCTTATACCAGTAGAAACGTGTGATAACTTCAATGGCCATCGTGTCGAATTGAGAATCTTAGGTAAGTTGCCAACCAATCATTCTACCAACATTTTTTTTGCATGTTTCCTATCTAAAAAAAAAATCATCTCAACAAATTCGCTTCATAAACTTGTATTATTTGCGCTTACTTTGTTCAGATTTTTGGACTTTTCTGTTCTTGTATATCTTGTTAATGCTTTCCTGTTCAGTTTGCTTTAAGAAACTAACTGCTAAACTAACCAATAAAAACGCATATCATTAGAAATATATAAAAAAAAAATATATATATTTATGCATGTAACTCATGTGGAGCTTGCCAACTAACAACACGCGGGGCAGGAGGGAAATCTACAAGAATGTTGCACGTTGAAGAAAGCAAATTTTCCAAGTTGCTTTTCTGCTTATTGTGTTTGTCCATTTTAAATAAAATTGCAGCTTAATCGTGTACAATCGGAATGGAAATGCAATCAATTGGAGATTTAACAATATATAAATTTAGTATAATATTTTGGAATTCAAATATTTCTATATTGTGAACAAATAATATAAATAAAAAGCTGACTCCAAATTTCTCATCCATTGCATCTGCGTAGAAGTTTTATAACTGCAAATTGGTCAAACTTTGAACAACAATTTGCAATTCTAAAGCATAAAAATTTGTAACCCAAATTGGCAAATCGATTGCATTTCCATTTTGATTTTGTTTTTTATTGCAACTGAATAAATAATATATATATGTATATAACTTGAATGCATTTTGTTGCCTGCTCCTAAGACGCATTTCCTTCTGCTGTACTATATATACAATAAAAAAAAAATGTAACACTAAAAAAAAATAACTTTATGTATTCGTATATTCATATATCAAAATGTTAACCCATTTCAAAGTGCAAATCAAAAACTTTACTTTTAACCGCTCTACTCTTTTATCATAACATTTGAACGTGTCAAAACTCATGCAAATATTTTCTCTTAACTGATTGTCCCACCAAAAATATGAAAAAAAAAAAATCAAAAATATGATCTGAAAAATCGCATACAAAACGCTCGTCCACATCGACATGGAATTTCTATATATATATATACATATAACATACATATATACATACATATATATATGCATTGCTATCCAAAACTCAAACAAATTCGCTCCACCAAAACAAAAACTAACAAAAAAATCAACAAAAAAAAATCGATATATGACAACCACTAAAAACCTAAAACAAAACTCAAAACTAAATCTAACTCCACGCCCTGCCACGCCTTTTCTCTTCACCATCGCCCCCCTTCCTCGATCCAAACGTGTGCACTCACCAACTTGATTGTTTTTATACGTAAAACTGTATTGAACTATGTGCTCCACCAAAAAAAAATAAATATGAAAATATAAAATTTTTGAAAAACTAAAACCATAAACTGATGTGAAACTCAACGTTAAACAATTTAAATTCCGACAAACCGCTTGAAATAAAATTTGATTTCTCTAAAACTAAAAAACGTAAAACTAAAACCAAAAAAAAAACAAACAACAAAACGTTTTTGGCAATACCTTAATAACTGCGCCAAAAAAACGTAGAAAACCTTGGTAAATTTTACTCAAAATAAAAAAACAATATTTTTAAACAACATTAATTATAATTTTTAATTAAGTCGACTGACAATTGAAGCAGCAAATCAGTTTTATATAATTTTTTTATAATTTTCTAACAGAATGAGAATGAGGTGCTGTTAGTGCTGGTTTATTCTTATCACAATTAAACAATTTAGTTAGAGCACTTTTTAATTTATTTTTATTATTATTTTTAACTTAATAAGCTTAAAGAAATCTTCTCATTCACCTATCATTTTAGTAGATTATTATTTTTATTCAATTTCGTTTACCATTTCATTTTACTTTCGAAATTATTGCTCACAACAACTTAAGAATTTTGATTCTGATTTTCTGATTTGTATTATAATTTCTGCTAATAATATTTTTATATACTATGCAAATCAAATATAATTTATTAAAAACACAAAATTGAACATTTTTACCTCCCGAAAAATGCAAAAAAAAAAAAAAAAAAACCGTTTAATATGCAAAAAAAAAAAAAAAAAACTTGAACTACGCACACATACACATTCAACACAAACACTCACACATACACTACACACGCACACACACTGTCGTTGGACATATGTTGGGTGCGTACAGTGCCACCCACAGAGGTTGTGATTTTGGACGCAAAGGGCGACCGCATCGAGAACAACAGCATCGTTGGACCCATGCAGGAGCGTCAGAGCCTCAAGGCAACGTGCACCGTGAAGAACACCCGCCCCCAACCCGATGTGGGCTGGTGGCGTGGCACCAAACGCCTGGCCACATGTGAGTATTGAAACCACCACCCGAACTCCAACTAGTTTTTTTTGAAGGTAGCAAAGGTAGCAAAACGCATAAAGGTTATTTTCTTCCTTTCGTCAGGCTGTCATAAAAGCTGCTGAAGCGCGTTTATTGATTCCCCAAGGGGTCGGTGGGGATTGGGTTAGTGAGTTGAAAAAAAGAGACTAAGCAGCCAATTTGATGCATAAGCCAAAAGCTAGTTGAAGGAGTCGCATTGAGAGTCGGGTTTACGATGCGCCACAAAGTTTATGCAGTGACTGACGACCGGGTCATAAAGCCAGGTCCAGGTCCAGGCCACGGAAGGATTTGGCTGCTTATCGGTGTCAGTTTTGAGTCATAGAATAGGCAAATGCCCAGCCGCGCCCACAGCAGCCCATAAAATTTAATGCCATTTTATTGTAAAGCATAAAAATAAACTTTCTGGTGATTTTCATTAAATTTTTAAGAGCCTCAGACAGAAAAAACTCAACGTTCAACCCCAAGAAGAAAAAAACGAAATTAATTGATTTCTATTCTTAAAAGCCAGGCATCCATTACATTAGCTTAAGCAGAATTTAAGCCAAGCACTCGAAACATTTCCCGAAATTCTGGTCTACCTTTTGCTTTTGGCCGTGAATAGCACTTAAAGTGATTTTTTATGCCCCAAATCCTGGAAAACATCCCAGCAATTTACAACGGAAGCAAAACAACTTCAGTTACAAGGCGGCAACAACATTTTCATTACTCTTCGTTTTTTTATGGCCTTTCCGTTTCCAGTTTTCCATTTTTTGCCTCTAATTGGCCTTGGTTTGTGGCTTGTGGCAACCCTTTTGTCTGGCCAGTCGAATCCCCAAAACTCAATCTGTGATTCCGTACGGAATTGTATTTATTTTTGACTTTAAAAGCCGTTGCTTATCATAATTGCATATAATTACGAAAAATAAAGAGCAGTCGCAATATATGAAATTATAATTTGATAATATTTTAACTCTTATTTGCACAGACTCACCCACACACGATCTGACCGATGGTCTATATACATCTACCCTGGAACTGGATTGGCAACTATCCCGTGAAGATCTGGCAACGGATATTGAATGTCGTGTCGAATCCGCGGCTATTAAGGAAGCAATCGTTTCCAAATTCAGCGTCGATTTGCAAGGTGAGTCATCATTCCGACTAACGATAAATATAATCCAAATATCGCTTTTCCGACTGGAAATGACTCATAAAATCTAGCTATGAGTCAGCCGTGGAATAAGCCATATTTATGTAGGTGAGCTTAGTTATATGGTTATCTTGACAAAAAGGGTGATTTTACGACTTTGTTTGCGAAAACTTTATAAACGAAATTTATAGAAACAAATAAAATTTACAGTAAGCAGCTAAAAACAAGGAAAACAAAGCCCACATTACGTAAAAAGAAGCTAAAAATATAAATTAAATATTTAAATTTCTGAAGTTTAAAGTTAATTATTATTCGCATTTACCAAAGCAGAAAATTTTCCATTCTTAAAATATCAAAATTAAGTTAAATGCTTTATACATTCTCATTATATTTCAGTTTTAAAAAAAATAAATTAGCAAATTAATTTTAATTGACAAATTGCCGCTTAAGACTCAAAACTTTTTTAATATAAAAACATTATTTGGTATTGCTTTAATCAACATAAATTAAAAACCGTTCAAAGTTGGCTGAAATGAAAATGAAAAAAAAAAAACGGGGACATTATTCACACGACATTTTGACATGTTTCAGGTTCATTAACCCAAAAAGGAACCTAATCAAATTCCGAGGGAACCCTTCTAATTACAAAAACAACAACAACAAAAACAACGGAATCCCCGAGGCGTCTGGGAGCCTTTTAAAAGTCATGCAAATACATTTTTTGTAATTAAAAGCTGACAATATCGAGTGACACTTTGTCCCTCCCCCCTCTTCCCCTCTTCAACTCCCTTGTCGACATTTCGCTTCTCTGATGTTTTTTAATTGTCGAATGATTTGACATTTTTTTATGTGGGTAAATTAATGAATGTCATTAAATGTAACAGAAAACTGAGCCCCAACTAAGCCAACTTTTTCATTTGCAAAGTGGGCACAACAAATTGATTGATGGCCAACTTCCCATTAGCCAGAACCACAGAGTACCTTAAAATATTTACCAATCAATTGAAAATGGAGCTCCATATGAAGTGGCCAAAGTTCCGCATGCAAATTGCCGTTATTAATGTTTTATATTATGGGTAAGACGCCGTTATTAATGTTTTATATTATGGGTAAGACGCCGAAGAAGAAGAAGAAAAAACGAGTAAAAGTAGGAGCAAAATGGCTCAAACAAGCTGTAGACATAGCCAGACAAAAGCCAATTACAGGCCGAGCATTTTAAGCAATTTACCAACAGCCACCCAATATGCTTACTTATTTTTTTCAGTGCGACCCACCAGCATAGACATCAAGGGAGTGGAACATCATACGGTGCAGGGCAGCAAGGTGGTGCTAACATGTGACGTAAGTATTGGCTGATTTGTGAACCGACTGCCAGGATCAGTCAGACAGGCAAAGGGGGGTAGGGGTTTGCCGAGAAGTTATCGAACTAACTCACAGTGCAACAGAAATAAATAATATATAAATATTTTTAAGCAGGGCAAAATTGAAACCATTTTAAATATTTACTTACATTTAAATAGTTATTTAAAATTGTATTTTTTTTTCTATGATTTGATCAAATCACTGATTGAATTTAAAGCGTTTTTCCACTGTGCACTGGTTGTAGTCCACACACACACACTCATTATCCTGCCTGTGCTGTCCAAGTAATTGACAATAATTAACTGTCAATTATTTTGCGATTTTTCGTCGACATCGAGGACATGTGCGAGGACAATGCAGCTAGCTAGCTATGTGGCTGGCAAAGTCCTTTATACACAAACTGCGACAATGCCTTGTCATTTAGTTGGGCCTCTTCCTTGTGCAACTCCTCAGTGCTCACTCCTCAATCCTCAGTTGCCAGTTGCCAGTTGCCAGTTGCCATTGCATTTTAATGGAAAATCGCTCAACTGGCTGCAGCTTAGCAGCACTTTGAGCACAAGGACCAGCTTAGTGTGCACTGTAAAATTATGCAAAATTGTCTATTGATTGCGTATTATGTGTAATGGAATTTTATGGAATTGTTTTACTGCCTGCTTGGCTACCTGCCAGCCAAGTTAAAATGTTGCCGTATCTAATGGAATGAGTATGTGCATTTGCCAGCTAATGGAAATTTAATGGCAATTGCTTACAGTTCATGGCAGACCCGCACGCCCCGCCCGCCCCACTCACATAACGCATACGCCTCGTTTTTTTGATTGTGTTTTTTATTTATTTGCGACAGATACACGGCGCTCGTCCGGCAGTTAACCTTACCTGGTACAATTCAACATCGGTTATTAGTGGCGAGGAGAACGATCTAACTGAGATACGCACCAAGGCTGTAAGTTCCATAATATAAAATATTTGGAATTCTATAATTTATTTGATTTGATTTTACAGTTTGAAAAGGAGGACGGCACCTATCACACCCAATCCGAATTGATCTTTAATGCAACTCGATTTGAAAACGATCGCGTTTTCCGCTGTGAAGCCGAGAATATTGTGCTGCAAATCAATCGCGAGAAGCCAATTTCCTCAGTTCTCACTTTGGAAGTAATGTGTAAGTATTATCCTAAGATCTTGAAAACCATTTAAATGGAGTCTAGCAAAAAAAACAAACGCTTTTAATCCAATCAATATTCTATTTACACAAAGAAAATATATCGTCTTGCTTTACTATTTGTCTACTTGACTATTTACAAAACAAAGTTTTGGCCACAATTGACTTTGGTGTTTTCCCATTTTGGTTTTCTTCCCCCTCACAGATCCGCCTGTTGTCAAGGTCAGTCCGCCGGAGATGGTGACAAATACGAGTGAAATTGTGCTGCTCAATTGCGAATATGTGGCAAATCCCGCCTCGCTCACACATGTCGTTTGGTAAGTGCTTTAAGCCCAAAACTAAATAAACTAAAATAAAATCGAAAAAAAAACCAACACACACAAAAATAAAACCAAGAATCAGCTGAAAATTGCGTTTGGGTTGTGTGGCAAACAAAAATGTTGGCCAAAGTTAAAAGCGAAATGCAAACGAATTTAAATTGCTTTCGAAATCGAGAAACACACACACACACACACACAAAATATACACACAAATACGCACATGTCACACAAATGGCAAACGAAAAGAGAAAGAGAGAAAGAGGTAGAGAGAGGGAAAGTAAGAGTAAAAGAGATGCAGATAGCGATAGGCCCAAGGCAAATCCCAACGCGCTCTTTGTTGTGCTGCATAGGTGCTTGACAGCAGAAGGGGGTGTGTGGGGGGAGGGGGCGCAGTTGTGCCGAGGGTGGGGCCTGCGGCTGCCCGTCAGTTTGTGTGTGACTTTGGTAACCAGGCTACAGTCACAGTTAACAGCGGAAGCTGATCCAGAAACAGAAGCAGAAGCAGCGACTGAGGCAGAGGCAGCGGCAGAGGCAGCGGCAGCGGCAGAGGCAGAACTCAATTAAACTAAAATTTCCACAGTAAACAAAAATCTAATTAAAAACAAATACAAAAGTAAATAGGCAAGTTGAGTTTGAAATGTGCGTGAATTGGGTGTCGCATTCTGTTAAGGCAACTGAAAATACACACACACACACACACACAGACACACACACACAGCACACACTTACACTTGCATTTATCTGCTGAAAATCAAAACAAAACTCGCAGCTGCGTAATTCGTTTGCGAATTTCGAATAGCAAATGGAATTTAGCCAAAAATTTGTTGCATGCTGCATGCTGCACTCCATTCCACTTGCAGACATATCATTGTGCTTAAGCAAATACAATTAATTATTAAAATTAACTTGATTTCCAGCTTGAGCCAATTGTGCTTAATACAAGTTTAATAAATAAACTAATAAACAACAAGCAATTATTTATTTAATCAGTTGTAGACTTAATTAAAATTTCCACTCAATAACTAAATTATTAATTAAGCTTGAAAAAACACTAGAAATTACAATGAGTAGCAAATTTATTAAATACCAACACACATTTTCGTGCAGTGTAAATGCAAACAACAAGCAACATGCATTGCTCTCATATCAAATCACAAAATCTTTAGCTGACATGGCAACCAGCTAGGAGCAGCCACCAAATTAGATAGCGCGAAATGGGAAAACGAGAGGGCTAGCAATGATAATTTGGACAGTTGCGTCTAACAAACTTGGCCAAAATACGACGGACAAGGGATGTGCATATTGCAGGCGAGTTGGAGCTGTACAAAATGCAAATTGCAGTTGCAATTCCATTCACAGATTTCCTACTCACTCTGCTCCACTCTCCCCCTCTCTCTTTCTGTCTCTCTATTTGCTGATAGCGTATTAATTTGGTTGATGCCTGACGTGGCAAACGTGACGTATACGCGACATTTGCAGCAGCTTCAAATTTCGACTGGCAGTTGAATTAATTGCAGCGAATCTGTAGTGAGTTTCTGGTGGTATGGAGGGGTGTGGTGTGGTTATGTAATGCAGATAAGAACCTCATTCTGTGCACCACCATAAACCACACGAAAACGATAGCATTAACTTCAAATGCCCGCATTATTATTCAAATTTACAACCAGATAATGATTACTTTATTAAGTAATTAAGTCATTTCAATTGAGTTATTTTTGCAGTTGGTTTATTTTGAGAGAGTAAATAATATCTAAGCAAAATTAATCTATCAGAAATATTTTTTTTTGCAATTGCAGTGTAAAAGAGAGGGGCAGAGAGTGAGGTGGATAGAGAGATAATTAATTTGAAGATGTGTGTAACCAAAAAAAATAACACAGGCAAAGCTGCAGTCAAAGTTGGCAACGCGATTCTAACTTGATTTTCATAATATAATTTTAGGCTCAAAGAACTATTTTAACTTTGTCAAAAGTAACTCGACTTTCTTTTGATATTTTGTAAACGCGTTTCTAGCTCAAATGATAACATTCTAAATAAGCAGAAGCTGCAAAATATGAATACCGATGACACACACACAACACACACAAGACACACACATCCCACACTCAGTCACAGGCACTGTGTCAAGTGGCTGCATTTTACCAGCCTTTTTGGCCGCTTTAAGTTTTCACAATTCTCATTTCCCACTCGGCTTTTAAATTTGGCTTTTGGGGTTTTTTTTTTTTTTTTTTGCTAATGCCAGCTGAGAAATTAAATGCAGACAGAAAAGTGAAACACACAAAATTTATTTAGCAGGCATTTCATTTACGCCTGTCACTTTTACCCTCCCTCTCTCTCTCACTCATCTCTCTATTTTTTTTTTTTGCAATGTGTGTGTAGTGTGCGGTGTGCGGTGTGTGTGTTTCTGTGTGTTCTATGTTGTGTGTTTGAACAAGCCCCACACGAAAGAGACAGCATAATTTTGCATTCGTTTTGAGGTGCAACATTTTGTATCCACAATTGTTGGCGCCACCAGGTGGCAAAGCAACTGCAAATTATATATTAATTGGATTTTAAAGAGGCTTGCATACAACCCACTAATTGCATTGGTCTATTTCAGTTAGTTTCACATATAATCTAAAAGATATATATTTCAATTAAATATATGATAAATATGTGAAATATTATTTAACTCTTTTCTGTAAATTGCGATTATTATTTTTTAAATATAATTGTACAATTTATGGTTTATTATATATAATTTATTATTTAATTTTTAGACACATTTTTCGTCTTCTCTCACATCTAACATTATTCTGATCACATTAGCAAATTAGTTATTTATTTGCTTCGATGTTATAATTTGATTTATTTTGAATGCTTTCTCACATAATATAATTCAATTGCTATCTGCAATAATAATCTTGTAGAGATGAAAATCGACATTGTTTTATGCACTTGGCGATTGCCATTCACTCGGCATGAAATATTTACATAAAATTAATCTTAATTTGTAGCGCCCGCCAAAACAATGGGCTAAGGTTTTGTGGCTAAGGGCGGTTTGTCTGCTACCCCAAAAGGTTAACAATGGGCAGAAGCAACCCTAAAAAAGGCAGCAACAAGCTCAGCCAGCCATTGAACAAATAAGAACAAATAAGCCCATAGACAGCACACACACACACACACACACACACAGAGAGTCTCTCTGAGAGCTGCACATAATTTATAAATCACCACAAAAGTAATTGTAATTGTTGAATTATTTAAGCGACGGGCAATAACCACAAAATTTGCCTCTGGCCAAAACAAGAGAGAGAGAAAAAAAAATTGACTTTACGGCTTGTTGGATGAGGAGGACAAGGGTAAAAGCTGCAGAAGTTACAGGAGTGCCACAAGCTCCTTCGAACCAATTAAAAATGTCTGCCTCATGTTGCTATGTACACACAGACAAACAACACACACACGCACACACACACACACACGCACACACACTCTTAAACACACACACATGAGTAAATTAATGAGTTGCCTCGGTCTTGTAAGCCAAACAGAGTGCAAAACTGTGTGTGGAGCACTTTGCCAGCTGCTGTCGAGATATATAAAAATAATTTCAATACTTTTTCCGCTTGCCATTAAGAGTATTTCCGTTTGGCTTGCACTGGACACACATTTCCGTGTCCAGAGTCGCCACGCTGCCCAACTAGAACGAATCCTCTTTAGCATTTTTGGGGCTTAACCGAAACTTGCAGAGTTTTATTCTCATTTGGGTGGGATGGATAATTAAAATAAATTACACTTGTCGGACGCTGATGATATGCAGGATTTATGCAGCAGAAGTCGTGCAACGTTAACTCATTAAATTAACGAGGCCGCAACACTGAAAAGTACTCGCTGCCCCAAGGTGAATTGCGATGGAAACCTGTGCGAAATGTTTGTTGTTTTTTGTCCAAGCGATCAAAATTACTTTTGTGCATTTATGCAGCAGTCATTTCTCTCTGTTTCTCTCTGTTATTGTAAATCAATTAAAATTTACATTGAGCCCCGTGCAGCGTGCAGCGTGCAGCATGCAACATGCTACGATTCTGCTGCTAGCAGCATCTGGGTTGCTGTTGCATTCCGAGCTGTGTGCAATACAATTTCCATTTATGCCGCGTACCGCCATAAAGAATGCAATGCATTTATTAATTTCACACACTTACAAACACACACACACACAGTCACACACACACACACACACACAGAGAGAGAAACAGAGCACGTGGTTGCTTTAATTTTTATATATTTTACTACCGTTCTTTTATGGCCAGAGAGAAGTGTGCGTAAAATTGTTTTAATACCACTGGGAAATGCACGGAGAAAAATTAAGAAAAAAAAACTCAGTTTCAACGTTGCAGACTTCGCCATACTCTGTTATTGAACAGCTAAAATTAGCTTGTAAATTGCCTAATTGTTTTCAGCAGTTGTTGTTCAAATTGAAATTTGGCTTTAATTAATCTGTATTTTTAAAATTAAACTCAATTTGCAATTTATCTGAAATACCCTCTTAACTCTTGAAAACAGTGTATAATAAAATAATAAATCGAGGCAGTCCGAAAATGAAGAATCTTCCATTGTCTGTGGCTTGCCACTGGGCCTAAGAGAGTGTGCCAGTGTGTATGGGTGTGTGTGTGTATGACTGTGTCTGTGTTTGTCTGCGTGTGTGTGTGGAAGTGTGGGAAAGCATGTGTTTAATGTCTGGCAGTAAAAACGTGCAATTACAAATTTTTGGATTGGTCCAAGCCGAGTTAAAGAAATATTTAATAAAATTAAATTCCCAAAAATGTACAGTTAGTCGTTGCTTAAAATACACATTGCATAATAATCAACTTATTTTCTAAATGATTATGAACCTTTCTCAAAGTTTTTATCAAGGTGATTGTTATTCCATAAGTGGACTGTCTTTTTGCCATCATTCAGAATTTACAATTTAAAATCCATTTAGAGGAACACACACAGAAAAAGGCCAACAGAGTCAATACAAAGAAAGGGGTTGGGCAAAAAGCCTGTGCAGCAGAGCAGAGCAACGGTAAAATCAACAATTCTTGACTGCAGTTGGCAGTAGAAGCTTATGCAAAATGCACAAAGGGTAACAAGGGGGTGAAAGAGGTGCAGAGAACGAAGCAATGACAGTAAATAAGTAAAGCAATGCGAAGCAATGCGAAGCAATGCACAAAGAACATTTGACATAATTTGCTAGTCTCTTCTAAGTGGTTGTTGTTGTTGTTGTTGTTGTTATTGTTGTTGTTGTTGTCTGCTAGCAGAGCTTGCAAACTAGTCGTGATTCATCGACTATCTCTGTCTGTCTTTGTATGTGCTGCGCTCTCTGCCTTTCTACCTCTCTCTTTTCCTCTCTCGTTGTGTGTGTCAGTCATGCCAAGCTGTATTTGTGTGGGTTCTGTTGAAGTTGTTATGAAAACAAAAACACAATGAAAACGTGCCTATAAATTTTAAATAGCCAACAAGAGAAAAATCTTCTCTTATTCTTCTCCCATATCACTCTACCCGTCTCTGTCTCTCATGTGTGCGTGTTGCATCATAAATGAGTTAGTGTTTGTGTGTGTGTGTGTGTACGAGTTGGTTGGTGACCCAATAGAAAAGGGCCTTAAATTATGCCACACAACGTGTCTCTGGCAAATAACCAAGTATCTAAACTTGCCACCTTTGGTTTCTGCTGCTCTTTTGCAGGTATCGCAACGGCGACATTGTAAATGTCAACGATACGGATCGCTATCAGGGCGGCAATTCGGAGAATGTTGCCCTGGTCATCAGGTCGACCGATAAGGATGACATTGGCAACTACACCTGCGAACTATCCAACTCCATTGGCAAAGCCATCTCCGAGCAGCAAATCGATCTCGATGTGCAATGTAAGTTAATTTTCTTATAATATTCGAATAATTATTTTATCTAATATAAATAAATTTAAGAACATATTTAAAAAAAAAACTTATGATAATTTATATATTAAAATTAAATAACAATAAATTAAAAAATCTTTTGAACTACAGATGTGCCTGTTGTCGAGGTGCAGATGATACCCGAGGGACCCGTCAAGGAGAGCGATGAATCAAATGTGACCCTCTTCTGTAATATTCTGGATGCCAATCCTTCTGTGCTGACCAAAGTGCGTTGGTATGCAAATTCCACGTTGCTCAAAGAGCTGCCCGATTGCGAGGAGACAAGAGTAAGCTCAAACAGAGATTTATCTCCATCGATCTTAGCTAACACCTATAATTACTTTTCTCAGGAGGATCTGTGCCACATTGATCCCAGTAAACTGCTGCTGGAGAGCATTGGACGCGGCTTCTTCTACAATTATTCATGCGAGGGCTACAATGCCGCCGGCTGGGGACCACGCAGCGAGGACAAGGAGCTAATGGTAAGCCAAGATCAATGACAACTCTTCTTCTTATTGTGACTTAAAATATGAATTTCATTTTACTGATTCACTTCACTTTCTACTTGTTGTTGCAGGTGCACTATGAGCCTGGACCGGCGGCCTTGACGCACTTTCCACCCATTGCTATTAAGAAGAAGAGCGTCATTTTTTATTGCTCCGTGGATGATCCGGGCTATCCCGAATCGAATAGGTTTGTAGCCACAGAACAGGCCAACAAATACAATAACAAAAACAATAACAAATACAACAACAGCAACAATCACATTGCATCCAATACACAAATTGCTTTTCACACCGTGCAAGCCTTGCAGCAGCATGAGGCAGATGCCGCTTTCGAGGCGCTTCTGTTGCAAAAGCAACAAGAGCTAAGAGTGCAAAACAAGCTGCAACAGCCGCTGCAACAGCCGCTGCAACAATTGATTAATCCCACACACATATCATCAACATTATCAACATTATCGACATTATCCAGCATGAGTGCTCGCGAAATTAAAGAAACGCATGCTTTAATCGATTTACATTTGAATCATTCCCTTTGTACACTGCTCACGCTCACCACCTACATGCCACAATCACAAATCTTAACCCTGTACAATGGGGGGCACCCGTTTGACTACTCATCCGAATCCACCACCGCATCCTATGCACTCTACCGCAAAATGGGCAAATTCATGTATGTGGCTCAAACGCTCTCGCAACCCAACAGATACCGTTGGCTGCGTGGCGGACGCGGCCCCCTGCAGGATATTGTCACCAAGGAGTGGACCGTGGAGCCCGTCGGCCTGGATAGCCGCACAAACTATTCGTGCTATGCGTACAATGAGGGCGGCAAGGGCGTAATGACCACAGTCAATTTGGAGGTGCATGCCCCGCCATTCTTTATCAAGAACATGCAACCGTACACCGGCGTCCTGCACTCCGTGCCCAACTTCAATCTAACCTGCCGCATCGAGTGTGTGCCCCGCTGCGAGATCGCCTGGCTAAAGGATGGCACGCCAATTGACAAGAATGATACCCGCTACTTTGTCAAAGAGAAGTACATGGACGCCTCCCCAGCCACCGGTGATTTCGAGAGCATGCTCTCCGTTCTGGTAAGTACTTACCCACCCCCTCCCTTAACCACCCAACCACCCAACGAGTGCAATCAAGCAGCGCCCTGCCATTAAGATTACTTTGTTAGCCAAGGATAAACGAGAAAAACGTGAATTGGCAACTGTTTGCTCATCCACCACAAAATAAAGTGAGGGAAGTTGTCAGGGATTATGATTTTACTTAAATTTCAGATTATTTCAAAAAGTAACTAAAAAAAAAAAGTAATTTCTGGAAATTATTTAAAGTCTTCTAAATAAAATGTTTTCTACTAAAAGAAATTATTGACTCCTTCAAATTATAAAAAAAAAGCATATTAAAAGTTCGAATATTTATTAAGAAGTAAACATAAATTTTCATAAAAATTGCAGTAAATAATTAATAAATAAATAATTAATAATAAATTGATCTTAGTCGGAATTAAAAAGCTATAACATAATATTCTTAAATAAAAAAATAAATATTAATTAAATAAAACAGACAAAAACAGATTTCACAAAATAGTTTTTTAACAAAAAAAAAAGTATTAAAAATATAAAGAAATTAAATTCATAACACATAACAACATAAAAAACAAAGCCATTTGCAATTTTTTAGATTCAATTAAGATGCACCTAAAAATTCAACGAATTTTCAATTTAAATATCTTTTTCAACAACTCAATGCATAAATTGCAGTCTACTCAATATGCAATAATTTCCACAAATGCCAATTAATTTGAATTGTTTATCTGCGTGACACAAAAAATCCGTGCAATAAGAGAAATGTGTGTTGCATGTGGCATCTGTGGCAGCATGTTTCCAGATAGACGATATCAAAATACATCCCCCAATTCACAGAACTGACATGTTTCCATGTTTTCTTCTCGTTTTTCTTTTTCTTTTTTTTTTGCAAACCGATTACAGCATTTCAATATGTCAAATTTTCCGAATAAAAAATTCGATATCGAATCGGATAACGCCAAATACATGTGCATATCGACGGCAAATGCTGTGGGGCCAACAGTAAATAGCACCACCTATTTGAGTATTGAATGTGAGTATTCCCAATCCTAGCCTGTGACAGCTTAACCATTCTCTTCTCCGCCTCTCTTAGACGCACCGGAGAACATAAGCGTCTCGGAGAACGTTGTCTATGTGCAGGAGCATCATATTCCAGGACGCGTCATATGCAAATCGCAGGCTAATCCAGGTAAGTGAAATGCTGTGAATCGGGCTGCATCTGAGGCATCATCTACAATATTTTTTTATTGCAGAGCCCTCGTACGAGTGGGTTTATCCAAATAAGAGTGTCACCATTGGCAACACGCTGATTATCAATGATCCCATCAAGCGGAACGATACGGGAATCTACAGATGCAGAGCCTTCAATAAGCATGGAGATCGCACAACCGAAACGGTCATCGATGTGCAATGTGAGTATTTCATATTGATAATCCTTTTCTGCTCCTTAAAACTATTTTTAACATTATTTGTAATTTATTTATTTTTTTAATTTTATTTATATTTTTTTTACTTGTTTTAGTTACGCCACGCTGTGAAATAGAAAGGCATGAGATCGATGACCAGGATACACTAATTTGCACAGCATACGGAAATCCTGCAGAGGTGAGTGCCAATGGCGTTTTTCTGATAAAGGGGCGTGGCCAGACCTAAAAATAAAAAAGGGTGTGCATCCGCCATTGAGACGCACATAACAGTAAACAAGTATGTGCAAAGTTAGAGCAAAAAAAAAATAAAACAAGTCGCAGCTTAGATACCCTATAAATATATATATGAATGGGCATATATTTATATATGTATATTTATTCAATATATTAAACATATATTTATATATAAATTTAAGCAATTTAAAATTTATAAATATTTTTTTGTGTGTAGTTTAAATAGTTAATCTTGTCAAGCAATCGAAACGCTTATCGATACTCTTAGCTAGAGCAAACTCATAACGAGAGTAAGCTTTAATCCGCTGTGAAGACTCACACACTCACACACTCGCACACACTGCACACACATGCACACACACACAATAAGAGGCATTCCGCTACCCATTGCAGGCCATCGAATGGTAATAACGAAAGCATTTGCTTTTGTGGCGCTCGCTGATGGGTTGGTTGCATCAACGGTTTGCTTTTCCACCCATTTCTTTCCATTTTTTTTTTTGTATTTTTGTTTTCCATGCAGGTGGCTGCAAGAATTTTCAATTTTATGAGTTTACGTTTTGGCCGGAACGGGCAACTCCTGCCGGCTACAACAGTTGCGGCAACTGTAAACTCGACTCCCAACTTCAGTTTGGAGTTCGCACTTTTTGCCATGCCGCATAAATCAGTGCAACATTTTTTTTTGCTCCCCCCTGTTACCATTTTTGCCATTTTTATTTTTTTTTTTTGCTTTCTGCAATTGCATTTGCTTTGCCGTTACTTGAGTTAAGGCGTGCTGGCGATTAAGGTACGGCGGGGGGGAGTGGGAGGTGGGAGCAGAGGCAGTATAACCTGCTGGTTGGCCCAGAGATTTATAGCCACGCACAGAGGCAGTAACCACAGCGAAACGAGTCTCGCTCTATTCGTGTGTGTACATATGTGTATGTGTGTGCATGTGTGTGTGTATACATGTGTGTGTGTGCATGGCTCGTAATTATTTGATTGGAAATTATTCAACGGGCGTAAAGTTAAAATTTAATAACGCAACACGCAATCAGAAGAAATTGATGTGAATTCAAGTTGGGTGCACCAAGATTACAAGATTATCGTGGATACGGCTGGAGCAGATGAAACATATATATTTGCTCTTAGCTCAGCTAGCATATTAATATGAAATGCTGAATCTATTCTTTAAAATTTAGAAAAAAAAAATACTACATAAATTGCTCGCAAATCACACTCGAATAAGCCGAATTTCAGGCTTCAAATGTATTTTCGTTTCGATCCAGCTCAGTGGCCATTAACTAAAACTTGAAAGCTGTCTCAGCAGTGAGTGTGCACACAAACAGGACACACACAGGATGCAAAGAAATATAGCAAAGCAATGCAAAAATACGTCAAACAAGAACACAAAACTGAATGGCCAAAGAGCAAAGTGAAAAGCCAAAGTCAAATACGGCTCAAAAGGTAAAAATAACAATAGAAAAAAAAATGCCAAAAATAGATGCATACAGAACTTGACATGGAAAGGCATAGACAAACACAAACTGGTACTATTTGTGGTCCATCTATATATACACACATATATCTATATATATAACCCAATCTCACTCTTCATTTCTAATGCTTCGTCACTTTATTTGCCAACTCCATTGCAGGCCGACTTTTCATGGTCAATTAAAGCTGAGAATGAAACAGTCGAAACGCTGGGCAGCGGTGACAAGAAGGCATCTGTGAACAGAAGCTTTTACGTGTTGCAGGAGGATTATGCCATTGCCAGGACCTATCGATGTGTGGCCAACAATTCCGTTGGACCCGGCGCATTCTGTGAAATTGAAGTTGCTGGTGAGTAATATTCAACAAAATAAAACTGAAAATGCAAAAAAAATAATTGGGGAAACGAAAGGACGGTTTTGGGGCAACGCAACGGAAGCTGATTACTGTCAATATTTGCTTCATCTGCTTCCGTTTTCCGGCGCTTCTTCTTCGTCTTCTTCTGCATAAAATGGTGGCTAGCTGCATCCGCTCTCAACTAAAATGGCGTCCATGTCCTTGCTGGCTAAGGCAATTAGGCCATTGTTTGGCACCCAACAATTCCCAATTCCCCCCTTAACCACACCCAATCCACCCCATCCGCACTTGTCCCCCGTTGCTCCCCACTCACCTCCTCACCTGTTGTTCTAACATGCGCCACTTTTTATTACAACCAAACGGAAATTGGCTTCTTCGCTTTTTTTTCTTACGCTACTCACAAAAATCAGTCGCAATTTTTTATTTCCTATTTTTTATTTATTTTTTTTTCTTAGCAGTGATTTTCTTTAGCTGCTTAAGTCGCATTTTTGGCGTCTATTTTCTTTGTGCCAGCGATTTTCTTTAGCGATTTTAATGTCTGACAAATAAATACAGCGCCCGCCCTTCCAACTCCCCCTCTAATCTACCAGTTTACTGCGACCACTTACTATGCCACTTTTTATGTCATTCCATTGATTGAATTGAAATTGAAATTGAAATTTGACAGCTGATGACGTCAACGTTTTTTTTTCTTTTATATGATCCACTTTATATATTTGAAAGCTGTGCGACGTTTTTTATTGCCTTTGATTTATGTGCTCCTAAGCAACGTACACCCAAATACCCAAAAAAAAAAAAAAAAACACATATTGTCGTCCATTAATCATTTTTATAATTTATACTCAAGAAATTATGTCAACTTTTTGGTTTTCTATTATATAATTAACAGCTGGTTCAGCACTTTATATTTGGTGGCAAGGTAAATGCCCAAAAATTCTCACTATTTATTTTGAGTTTATTTTTGTTAAGTTCGGAAAGTACCCAAATTTATTGCTAACTTTGTGAAAAATATTGACAACACTTGTGTTTTCAAAACAAATTGGTTAGCACTGTGTATTAATAAATTCCTTTTACTATTCTCTGTCTTTCCCCCTCGTATTGCTTTTAAATTTAATGCTAACAAAACATTTAATGCCGCTTCTAATCTGATTAGTGCGACCCAAAAGTAAGTAATTATTGCAGGACACATTACTAAAACAAAAAAAAAAAAGTTAAATATATAAAAAAAAATTAAATTTATTATTAAATTGTAGCAAAACATTTACAAAATGCCGAGCCATGAATATTAATTTATTAATTGCATTTAGAAAGCTAAGTTGGATCTGTATTTGTGTAGTGAATCTAGTCTAATTTCTTGGAGTAAAATTTAGTTGCTTAAGAATTATGCAGCAATATGAAAATTTCCCACTTGTAATGATAAATATTAAGTAAATATTAAATTTTGAAATGCTCAAAATTTATGTAAATTATGCAAGGACTGAGAACAACAACAAATTTCCAGCTATAAACACAGCCGCAGCTGCTATACAAATATGTGTGTATAAAGGCCGCTACTGCGCCACATGCTGACACTAATCCACATAAGCAGAGACACACACACACACACAGACAGTCACACACACACACACGCACACTTATAGACTAAAACTAAAAGCCGCCATTTTTCATTTGTCGCTCTCTCGCTTGTTTAATTGCATAAGATAGTTGTTGGAGGGGGGTTGGGTTGTTTGAGGGGGTGTATAGGGGGGATATGGTTAAGGAGTGGCTGCTGACTGCTAAATGTTGTTGACACGCGAATCCAGACACGATGCCAAAATGAATAGCTCATAACATATGTGAATACACACGGAGAACAAATACATTTGCCAACATAGACAAACGCTGCCACAAAACAAAGGCACTTTCCACAAACACACACATATACATACATATATATGTATATATATACATGAATTTAGAGCGCGCTGCTGGCAAAGACAATTCATTTGTTTGGATGATAAACAGCTGAATTATAGCAAATATGGAAAACAATGAGAGACGGCGAGCCGCTTAAAGGATGCTGTTGCACACAGCTGCTGCCTGGCACAATTCCATAAGACAATGCCACATTGCGTGGTCATGTTTGGGCCCAGAGGAGTGAAGTGGGGGGGGTTACTTTTGTAAGTAAAACATGTAATGCATTTGATGCTGCTGCTGCTGCTGCCACTGCTGCATGCCTAATGCTGCATTTGGTCTCTGTGGCATGGCAAAACCATGTGACAAGTTGATAAATTAAAGTTGGCTGACAAGCAGCAACTGCAACTGCAACTCCACTCAGTCAGTTAGTCAGCCAGTCAGTTAGTCAGTTAGTCAGTTAGTCAGACAGTCAGTTAGTCAGTCAGTCAGTCAAGTGGCTAAGTAGGCAGACATTGGGCTTAGCTCTGAGCTCAGCTGTCAGTTGTAAAGCATTGCATGTATTGTTCAGTTTCCATTTTTATATATATATATTTTTTTTTTGCTTTTGCTTAAAGTGTGCAAGTCTGCTTTATATTAATACCCATCTCTCTTTCTCTCTTTGTATTCTTTTTTTTACCCCCTTGTCTACCCTTCTCTTTTCTCTATATAGAACAATTGGCCTGGTGGCAGCGCTGGGACAAAACGACGCTGATTATCGTGGTTGTTGCCATATTGGTCTTATTACTGGCCGTCATTATTATTTGTTGCATCATTATTTGCATATGCCGTCGCCGTCGGCGTCAGGATAAATGTGAGTACAACAAAAACAAAACCCAAAAATACAACAACAACAATAAGCTAAAAATGATCGACTGCAATTAGTCGATATGGAAATTTTCCCTAGCATAGTTTAAGGCCCTTTCAACAATCCGAAAAGAACAACCAAAAATCAAGAACCTACAATCTGAATTTAAGTTATATTTGAACTATTTGACACACCACAAAAACATCAATTGAATATTTTTGGTGTCATTTTCCCCACATAATTTAAAACTTTTTAGTTATTTTTTTTCGAGTTTTGCCGAGTAATGCAGCATGCCCCAATTACACTTTGCATGGGTATTTCTGCGATTAACAACATAAGAAAAACAGATTTTAAGCATGCAATTCCAATTTAATGACTGAACAGCTTACTGGAACAGCTTACTTACAATTGAATAAATATTAATTACGGATAAAACATTTTCAATTTATAATTATGTCATTTAAATCACACAGCTTTTACCAATTGAATGCATTTCACATTCATTTTTACTGCTCTTCCATTAATTAGGCTTTTTTGGTTTTTTTGTTTGCATTTTAATCAATGGACTTAAGCTTTTCTGATGTGCTTTGAAGTATTTACTTTATGCCAGCGAATTAAATATTTGTTATTAAACGAAAAAAAAATATATAAAAAATCGTGAGTCTTTACAGGGTGCCTCATCCATTTTAAAATATTTTCCAAAGCAAATATTGTTTTCGGCGTGGACACTCTGTAAAGCAGCTGTTATTTTCTGTTTTTTACATGCTTTTTTGCTAGCAAATTAAATAAAAAATTAAAAAATATATATTTATTATAATTATGTTTATTCTTTTATTTTTTATTTTCATTTTCAATTAAAAAAAAACGCCTTGCATATATATAATTAAAATAATGTGAACGAAAATTACGATTGGCTGCATCAATGTTTAATACTGCAACAACAACAACAAAAACAACCACAAAACTGGAACATCAATTTACACACACAAAAAAAAATACGTGGAAAAAAATAAACCCATTAATTGCAATACCACAACAATAACAAAAATATCTACAACTAATTAACAACCACATCGAACAACAACAACAAAATTAAATGGCTGCTTTATTTGTTGTAAATTGTATTTGTTTATTTATTTTTTAATTTTTGCAATGCCTGCAACATTTTTAATTAATTTCGCTTGGCATTCCGCTCTAACTTATTAAACATTTGCTAAATATGTATCTATCTGACTCATACACTTTTGCATATATATATATACTATTATATATTGTTGTCTCTACTGCTGCTTCACTTTATAATTGCTCGCTGTAACAACAACAACAACAACAACTAAAATGACCACAACAACAACAACATCAACAACAAACACTACATTAAATGCTGCTTTCAATGCTAACTAAACAAAATGCGTCAAACTCTTTACATTGTGCTACAACAACAACAACAACAACAAATATTCATACAAACACACACACACACTTGCATCATATAACAACAACAACAACGACATTTGATTTAATATTCATTTGGTAAAGATCATACGGAAGTATCCATAAGCGCCAATCAAAGGTAAGTGTTGCATTATTTCCTCTAAAAATCAAATGTAATTTGAAGTAATTTGAATCAAATTTAATAAAGCTTTCTTTTTTTATTTCATTATTTTTTTTTTAAATTTTATAGATTATTGTCAGTATGCTCTTTTACATAATAATAACACATATATAATTTATGAGTGATTCTATATCCTATTCAGACAATATATCTAATCACTCTCTAAATATTCAAATAATAAACTAAATACGATTAGAAATGTCTGAAAATTCTGCTCAAAAATATTAACGTATCAAAGAATTTCATAATAAGTTTCTGCAAGTTTTTCAGTATCTGAAATATTGAAATTCATTCCACATAACTGTCAATTTGTCAGTTAATTAAGGCTTTAAAGCATTTTTGCTGAGAAACTATATCAAAAAACTGACAGAAACAGCTATTTCCGATTTAAAACCAGCTCAATAATACCTCTAAATAACAATAATAATTTAATCAGCTCAAATAAATTCTTAAAAATTAAATTAAAAAAAAACTTAACATTTTTAAATCCTAAATAGAAAATTGTAAACATTTATAGTTAATTATTGACATTTTGTGCATGCATTTTTATAATAATAATAATAGTAATAATACGATTAAGAATTGCTAATATTCGACACAATTTTAATTTTATTTTGTTTGCTTTTATTTATTTACACACACAAATTTTGCCTTTTCGTTGCATATACAACAACAACAAACACAACGAATACAACAACAACAACATAAACAAATGTATCTTTTGTGTTTTTCACATATCTTGTTTAAATCGATGTGTTTAAATCGTTTTGTCGCTCGCTTGCTTCATTTACGCACACGCTTTGCCAAATATTTAACAACCACAACATCAACATCAACAACAACAACAACAATTGCAATTGATATTGCGACCGACAACAACAACAACACATAAACGCATCCACACACGCACACACACACACCCATTCACAACTGCATTGTAAATCACAGTGTGCTATCATATCAGCCAGTTTCGCCGCAAGTAGGCGTTGCCACGCCCACACAAGACACAATGGCAACGGTTGCAGCCACATTGTTGCCCGCAACTCTGCTGCCACAGCAACAGCAACAGCAGCAACAGCAGCAACAACAAAAGCTCGTCGCAATGGAGAACAACAATGAGGTGGCCACGCCCCCGCCCACAATACGAAATATATCGTTGCATGCGACAGTGCCGAAATCACCGCCACGCTGGCCACTGCGTCCAGGTGTCATGTTGCACGTGAGCAGCGACACCAAAGAGAATCTCGCCGTAAATCGCATGACACTGAAACCGAATCCGAGCCCCAGCACAAATCCCAATGCGAATGCGAATGCGAGTCAATTGTCCGCCCAGTTGAGCGCCGTGCTCAACGATAGCCAAACTAACTCAAATAGCACAATGCTAACCGAGGTGATGGTGTCGGTGATGGACACAGCAGCAACATCACCCGTAGCAACAGCAGCAGCAACAGCAGCAGCAGCAGCAACTTTAGACAATTGTAGGCTGACGAAGACTAATCCGACTGACGTTGTCTTGCCATCGGCAGATGCAGATGCAGATGCAGCTACAGCTGAGCAGGGGCCAGAGCTTACCGCCTGCCTGGACAACCAACTGACAATACCAGCAGCAACATCCGAAACAGCTACAGCAGCAGCAGCAACAGCAGCTGCTGATTCTTCTTCCAGCAGCAATATGCAACGCATTTTGAACTTTGTCTTTCGACGCACAAAAAGATCTAACGGTAAAGATGATGGAACCCGGGACAGTCAACGCAGTCATGTGGGTCTCTTGCAGACCTTCTGGCGTGGGCGTGGCAGTCAGGAATCCCCCTTTGGGGCACAGCACCGTCTCAAGGGCATCCGCTGCAGTGGAAGTGGTAAAAACACACAAAATGACATTTCAACGACTCAAAAATTAACTTTTTACTTGTGATTTTTATTTTTTATTTATGATTTGGCATTTTATGTTGCATCACATTGCGTATCACACACACCCAACGCACACACACACACACACACACACATATGTATCTTCACGTATCGCTAGTCACCTACAAAAAGACGCCAACAACAGCAGCAACTAATACAGCAACAACAACAGCAGCAACAGCTACAACAGCAGCAGCAACAACAGCAGCAGCAACAGCAACAACGGCAACAACAGCAACTCACAATTCCAGCAGTGTCCAATCACATGCCTCTGTGACATTTCAAGTGCCTTTATTAGACAAGACGTCGGCAATACACACCGCAACAACAGCAGCAGCAGCAACAACAACAACAGCAGCAACACACGCAGCAGCAACACTCGCAGGAGCATCAGCAACAGTAGCCCCCGCTGGGCCTGGCGCGAGCTGCTTGGCTCAACCGCAGCGTATACAGGGCATATTGAAGTGTCCAACGCCACCGCCACGCCCACCGCCACCCATGCTGCCGCCGTTGCGTCGTGGCCCTGGCCAACAGCCACTGGTCAGGAGCAGCAGCAGCAGCAGCCGCGGTCACAGCAATATACCCATCAGCAACAGTGGCAGTTGCCCACCACTGCTCAAACGCACAGTTGTCGTATTGCCAAACAAAGTCGAAAGCGTCCAAAGTAAGAACAAAATCTCACAAGTCATCTCAAACACATACATATACATACATACATATGTATATATATATATATATATGTATATACTCATAAATCATTTACATTGATTGCGCTTTTCAATTGGTTTTTCAAGTCGTTCCACTTTTCCAACGTGATTTTCCCGCTACGTGTGTAAAATTATTAGCCAAAGGTGACTTGGCCAAAACAGTCCCCCAACCAGTATGTCCGTTATGAACTCTCAGCTTATTTGAAAAGCAATTTGGATATCCATTGAAAATGCTGAATTGCAATTTTCATAAATTGAATAAATTGTCTAACAAGAATTACCATAAAATTCATTGTTTAAGTAAACATTTAATTAATTTTGAACCATTTATTTGTTTGAGACTATTGCGTACATCATCATACATCATATCAAGCTATCAATTGTACATATACATTTACACACATAAGTACACACTCAACTCTCTCCTCATTTCTCTAATCTGTATCTCTTTGTACCGTTAATTAAACTGTGTAAGTAATTTTATATAACGAATCAAGCGTCGAGGTCCTCATTTAGGCTCAAAGAGACAAGTAAGAGATTTGAATATTGCTCCATAGACCCAATAAAAAACATCAGCTAACGCAATCAAAAACTTGTCATTAGTATAAAACTCAATGTTCTTCATATAAATTCGTAAAATATATGTTTTTTATTTATTTGTTTTTTTGGCTTGCACTTTTTAAATGTTTTCCATGTCTGCTTGCTTGTGAATTGTTTTGTTTTCCGAACGTGTTTCTGCATGATTTTATACCATAAACAAAAATATTAAAAAAAATCGTTAAGTCATATAAACTCAAATATAAAAAATATATATTATGTATCTTTTTCATAGACTTTCTATTTTTTAAAAATATGAAAACAAAGTTTAGTCTAGGAGCTTAAGTTTAATTTTAGTGAAATGATTTTAGACTAAAGAACTTTTCATTTTATGATTGACTAATTGAATTATCTTCTTTTTTCCAATTTTTATTTTTATCTCATTTGCTCCTAATTTACCAAAACGTCGATTTAAAAAAAAAAAACAAAATAAACACTCCCCAATAAAAAAAAATAAAACCAAAAAAAAAAAACCAACGCTAATCGCCAAAATCAACCGATCCGTATACGTATATACTACTATATAGTACACGACAAGTCGTCTTCACTGGGGGATCCATTGACGGAACCTGGCGAGTATGAGAATCTACCGTTTCATGGTCTGCAAACGGCACCTAACAAGGTACAGTTAACCATTTTCCGTTTTGTCCAATGAATATTTTTACGAAATCAATCATTTAATGATCTCAAAACTCACGCACACTGCAACGCATCCAAGCCCACACACACACACACACTCACACACACACACACACATTGCTAATCGTACTATATGTTTAAGCTTTATCTTAGTATATTGCCTCTTGTCTATGTCTATGTCTATCTTGTAATTCATTTATTGTTTTTTATGGTCTTTAGTGTTATGTCATCTTTTCATCTTAAGTTGGTATATATATATACATATATATATATATATAGGTGTCTATCTTATCTATTTACGAGTAGTATATAAAATGCCTACTCTTTCAACTTCTTGCTTTCCATTGCCTAATGATGTCTCTCATTCATCATTCATTTGTCATCTGATTGTCATTTTTTTTTCCCATTTTACTTCCTTTTTATTTATTTATTACGAGCAACATCAAAAAAATCTTGAATTGCCAAATCATGATTTATGTGTGCCGTCAAGTGAATTTTCTCTTGTTTTTTTTTTTTGTTTAACTTTTTCTTGGCTTTGGTATTTTTCTATGGTATTTTTAAGAGCTGAATCTTTTTAAGAAATCTATCTCATTGTCTATTTTAAGTAGTTGGTAATGCTTAGTGTGTAAGTTTCTTAATAGTAATTTATTTTTGTATATTATTTAAATGAAATATTTACATATTAATTTTTTGCAAATATGCGATTTAAGTGGGACAATTAAATAAGTCATTTTGGAATAGAAATTGTATAATTAATTATTTCCCCGTTAAGCTCGCATATTTGCAATACACACTCAACTCCTTGAATCGGTAACACATACACTTAACTCTCCCCCTCAACCCCCCCCCCTCCTCATCAGTGTTGTTCGCTAATTCAAACACCAAAACAGTTCAAATAGTTCACAAATAGTTAATTTACTTGTTACTAACTGAGAAAGCATAAAAATCCATAACTAACCAATAATAATAAACTAATCAAAATGTTCTCCCTCTCTCTCTCTCTCTCACACACTATATATATCTCTCTCGTTCTCACATGCTGTTAACTCTTACACGCTGCTAATTCCTCATATCGCATGTGCAGTTCTCTACTACCCCTACAAATTTTAATAACAACACAAATGTGGTGCGCGTCGCTCCACGACCCAAGAGACTCAATGGAAATATTGGTCAAGCCATGAACAACCAGCAGCTGCAGCATCACCAGACTCTGCAGCATCCTCATCCGCATCCTCAACATTACTACGACCAGCAACAGCACCAGCAGCATCAGCAGCAGCAACATCTGCCACACCAGCAACATCATCATCAGCAGCAGCAGCAGTACAACACTTTGCAGTACGGGCGTGGCTGCACAGCCCCGCCCCCTCTTACAGCAGCTCATAATCGGAGCATGGATCAGCTGGAGACAAGCTCCGATCAAATTCAATATAATCTAAGCAATTGCTTTCCCAAAAGCTATACTGAATACTATCAGCAACATCATCATCATCAGCAGCAGCAGCAACAATCCCAGCACCAGCAGCAGCAACAATCCCAACAGCAGCAACAACAACAGAAATTTAACACCAACTCCGCATCCAATGCACAACTGTTAAATGCCATCGAGCAAGATTATCAGCCAACTTATGCTGTGGTTGAGCGTGTGCCACCGCCACCACCCGCGCCCACCTCGGCGCTGCTCAATACGAATCCCTTTCTGGCCGCCAGCAACTTTAAGAAATACGATGCTGTCGGCGACGAGCTGCTGCAGGGCAGCATGCAACGCGGCAAGCGGGGCAAGGCGGCGGCGGCGGGTAGTTTGTTGGAGCGCTTGGATATGGACAAGAAATTTTACTCCTTGAAGTTTCCCAACGGCGGCAATAAACTCAAAAAGCCAGCCTACAATTTAAATGCATCGCTGGCAGTGACACCGACAACGGCAACGACGGGTTCGGGAACAACTGGACCAAAGTGTAAGCGGCATCATTCCTTTGCTGGTGGTAGCCATGGCGATATTGAATCCAACGGCAAGCCCATGCGCCTCTACGATCCGCCCGTCTATGAGAATGTGGCGGATAAATGCGGTGGCGAATTGGATATGGAAATGGGCGGTGACAACAGCAGCAGCAGCATCATCACTCACAATCCCAATCTCAATCTGAGCCACAATCCAAATCTGAATATTAATTTGGCCACGGTGCAGCTGCACACGCAGCCGCCGGCTGCTGTTGTCGCCTCGGCCAGCCACAAGAAGAAACATCACCATCGCCAGCACCAGCAAAAGGCTGATGCAGCATCCGCTGGATGCGCGGGAATTGCTGATTTTCAGCTAATGGAACCGGAACGCCTAAGCATTTATCGCAGCGATTCGGGCATATCAAACAGCTCCTATGAGTCCCAACTGCCAACGGCGCTGGGACAGCGCACACCCAAGCCACACAAAGCGACTTCCTCGGGACTCAATCTCACTCGCAAGCCTGTCTACATGAACTTGGACGGACAGCAACAGCAGCAGCAGCAGCAACAACAATTGCTGGCAGGTGCTGCCTCACCTGCGCACAATATTAATTCGTCCTATGAATCCGCATCGTCGGCACCAGTCACAGATCCCACCTCGCTCAGCTCAAGCAATTCGATTTACAGCAGCGGCATCGGCACAGTCAGCACTCGCTGTAATCGCCATCCGCAACAGCAACAACAACAACAACAACAGCTGCAGCAGCAGCAGCTGAACCAACGGCAGGCAACGCCGGAAATCACAACACCCGAGGATTACGAGCAGTACCAGCTGGGACATCAACCGACGCACTCTGCCTCCATGTTGTCCGTTGCCAGCAGCCTCAGCGCTGCCAGTCGTGGCAAGTGCAAGCCCTCAAGCACAGCAGCAACAGCAGCAGCAACAGCAGCAGCAGCAGCTCTCACAACAACAGCAACATTGCAACAGCTGCCACATCGCGTGGGTCCGCATGAGGTGCGTACATTTTTTGATTCCTTGCCACGTTGCAGCCGTAAATGTGCCTGCGACTGGCAACATAATTAACTGGGTGGCAACACACAAATTTCGCTCCACTTTTCACACAATTTAAATTTTCTTTTAATAATTTTCTTAGTTAAAGGAAAAAAGTATTGACTAAATTTTATATAGGATGGGTTAAATTAAGGGAATTAACTAAATTTATTTCAAAATTTTCTTAAAATACGTAATTAGCCATTAATTAAATTTTCTTTTAACAATTTTCTTGGTTCAAGGAAAAAATCAGTTATCAGAAGTTTTGATTAAGTTTGTTATAGAATGGGTTAATACATTATGGGAATTAAAAAATTGTTTGATAAACACAGAACTTTAGGCTCCACTTTTCACACAAATTAAATTTTATTTTAATAATTTTCCTAGTTAAGGAAAAATTAGTTAACAGAAGTTTTGACTTAATTTGAAAAAAATGGGCTGATAAATTATGGAAATTAACTAAATTCATTGATTTTAAAATTATCTCAAAATACATAATTAGCCGTTAATTAAATATTCTTTTAATAATTTTCTTATTTAAAAGAAAAATTCAGTTAACAGCAGTATTATGGTAATTAAATTATGAAATTAAATTATTATGAGACTAAAATGATTGCTTCTAAAATGATTTCAAATTACATAATTATCCAGCTAATTTTCTACTTATTTTTTAATGGTAGCTACATGATATGAATTTACCTTTACAGCCAAATGCATTTTAATTAAATGCAAACCAACAACATTTAATAAAAATATCTTTAAAGCTGAGAGATAAAGATTAGCATAGCAGATATATCGATATATATCGACAAAAAGGTTCAGCTAGTTAAACTGATAGAAATAACTTCCTCAATATGCAATTATATTAAAAAAATTTGCTGTTATTAAAAATCAAACTACCACTTCTCGTTTCTCAGGCAATAAGGATATAAAATATATTTAAATAAATCCTTATTTATTTGCATATTTAATTTTTTATACTTTATTCTGTACGTAAATTTTCTAATTTAATTTTATGATTTTCTATTTCTTTTTTATTTACATGTCACATTTGTTAAAATATATAAAAAAAAATACTTTAATTTTGATGCAAATACAACTATACAAAAACTGCTGAAATTAAACACAAACAACAACAACAACTACAACAACAACAACATCGACAACAACTGCAACTGCATGCGAATTGAAAACGTTGCAAATCTGAAAACTAATCACAGCAAACACAACTGTTGGCCAATAATCCATTTTTAGCACTTAAACGGCACACTTGCAACAGCAACAACTACAGCAGCAACAGCAACGGCAGCAGCGGCAGCAAAGGCAACTGCGATGCCTGCAGCAAGAAATTACGACGACAGACCATCAGCGACCCCTTCGCACATATCCAACGGCATTTTGTCAGCGATGCCGATGCCACTAATACCAACAACAACAACAACAATAACGCCAGCAACAACATTAAAACCCTTGCTGCCAACGCTCATTGCAGCGCCAAAGCAGCGACAGCAACAACATCGTCAACAGCAGCAACAGCAGCGCAACAAATTGGCAACAACAACAACAATCGGTCTGAGCATGGGAGTGGGCGTGGGGGGTGTGGCAACAATCATCAACAACAAATGCTAATGCCAAGTGAATTGCTGCTGCAGGCAAGTCAATTAACTGCAGCCGACTGTAATCAGAATTTAAGATATGTGCCGCCAATGCCAAGTGCCACCACATCCCAGCAACAGCAGCAGCAGCAACAATTGTTGGACGGCGCCTACGATTGCCTCGTAGTGCGTCGACCGATGCGTCTGCCGTTGCGTAAACATCACACTTTCCATTTCCAGACAATGGAAACGGCCAATGGCAAATTGCAGCAGCTGCGACGCCAACTGCAGCAGCAGCAACTGGAGCGGCAGCAGGTGCGGGGTCCTCTCATCTATCGTCCACTGGAGCTGAGTGAGCGGCATGCCTTTAAGCCAATTTCGCCAACACCTGCGACAACAACAGCAGCAACAACGACAACATTGTCTGATTATGAAAAACGCGAAGCAAACGAAACACAGCAGCAACAGCTGCAAGAACAACAGCATCAACAGGAGCAGTTACCCGAGCAACTGCAACAGCGGCAGCAACTAAATCCCGCCGCCTCATTAGAGGCATTAGAGGTGCTAACTAAAACGCATCCGGACTTTATGTTTGCTCGACCCAGCGGCAAACAAAGTGCACCAATTGCTGCAGCAGTTGCAACAACGACAGCAACCCCTGCCGATGGGGAGGAAGATGAGGATTTGGGCTACTCCTTTTGCGAGGAGGAATGCGCCGATGATGCTGATAACAACATGGATGATGACGATGATAATGATGATGACGATGAGCTAGCAGCACACAATATAACAGCACCGCCCACAACACCCGCCCACAGCACACAGAGCAGTGCAGCAATCGCGAATGCAACTGCGGGGGCACTGAGATACTTTATGACTCAAAGCTATCGCGAAGTCCACATTTAGAATGAATCAGAGATAGACAGAGAGTCGGAGATAGAGGGGAGCAAGATGGAAATGAATGACACTTAGACAGGCCTAAATGACGCATACAAGGTATTTAGTATTTAGATGAGAAGGGGTAAAAAAAAAACAAGGAAGAGTAAAAGGGAAAAGACAACTGCATATTTATAATTAGCATAATTCTTGATTTTTGAATAAGGCATAAAACAGTCGAAAGATCAGTCAACTTAAGCGATTAACTAAAATATGCATTAGTTTATAGAATATCATCAGCACATTCAGCAAAAGGTTCTCAATTTTATGGCGAGATAAAAAATAAACACTTTACTCGATTCTAGAATTCTTCGGGTTTTCTTCTTAGCGAGTATTCATTGTGAGTATTTCACTTGCTGTTCACATTCCATCAACTTTTTGCCAATGTTTTTACGCATATTTGCATTATTCATATAGCATTTAATTATTGATAGGACATTTTTGCGGTCTCTAAAGACGCCCAAAAAAAAAAAAAAACACAACCCGTATGAAGAAATCGAATACACAGAAAGTCCAAAGTGCAACAGTTGCATCTTTTATTGGCACTTAGTGTTAGTGTAAATAGTTAGCATAAATTTAAATTTAACAAGTGAATATTATTTAATTCAACAATTAAAAAAAAAAAACAAAGTAATCTAGATTCACAATAATCATCGAGCATTATTAACACTAAACTACAAATAAATCCATTCCCAGAAGCACAACCGATTCATTCTATTATGGTATATATATATATATATTTATATAATAATTAAGTTCGATAATAAGGCAACTCTGACTGTATGTGTGTTAAGTTTGAAGTAGTTTTGTGTAAAGGTATACAAATAAATATTTAAACAATTTAGATATATGAAAAACTATCTGTAAGCCATCGTATTGTATATAGAAATCATTCCATGATAAGTTGCGCTTACTTTTTCTCTTGAGAAACTTGAGAAACTTGTGAAGCAACTTGACACCGCTATTTATTTTAATAATTAATTAGTTCATTAATGAAAATATTGAAGAAAAAAACAAACAATAAAGCGATAACCAAACAGGAGCCAAGCATACTATAATTAAGTCAATTTAATTTATTTGCAATACTTTATAATATTTATATTTATTCCTATATAATTTATGTACTAAAACTATAGTTTCTCTAAGGAAATGAAATACCAAAGCTTCATTTATAAAAATGAATCAGAAAAAACTCACTTGAGCGTCATTGCAAAAAAGCCTATTCTAATCCCATAATCATCTGCCAACCCGTGTAATTATAATCGAAATACCAGAAATTAAAGTGTGTTCTAAATTACATATTAATTTCTTATAGCATGTGTCCGATTTTGAGGATCCATACAAAGGCAGCAATACCTATATATTCTAAATTCTTTTTGTATAACTTTCAACTAAAATTCAAAAATGCCAGCTAAATGTTTTATGTCACAATTGAAAAAGGTAAATCCAAAAACTCGTATATATATTCCAAGTTATATACTTAATAAATATGTATTTCTGTTATTGTAAAATGTTAATAATTTATTTCAACTGTCGTTCTGCTGTCAATGCTATTTGTCCAATTATCCAAAGTTTGATATAAATGCCGATTCTTAAAATCGTTCGATATGCTATATAGCACACACTTTTCTCGCTAACTTCTCTCATTTGCTTATAAATTATAAAATACGACAGGCGGTATAGATTATTAATACTGTGCATGAGAAAAGCGCCTTCTAACAATTGTTTTTTTAAGCATGTTCCATTTAATGGAAGATTGTATAATTGATTTTTGATTTAAACAAAATCTACTTTGCATTTCTGTATACCAAACAAATACAGCCACTAAATGCCGCAAGTTTCGATGATGAATTCATCTATGCCGATCTCGAGAGTCAGCATTATGGGCCCATCAATTATAAGGCCGCCTCGATATATGCCCAGGTCAAAAAGAACAAGAAAACGGGTGCTTTGGAGGAGCAGAAGAAATAATGCTGAAGACACCAAAAACTCTAAAAAAAATTAAAAACAAGAAAACATTTTGCAGTGCATTTCGGTTATTTATTATTGTTTCTAGTAATTAACAAGCGATATGCGGACGATTGAGCTTCTGTGAAAATAAATAAAAAAGAAAAACAGTAAATTTTAAATCTAAAATTGTTTAAAGCAAATGAATAACGAATTTCTTAACTTTATAAATGTAAACTAAAACAAAATGATAGTAATTGTTATAAAAAAAGGTAATAAATACAAAAGAAAAAAAACCCAAACACACACACATAAATTAAAAATATATAAAATATAAGTCACGCAGCAAATTAACTAGAAAAACATTTTGACATTTACAGTAACAGTTATGTAAAGAACGAGAAGAAAAAAATGAATTGCGTCATTTTATTCACTTATCAAATAATATTAGCAGGCATTGTACTTAGCAACAAAAAAGCGAATAGCTATAATAAATAACAAAAAAAATTACCAATTTATATCGAAAAGTAATTAACGGAGCAACATAAAAACCAACAAATGTATTATGCAACAAACCATAGTCTTTTTTAAACGATTAAACAAAGAATAACAAATACAAAACTGCAAATTTTTTTATTTTGTATATTCAAAATCAACCACAAATGTAGCTAACAGGTCCCAAATGCATAATAAAAATGATTAAAAAAAACGATAACAAAAAACCTGATAGCAAACAGTGAAAAAACCATCGGAAACAACATTAAAAGTAACAAAATTCAACAAATTAGCTGGATTAGTGAAAATATGAAACAAAAACTAATGATATAAGCATTAAAATTAAATTTCATTGTTTTCTGTTTGTAAACATAACAATAAAAAATACAACAAAAAAAACAAAAAAAAATCGACTATTAAAAACCGAATTATTGTATATTAAAGAACGTAAATAATTTATATTAACGGAACGTCAAATGAATTTTGTTATGCAATTTATTGTAATTAATTATAAATATAATTTATTATTAATTATGTGAAATACAACAAAAACATATAGTATACATACATGCATACATTACTGTATAATTATACACATAAATTATAAATCAGCATTTACTTGCAAATGCCGGCAAAACAAATAAAACTAAACCTAAACTAAAAACAAACCAGCAAAACAAAAATAAAAAATTAATAAATAAATAGGAAAGCAAACCAAAAAGTGGAATTAAATTGAAGGAAAAAAACTTAGACTCAAGTACTTATATACACTTACATATATATATATAGATCGAAGGAGCCCCGTAAATATACGAGTAAAGTAAACTATGATGAAGAAAACGTAAATAAATAAATTGTAAAATTTAAAAATTATTGTCTATTTTTTTTCTATTCGGCATTGAGGTAAGTAGACAACTTTTCAGCAATAAAATAAATATAATTATAATAATAAATGGATAATAAAGTCGAATCTTTACAGATTGTAATTCTATTGGCTACTAAAACCCAATTAATTTCTGAATAAATTTCTATGCGCTTCACTTGCAGCATGCAACATGCAAATTGAAAAAAAATCAAAATCAGACTACAATTTGTGCACCAATTTTTGCATATTAGTTTTTCGGAAAGTGCATACAAAAACGTAGCACAAACACACACACATGGGGATCACACACACACACATACACACAGATCTGAATATGACTTCCATTCCGATGCTCTTTTGGTCCTCGTTTCGATTTTCATCCCGTGTGTCATTTCCGTGCAACGTAACTGAATTCGGTTATTGCTTCCTGCAACGTTGCAGCGCTGTCATTTCCGTTACTGCCAAACACACACACACACACATTAATTTCCATACACCTAAACACACACACACACACACTCACACAGGTGCATCCGTGTCGAGGTCAGTCGGCCTCGCCTCGTTGCGACTATTAATTGACGCTTCAAATTTGGATAAATATTTGGCAGCGTTCACAAATTTTAAATTCATTTTGCTTTTAACTAGAATAAAAAGTTTTCACTTTTTTCGCACTTCCGTTTGAGCACACACACATACACACACGCATGCACAAGGCAAACCACATTAATTTCCGCAATTTCATTGAATTACATTTAATTTTTAATGCTGCATTTCACATTACAATTATTATTGTTTCAAATTATATCTTGCGAAATGAGTGCAACAATTTTGTCAGTGGCTTAACCCCAAAGTGAATTCGAATAGTTCAAATAGCTTCAATTTGCTGCACAAGCAACCAGCTGTGGCAACATTTTAATAACGATTTACTCTCTCATTGAGCGCATTTAGTTTGACTTTGCCCCACACTTGCCCCTCATCTTGCCACACATTTTCTAAACAATTACGTGCCTAGTCAGCTCATAAAAACTCAAATAGCATAAAACAAGCTGCTGGCCAGGCAACCTCTGCGCTGTCCTCTTGGCCAATTGCTAATTGCCGGGCCACGACGAGGCACGTTGGCTTGTACAACAATCACTGGGGAGGGGCAGCAACAACAACAACAGCTTCAATTTAACTGTTCAACTGCTGCCCAACTAATGGTACCAAATTCGCCTTTGCAGTGACCCCTAAATAAATGGTCAACAGTACAAACAACACCTGCCGCCTGCCGTTGAGATGCAAAGGACAAACTTTTTATCTCAACTTTTGTGCCTTGTCATACCCTGTACTCATTAGTTCGATTACAAGGGGTAGCTTAAAAAGAATGCACATTCAAAATGAAAACCCAAATAAAATAAGCAATATATTTTTAATTAGTTTAAATATTTTTAGAACAAAAAATATAGCAATAAATTTAATTAATTGTAAATCAACTAAATAAAGCTGTAAAGTCCAAATAAAATAAACAATATTTTTTTTTAGAACAAAAAAGATAACAGGAATAAAATTTATTTAATTTTGAAAATTTTTGTAGATCCAAGTTTATAAATTTACTGAATAAAGCTGTAAAGCCCAAATAAACAAACCAATACTTTTTTTTAATTAGTTTATGTATTAATTAGATTATAAAAAGAAACAGGATTAAAATTGATTTCATTTTTAGCAGCACATTTTTGTAGATCAATTTTAACAAATCAACTAAATAAACTGTAAAACCCAAATAAAATAAACAATATATATTTTTATTTAGTCTAATTATTTTTTAGAACAAAAAAGATAACATTATTAAAATTTATTTAATTTTTTACAGTACATTTTTTGTTGAGTTATTTTAATAAAACAACTCTGTAAAACTGCAAAATCCAAATAACATAAATAATATATTTTTATTAAGTTAAAGTATTTTTTAGATAATAAAGGAAACACGATTAAAATTTGTTTTATTTATAGCAGCACATTTTTGTACATCTAAGTTTATAAATAAACTCAATAAAACTGTAAAGCCAAAATAAAGTAAACAATATATTTTTAGTTAGCTTAAGTATTTTTAAAAATAAAAAAAAAAACAAACAAAATTAAAATTTATTTAATTTTTAGCAACATATCTAAGTTTATAAATTAACTCAATAACGCTGTAAGAATGCAAAGCTTTTACTCAAGTCTAAGATAACTGCAAGTCGAATACTCCAGCCAAGTTTCCATTTGTGTGTGTGTGTGTGAGCCAAAAGTGTACCTTCTAATGACACATTGCAATGGCGGACAGAACTACATATTTTTTAAAACAATAACAACAAAAGAACTGTTGTTGGCAACTGTTTTTGTTGTTGTTGTTGTTGTTGCTGTCTGCTGTTAATGGCGCCGAAAAGTATGCAAAACAAACAGCAGACAAACAAACATTTGCAGAGAGACAGACAGACAGAAAATATAACAAAACAGTCGTTGACCAAAATGAAGTTGAGTCGAGTGTGGAGTGGTGAGTGCGGGGAGTGGGGAGTGCGGGGGAGTAGATGACATTTAATGGTGCCAACTGTTGTCAAACAAAATGCCTGCAGACTGTCCGCTTTTTGTGCTGCCCACTCGGTCATTGTGTCAGTTTACCAGCTACTTTGTCCAATCCAACACAGAGAGACACTCACACACACACACACACACACATATACACTTCAAGTTATGCACTCATTCATTTGCTATTCAAACAAACTTTTCACGCCTTGACAGACAAAATTAATGTGCTTTTAAATTAAAGCCACAGCTGCAAACAGATGACTGCAACTGCAACAGGCGTAGGTGGCAGGTGGCAGGTGGCAGGTGGCAGTTGGTTGGTGGCACCACAGATCACCTTCAGTAACCGGTTGGCCACGAGTACAAGCCGTTAGCTGACTACCCATAAACTTGGCAAGCTTAAACTTAAATGCCAACCGACTAAGGATTGTCAGGTGACTTCGACTTCCTGGACCAACTGGCGCAAGCAGTTGGCATCTGCAATGTGGTCAAATAGTTCACCCAAGTTGTCATTGAACAAGTGCAAGATTTGAATTGGAAAACTCTATAAAAAAACATTAATTAAATGAAGAAGTCGTTTTAACTATTTGTTAACTATTTGCTCAATAATCATCTTTATAAATATATATTTGCTATGTAAAGCAAATTTCTCACGAAATTAATTAAATATAAATCAATTATGTAAACTAAACAAATAATTAAAATAAAATAAGCAATATAGTTTTGATTAGTTTAAATATAACAAAATTTAAATTTAAAAGTTAAAAATTAAACAGCACATTTTTGTGGAACTATTTTAATAAATCAACTCAGTAAACTGTAAAGTCCAAATAAACATTAATTAAATGCAGAAGTCGTTTTAACTATTTGTTAACTATTTACTCAATAATCATCTTTATAAATAAATTTAATATGAAGTAAATTACTCACGAAATTAATTGAAATGTAAATGAAATATGTAAACCAAACCAATAATTAAAATTAATATCTTTAAATGCATTCAACTCTACATTTTCGACTTTAATTTATTTAATATATAAATCTGAAATAATAATAATAAATTCATTATTTATGCATATGATTTATGTATGAATTTTGTGCTTTAACCTTTGCCACGTATTACTAAAGATGCAGAAATACTTAATCAAGTGCCGTGATTACTTTGAGATGCAACACCTTTCTGTGTACAACAGTGCGTATGATTTGCATGTTGCCGGGTTGCCAAGTTGCCGCTGGTTGCTGCTGTTGCATTGTGCGTTGCATGTTGTACGTGAGCAGCAATAGAAATCAGCCTTGGGGCTATAATCAGCAACAGCAGCACGCGCATAAATTATAAGCCCTACGCTGTGCAACAATAAGTGCAACTGCAACTGCAACAACAACTGCAAAATGGGACAACTACAACCAGCACTGAGATGGATGATTGGAGTTGGAGAATCGTCGCTGGTCGATTCGTGTGTGCCAAAATACAAACTCTCATAATTTCCATGTCAGTCTGCCTGATTGACGATGACGATGACGATGACGATGACGATGACGATGACGATGACGATGACGATGACGATGGCGAAATTGTCAACGAGGCTGCTGTCAATGGCTGTTCTGATCACCACCAAGCGCAGTTCTCAGATTTTATATGGACTATGACACCCCACGGCGAGGAATAGAAGTGAACGTAGTTGAGTTGAGTAAAGAGTAGTTCAGAATGCAATGACACATTTTGATGGAACAACAATCACAACAGCCAAAGCAATAACAGCAGCAGCAACAGCAACAACAGCGCACAGCAGCAACAGCGTAACAGCAGCAACTGTTGCAACTGCTGCGCGGAAGCTGTCGCAGCATACAAAATGCCAAAGGTGAACGAGCAATCGAGTTGAGGATTGCCATAGAATGCGGGATGAGGGGCAGACATTGAGCCAACTCAACGGATGCGAAAGCAATGTAAGAGCAGACATTGCAAATGAACTTAGAGCGTTTTGACAAACTTGCAACAGGACAAATTGCAAGAGGAAATATTACGAAAAGGTTTCCAAAAACTAAAATATTAAGAATAAAAGAAATGAGACACAAGTAAGCCTAATTTGTAATGCCAAAATCTAGTTACTTAAAAAAAAATAAATCAATTTTATTATGCAGCAAAAAGCAGCAATTTAAGTTTATTGGTATTTAAAAGAAAAAATTAAATAATAACTAAATAAACAGTTATCTAAAAAAAATAGTTGACCCTTTTTTTACTTAAGTCTTTTGTCCAAAAACCCCTGCTGAAATCGAATACCTTTTTCAGTTGCTGAATTGTGCACAACAAGTGCGTCTGCTGTTGCAACAATGAGTGGCACAATCAAAGTTCATTTGCAATGTTTGCGCATAGATTCCATAGGCCAAACGTTGCACCCCATCGAACTCCGGCACATCCTGCGCCAGACACAGTTGCAGCTGCAGATCCTCCTCCGACACTAATCCGCACATTCAACAACATTCGACTACGTCCGCCATTGCGCCTGCTGATGACCAAAGATTCTGTCAAATATTGAGTCAAATTGTTGAAGCGCCCGTTGCTTTGTACCTGCTCTGTATCCTGACAAGGACCTCAATCGAAAAGCTGTTGTCGGCTCAACTTCTCCTTTGCAGCGCTTTGTTATTCCGTGTCGGGCAAGCTGATTGTTGCTCTGGTTACCTGGAAAGTGGAAGCCTGAAGTGTGCTGACTGGTGGGTAGTCTAGCCATCATTTAAATGCAGCTTACAAGCCCACATGTTTTCTTGCTGTATTCAGAAATGTATAAAAAATGTATCTAAGGTTATAATAAAATACAGGGATAATTACATTGTTTGCGCCGAAAAGATGCTACTTAAATATTAATTGTTCGTCGACTAATTTCATTGAGCGCTTGGTTTTTTTTTCTATATTTTTTTTTAGAAGTTTCGACCTAATCTGTCTGCCACTTTACATTTCAACAACGTCGCTGACAGGTCAAAAACTTGCCACACTTCACAAACTATGCTCAAAGACACTAAAATGGTCTGCTCACAAATCGAATACGTTAATTGGGTATTATTAAGAGTGACATGTCAGACGATAAGTTTGGATAACACTCATTTAGAGGGCATAATTATTTAATGATTAGCCAAAGTAAAAATACTTAATTGTTAAATGAATACTTACTTAATTTTAGCATTATGTTATCAGGTGTAAAAAAAAAACAACCAACTTGTCTCGCAGCAAAACAAAATTCGCCTGTTAAAAACCAAGTTTTATAGTTCACTCAAAGGTTTTCAGGGTATTTAGAAGTCAGCATAATGAACAAGCCAATTTGATGCTGCCTTCTATATATATATATATATATATATATATTTCATTTTTTTTGTGCGGTTTTTTTAATTAAGACCAAACGTTTGCTCGTCAATGCACATTAAAAGCAGAGCGTCTGGAAAACCTTAATTAAACACTTGACTTTTGCAGCTGTTTGATGTGTTGTGAAAGGCGTTTGGCAGCTATGGCAACTATTTTTCAATTCACAAAGTCCACACATCCTGGCCTCTCCAGCCTCCTCTTTGTGCCCGCTGCACCAAACCAACCTGGCTGCAAAAGTTTTTTATGTGTGAGTGAGAAAAACTACAAAACAGTTTCACGAATAATGAGAATAGAACGGGACTTGCTGTTGATAATGATGAAGATCATAATGAGAATAATGATGATGATGACGCTGATGACGCTGATGATGGTACTTAACAGCAACACATGAAGTCGGCGTCGACGTCGACGTCAGCTTTTGACGGCTGCGCTTGAATTAAATTTTATTTTCATTTCAACTTTCGTGTTATAGGCAAAGAGCCAAGCCAACAGCCAAGGCAACTTTGTTAATTTATTTAAGCAACATTCTTATATATAAATGTGTGTGTGTTTGTGTGTATGTTAACTAGTGTGTGCGTGTGTGTGTGTGTGTATGTTCATCTGACGGATGTTTTTGTCATTAAGCAAAACTTTCGTCAAAGCATAAAATTTGCCACCGTTCATACAGAGAAAAAGCACTGAGCAGACAGCATTTATGAAAGAGACTCAGCGAGAGCTAGATAAAGTTAGAGCAAAAGAGAGAGAGAGAGAGAGAGAGAGAGCGAGTAAGAGTAAGAGGGAGTGAAAGGAAGGAGAGTTATATTTTTACTACTTATAAGCAGTGCGCTTTGCCATTTTATGCTTTTGCCTTTTGCTGCATAAAAATGAAACCTCTTTTAATGCAGCAATTCTGTTCCTCCCCCCCGCAGTTTGTGATAGAAGAGAAGCTTATAAATACTTATGAAGTGTTTACCTGACAGACAAGAAAGTGTAATGGAAGTGGTACTCATCGGGGGGGGATGGGGATGGGGAAACATGCATAAAAGTATTGCTAATACGGTTGCTGCTCTGCGAGAAGAAGATTGCCAGAGATGCATTTAAGTGCTGGGAGAGCTGCCCAACTATCCCAATATAAATTGCCAAAGGCAAGACTAGCAGCTAAAATGGAAACAAATATGCAAAGGAAAGCAGCAGTTGAATGTTTTTAATATGTTGCACAAAGCAGTAGAAAGACACGTTGAGTGTAGTTTCATATACATAACTCGACTTATTTTTGTTATTTAATGGAAAGCATCAAATATATAAATAAAATAAACAAATCTCTAAGAATATTTATTGAGTAACATCAGCAAAATTCAAACTACTAATAACTTGTACAAAGAAATTCTTGTTAAATATAATAATTTACATTCAGCGCATTTTCTTGCCATAATTGTCAAAATAGAAATATCGATGTAAGGTCAAAATGGCAACTTGTTTAAAGTAACAAAATAAAATCGGGCAAGAAAATAGCCAAACATATAATGTGAAAAAAGAAAACCTTTGTCATGGACAGATTCGCAGGCTCAACACTACCCGCATCCAGTTCCAGTTCCAGTTCCAGTTCCAGTTCAGTTCTCGCTCGGTTGCAAAACAAACCGCTTTACACTTGAGCAACATTTATTTTTCCGTTTCATTTCACGCACTTCAGTTTCATTATGCCAGCTGTCAGCGGCAGTTGCTGCTTTTAACGGGGCCCGTTTCTGGTTCAGTTTCATTTTTCACACCATTCGCAATGCGACTCACGTACGCCACGCTCCCCCCTCCCCAACCACATTCACATACAACTGCGACCCCTGACCCCAGCACAGCAAATGGCAAACAGTTTCCTTTATGGAACCCTCAAAAGACCTTTTCCCATTCAAATGATATGCGGCGCAGTTTTTATGGCTCATTGGAGGCGACGGAACCGCAAAAAAAACAAAATAAAAAAAATAAAATTAATTTTAAAACCAGTCAATTAGGTTTCGGATCAAAAACGACTGATGGCTGAAAGCAAAAACATCAAATCTGGAGTGTTTTTTTTTTATTGTGGTGTCTGTTAAATTTAGAGAGCCTAGTTGTCTATTTTGTGGCAGCAACTATTTCCCAATGATCCAATTAGAGCCATTCCCATGCCACATGAATTGTCAGCTTGTCAGTTGCCAAATGACCCAAGTTTCCAACACTTTTTTGGGTTTTTAGGCCAATATATCTTTTCGCATTTGATTTGTTTTCGTCACTCGACGTCGTTGCATAATTGATGGATTGCTTGTGGGACGACTGGATGCGACAACTACAGCAACCCTCAATAAGGAACACAATTTCCGTGTCATGGGTCATGGCTAATAAATAATAAATCAGCCGTTTGACAGACTTTGCCAAAAAAAAAAAAATAATACTGCCTAAATGGCAAAATAAGTAGTCAAGAGCCATATTGCAATTTTAATGCGACTTCTTGGATCAATAAAATCGTATAAAATATTCAGATTGCTTACTCAGCCTAAAGACAAGGTAAATTTTCAATCTATCCCAAGTGAATGTAAAAAAATTATGCCTTAAGTCACTGGGGGTTATTGGATAAATTCGAATATGGAAAAACATATTTTTTTTAAGTATCTTGCATGCAACAAAACTATGTGGCATTTATGCAAAAGACTCTACTCAATTCCAAGCACATTAAACTCCAAACCCACTAAATACTTTAAGCACTATAACACTACCCAAGCCTACCCAACGAATCTCTCAATTCACAACTAAATCCCAAATCAAACCAAATTCAATTATGTTCACTCTCAACTCAAAGGCAAATCCCACGAAACAAGCAGCATCTACTCAAATCCTCAGCCTCAGACTCATTCCCACACTAATTGTAATTGCTCCAAAGGCAGGAAAACCCCCTAAAAAAAAAGGAATAGAATTTTTGTTAACAGTTTAAAAAAAAAATAAAAAATCACACAAAAAAATCAAAAACAAAAAAAAGGTCAGCTGCTATATAAGGACACGATTTTCCGCTACACCTGCCTTGAATGAAGATCGATTTTGTTTTTTTTTTCTATTTTCCCCGTTAACGTTTCTCTAACTGCCTTGCTTAACGCTTATGCAATGGCCACGCCCACGCCCAACTGCCACCTCCAACGTCATCGGCTTGTCCATCGCAGAGTACAGTTTAATTGACAGTTGAAAACTCACTTCAAAGGCTGTCGCGCAAAGCAGCTGCTGCTGCAAAAAAAAAAAAGCCATCCAACTGCATCGCTTTCCATATGCCATTGTCTGAGGATGGGCTGAGGATGGCCTTTGAAACCGGGAAGCTTTTCAAAAGCGAATACAAATTAGGGCCAGCAAAAAATGCAGATTGAAGTGATTCTGCATACACAAAAAGTTCATCTAAAGTTTAAGATTTTAAGTTAGCAGAGACATATTATTATAATAAAGAAACCCACCCTTAAAGATTTTAAATAGTTTAAAGATTAATTTTTTTCTATTTAAGCAGTTGTTGTGAAGTAATTTATAAAAGCCAATTATGTTTTAATATTATTCAAAAATTAATAATTATGTATTTAAACACTGTTATTTATTTATGTCAATTTATATATTTAATATTTATATTTTCATATTGTTCACAGATTAATAAATTTATATTTGAACACTTTAATTTATTTATGTCACTTTATATATTTAAGTATTTTATAAAATCCAATTATATTTTCATATTGTTCAAAAATAAATAATTATATATTTTGACACTTCACTTTGTTTATGTAATTTTCTATATTATATTTAAATATTGTTCAAAGATTAATAATTTTATTTTTGAACACTTTAATTTATTTATGTAATTTTCTACAATATGTTTTCATTTTGTTCAAAGATTAATAATTTTACATTTAAACACTTTTATTTACATATGTCACTTTCTATATTTAAGTTATTTTAAGAGCTAATTTTATTTTCATATTTTTTAAAGATTAAAAATTATATACTTGAAAACTTCTCATTATTTATGTAATTTTCTATATTGTATTTTCATACTGTTCAAAAATTAATAATTTTACATTTAAACACTTTAATTATATATGTCACTTTCTATATTTAATTTATAAGAGCCAATTATATTTTAATATTGTTCAAAGATGAATAATTATACATTTCAACACTTTAATTTATTTATGTAGTTTTCTATACTTAAATAATTTTTAAGAGCTCATTAAAAATGTTTTCTATTAGTTTTTTAAACACTTCTTAGCGTAATATTTACAGAAATTTTTTATTTTCAGAATTCAAAAAAGTTCAACTAAAAACAAACTCAAACACAAAGGGCAATGAAACTGTTTGAAATTTTGAGAGCTGCCAATAAAACTGAGGCCACAGCGCTTGCTGCTCATCTGATCAGCTAATAAAAATGCGAAATGCACAATTTTTACAATGTACTATAAAATACACAAAAAAAAAAGAAAAAATCGTTGGATTTTGTGGATTGGATGGTGGTTATAAGCAGTAAGATGCTGGCCATAAACGTGCGCATGTAAATCAATGTCAATGGTCCTTTTTATAGTAAGACGAATTTTATTCCTCTTTCGCCAGCCAACTGAATCCTTTCAGCTTATGTGGTGCAATAAAGAAAGAGCGTTGCGTTGACAATAACTGAATGAAAACTGAATTATCCATATCATTATGGTGATGCAGCAGCATCATCGTGCGATAAACTCGACAAGCTGAGAAAGGGTGGAGGGGCAGCTAACTTGGTTACGTGACCAGGTTGTGGGGGGATGGGCAATATTGGGGCAATAGCGAAAGCGGTTGCAGTAAATGCCAATAAATCTCCAGCTAAATGCTCAAAAACTTTACGGGCAAACCGTGAAAGACATTTCCCAATGGCCACACTAAGATAGAGCTGAAGGATTCGCAGCGCATTTTTTATGGTTTAAATACTTTGCCTCAAACTTGAAATAATGCAACGAACACCCCCCTTTCCGCTCTAAACATTGGCAGGACACAAAAATGTTCAAAAAATAAAAAAAAAACGATTGAAAAGTATAAGAAAAAGTAAAATATAAAACAAAAAGCAAAACGCGCCGAAAATCTGCAGGCAGCTTAAGTGGATTTTACGCTACCATCAGCAAAGGGAATCACAGAGTCCCCTTACCCCGCCGCCAATCCTCTTTCCCTGTCCCTCACACACACACAGCATGCAACCAAAGAAAAAACTTTTGTTTTTTTCCTGGTCTTTTTATTCTATCGGTGGGTTTTTGCAGCAAATCCTTATAGATAAAGACCGTTTTGCACTTGTCGAAAGCGCACAGCGCCAAAAAGTATGCAGCAAAGTTTATGAAATTTCTATTACATTGTTTTTCACTTTCGGCATGGGTCTGTAAATTCGTGAAATCAACTAAGAAATTCGCACACACACACACACAAATAAAACACGAAAAAAGGGGCACCGTGAAGCATATGCAAAGGGCCCAACTGACAACCTAAGCTCGATGTCAGAGGCAGGCAGGCAGGCAGTCGACTCTGCCACACATGTGGCGTATACGCAATGTTTTTTAAAAACTGCCAAACTTAACTTTTAAGAGCGCTGTCAATTCTGAGCCACTTGCTGTGTTGTAAGTTTCGCAGCACACTCTCTCAAGGGGGTAAATGATGGGCCAAAAAAAATAAATAAAAATATTAAATGCGTTGAACACAAGCAGATAAGCTGAAAATGCTTACACTTTTCAGCACCTGATGCAGTCACTTGAAAAACTCTTTTTTCAAATAAATCTAAAATTCTCTGAACAGGAAAAAGGAAATGCCTTCAAATGTGACTCAACAGTTATTTTTAATGCCAACATTTTGTGTTATGCAAAATCATTTAGATGAGTCGAGAAACACAAATCATATCTAAGTAAAAATTATATTTATATAAATATTAAATTTAAGCCAAGTTGGCGAAATGTTTGATTGATGTAATTTATGTTTACCGCAACATAGTCAAAGCCGAAAGTTGCTGCATGCAACTGTTAAATTCGAAACGGTGGCAGCATCAAGTTATTTGTTGCCGCCACAGCCACAGCCTGCCGCATGCAAGTTTGCCAAATAATAAAATGCCAACTAAAAGCTGCAAGGCGAACGAGTCGACGTCGCCGTCGCCGTTGCCGTTGCCGTGGCCAAAAGCGTTTTCATGAAGCCAAAACTCATTCAGGCAACAATAAGGACAACTTTCCGTTTGGCTTTCGCAAATGAAATTTTGCGGCTTTTTGGGCGGCTGCTTCATGGTCTGAGAATTGTTGCGCGTCTCTGCGGCTTTTGGCTGTGAATGCTGCGCATTTCTTGCACGGCGCGTCGAATTTCTCAGCAGTAACAGGAGCCAAAATAACAACAACAACAACAACAACAACAAAGAGATGATGCTCATTTTGTGCCAATTTATGAGCCCAAATTGTTTCAGCTGCACAGTTGGCCAGGAATCGTCTACCAAATCTGCCCGAGGCAAAAGCGTGAATTTATTGTCAACACTTGCCACCCAGATAATTAGTGGCAAAAATGAAAATCAAGTAGTTTTCACAGAGAACCCAGTAAGATTTTGTCTTAAAGTGTGAATGGCTGGCGAGGCAATTAAAATAATTGAAAATATCAAAAGCAACTTGCAAAAATAAACTAAATAAATGTTGCCTATTAAAAATATAGATAGATATTAAGCAAAGATTTTGCTGAGTTAGTCTATCAAATATATTCACTAGCAATTCGCCTATAACACAATGCAAGCCATTAAATATTTCTCAGAACTCACATCAGACAAATTTCATTACAAATTTGAGAATCCCTCTTGCATTATAGTGCACCATAAAATTCCATGAGCTAAAGTGTTGATGGCGTCTAAATAACTAACAAAGTGATGTGCATCTAGAGAAGGCAACACAATAAAAAACAACAAAAAAAAAAGAAGAAAAAAAGAGAAAAAAGAAGAGAAAAGGAAATGAATAAAAAGTCCATCGCGTATATGAAATAAAACTAAGAAGCTATAAAGCCGCACAGCTCCCGCGATGGCAATGCAAATAAAAGCCAAGCCTGTGGGTTCTGCGATGTGCGATGGGAAGTGGCGAGGGGCGAGTGGGAGCAACACCAAATGACACTAGTGGCAATGTGGCAACCCTTGACTTGGACTTATGCGGAGATGATGACAGCACTGCACGGCGGAACATTGGTGGCAACGAAATCGCATTGTTTATTTAAAAACTACTCCATTATGGGAGATGGCTAGCTGCCGACTGCTCAGCTTTATAAAAATGCAATTTCAGAGCGGACATCAGAGGACACTAGCAACAACAACAATAACGTGACTAAAAGCAACAACTGCAACAACAACAACAACAACAAGTATTATCCAAGCAGCGGAAGGCAGCTCACACAAAAGTATAATCGCTATAAATCCCTCGCGTCGAAACCAAAAACTTTACATTTGCTTTTCGGGCGAGCGACAAAGAAAAAGACAAAAGACACTCGAAATTAAAATAACAGCGAATACGGAATACACTTTCCGAGAGTGATTTTGTGCATTCCTAAATAGTAAATAGTATTCCCCAAAAAGGGCTTGATTTGAGTAGCTGTAAATTTAATTTATTTGAGATTAAATTTTAACATAGAATTAATTCTGTATTCAATTATTTTTATTACTTTCATTTGTTTAATTTTTAATTTATAATTTAATAATTTAATTTAATTTATAAAGATATAAACTAATCAAATTCCAATTTAAATTTATGACAAACTGAGCAACACTCGCTATAAATGCCTTTGTCTCTTTAGCTCAAATTATTTTAATTTATTTTATTTAAAATTTTTTTTAATTAATTAAGATAACATAAAATTAAAAATAAATTATATTCCAATTTAAGTTGGTAACAAACTGAGCAGCATTTCTGATATACCCCAACGACTGTTGCCAATAAAGAAAATATAGAAATTACATGCAGCGAGCACCCAAGAAGCGCTGCCAGACCAGGCCAGACCAGGCCAGGCAGACAGAAGGGACAGAGAAGGAAGGAGGAAGACCATCCAACCAACCAACCAACCCGGCTGCATTGTCCTTGCGCAGCTGCATTGGCCATTACTTTGGCCATAGTTACGGCCATGGTCAGGGACCCATCCGTGTGTCTCCGTGGGTATGTGGCTGCGAGATGTGGGTGAGGAAGAGGGTGGATGGGGAGGGGGCGTGGTGCAACTGTCGTCGTGGCCGTGTCGGAGCATAATGTTGATGATGAAAACGTGCGCATTGTTTTCAGATTTTTGGAATTTTAATTAAATTTGCATTGTTTCTAGTGGCACTTGACGATGGCCCAAAAGAGCTACTCGGATTTAAATAAGTTTCATATTCTTTTGTTGCTATCCTCAGTAAAATTGCTTGCTGTCAAAAGATGATTATATATAAAATACAGGAATTGTTAATTGCTTAAGAAAAGCTGAAAAATTTTAAAGAAGAAAACTATTCAAATTAAATAAGCAAAATTAAATACTGAAAACAACAAGACAAGCTTCTGAAACCCATTCTGTGAAATCTTATTATTTTTACAGGCAAATTAGTAAATGTGACACTTGCAAGTCGTAGGCCAACCCCAAAAACGTGCCAACGGCTCATAAAAAATGCTAAACAAGTCAAGAACATGCGCCTTTTAAGCCAGCTGTCAATAAATATGAAACTCGATAGGCCAAAAAGAATGGAAAAATAACCAAAAAAGGCAGCACAAAATCCAAAAAATATCAATCATAATAAAAAACACATAAACAAAGCAAAGTTGACAGCGGGCACATAAGCAAATGTAAATTTGGGTTGTTTACACCCAGCGCCTAACACACAACACCCAACACCCATCCACTCCCGACAAGGCTCCCCGGCGACCTTCCCACCCTCCCCGCTGCCAACACTCCCTGGAGCACTGTCTACGCAAGCCGTGTCAATAAACAAAGCAAATGTGACAGTTGTCTGAGGAGAGATAGAGAGAGAGCTGTGCGGAATTAAGGGGGGCCGTGACACAACATCAAATACATTTTGTCATCTTAGCCAGCTGAATGTTGACTGACAATTGTGGGCTTTTAGCCAATATGAATGGCAGCCCTAGTAAATTTAACTCAAAAGAAAACACTTTAGCGCTAAGTGAAAGCACTCTCAAGGCTAATATTAAAGCTTAGCTGGTTGATATCTAAGTGGAGATTTATATATATGCCATATTGAAATTTATTTTGTTTGATTTTTAAATTATTAAAGCTACATTTTGCTTAATATTAAAAAATAACTATTGTATTCCTTTATATAAAATCATGCTTAAAGTAAAGCCAAGATCCTTGCATATTTTATATATATTGCATATTATTATATATGTTTTTTTTCACTTTACATTAGCTAAATTTAAGGCACATTTAAAATGAAATTCATGTTTTTATACTTTAAAAAATAATTATTTGTAATATTCTATGGTTGATAATTAATTTCCTTGCTGAGTATTAATTTTAGTTAGCTTCGAAGTAAGAAACAGTTCTTACTAATTTTATCAGTCAGTCAACTCAAATATATATTTATGTTGGCCATATTCAAATAGCTTTTACAGACAAAATTCACCTCAATTTATAGTAATCATAATATAAAGTGAAATTCAAGTTCTTACACTATAAAATTTAATTATTTCTTATATTCTCTGGTTGATAATTAATTACCTTGCTGAGTGTTAATATTAGTTGCTTCGAAGCAAGAGTTCTAAGTAATTTTATTAGTCAACTCAAATATATATTTATGTTGGCCATATTCAAATAGTTTTCACAGACAATATTCACCTCAATTTATGGTATACGTAATGCTTCGAAAACTATTTCAACTAATTATCTGAATGTCGGTCTTGGGGCACCAAAATCGCGAGTTCCTCTGACTGCTTTTGATTTATATATATTCATTTGCACTCTACGAGGGAATATCATGTTTTTGTTTCTGCTGACCATTTATAATGAAACAGCAGCCATGCCCAAACCCGCACACACACACACACACACACATAAACAGACTGGGGGCAAAGTGCCTTTTTAATTAACTGAAAAGGCTTCAGAGTCAGTCAGGAAGCATTGCGGACTACGTATAAAACTACCCACATATATTATACGATATGTTCTTTGGGAATGTTGAATAATGTTTGCATCTGCAACGCTTGTAATTTTCTTTTTCATTATATATATATATATTTATATATATATTTTTTGCCTTTGTTTTCTGTTTAATAACCAACCACAAAATGATGCCGAAGTCAAAGCCAATTTACACGCCAATACCACGCCCACCACAGACAGTGCTAATTAATTATGCACTTGTAATTCTCGTTAAATAATTTCTATACAGGTTACACTAACTAAGTGGGCAACTTAAATACACATATAAATTTAATTTGTACTTGGAATTTGCTGTATCAATTTTAAATTTTTATAAGTTGAAACTTATTCTTCAACTATTTTTAACTGTTACGTAACAAGTTAAAAATGTTTGCTTATAGGGAATTTGAGCTTCGTTATATTCTGATTAGCAAACGACTCCATTTGTTGTTGTTGTTTTATTTGGTTTCAAGTAGCTGCCACGTGTCCACTTGCAGCATAAACACAACATTTTACAATATACATCTATTTTTTCAGCATAAAAATCAGAGAAAAACGTTTTTGGCCACTGCAGCTGCTTTGGCAATGGAATATGTTGGTGACTCTTGGTCTCCTGCAGCAAACCGGTTGCCAACCAAATTCAATAGCACAGCAGGAAAATGTGTGTATGTGTGGAGAAGGTGGATGTGGATGTGGATGCTGTTGTAATGGAAAGTGGTCACAGAATAGGAAGTTGAGGCACAGTCAGGGCAAGATTGTTTAGTCTTTGTCTCTCGCTTTTGTGTTATGCAGTTTCCCCTGGCTCAAAGTCATTTCAATTTTTGGTTTGGTTATTTTTTCCATTTTATACCCTGCACTAAATCTGAGTGTAACACTAAGTTCGAAGCATTCCTGATACCCAAAAGGTATACTTATTTTCAATTTTATATCTTCTTTTTATTTACAGTTAATTATTGCATTTTATTATTTATTTAATTTAAATTGTATTCAGTTTTATTATTAGTCGACATTCAACAAGTAAATAAATAACAGCTGTGCTTAAAGCTACAAAGTTAATTAAAGCTATAAATGTACTACTAACTTGGCTTAAATAAAGCTTCCTTTTATAAGATTATGTTAAGTTAGACAGATTACATTTTGCATGTTTTCCTGACCATGTTTTAATACAGTTAACAAAAAATGTTAATTCCTTAAAGTCAAAATTGTACTGGGAATCTCCTAGTCGAATACTGAATTCAATTTTATTTTATTTTCAGTTAAATATTAATTTCAATTAAATTAAAAATTATTTTGATTTAAATTATTAATCGATATTCAACAAATAAATAAATAACCTAAAACTTCATAAAAGCAATAAATGTTGAATGAACTTGACCTAAATCGAGATTCCTTCTTTAATATTAAATTGAAGTAGACGCATTTTCGAATGTTTTGCTGACAAAGTATCGATTCAGTTAACAAAAAATTGTAATTCCTTAAAGTCAAAAGTTTATTGGGTATATCCAAGTCGAGTACTGAAATCCTTTCAATTATTTTTTCATTCTTGTTTTATCTATGTCCTCATATGCAAAGCGAACTGCGCTCAGTTCGCATTCGTTGTTTGACTTTATGCAACACTCCGAATGCATATGAAATTGAATATTTTTATATTCTTATGCCACAAATGTGCACATTGCCACATACTTTAAGGCGCCATTCGCATATATTCAAATGCCGTTGGTTTTAGTTTCCAGACTGCAGCAATTTTCAATTATTTTGGTTGAAACTTTATTGTTATCTCGATGTGTCAGCCGCTTGACATTTTCAATATCTATTAGTCAAATTCCAATGAATGTACACAGAGAAATTAGAGTTTCCAAATACTAACAAAATTCTTACTGACTGCAAAAGAAGCCTCAAAGAAGTCTGCATAAAATCCAAGAGTCTAATTTGGTTAATTAAAAAAAAGAACAGCAACTGCCAAATGCATTCTGGCATGCACAGTAGAAAATGGTAAACAATAATTGAATAAACAAATTTAATGGTTGATGAAACATTAAATATAAAATTCTGATGAAAATATATTTTACTTTTACATTTTAATTCAACTGCAATTAATTAGAATTATTAAAAACAAAAAACCTAAACCGCATGAATTTGTTGAAATGTATACAAATAAAATCTGAAATTAAGCAAAAACTGTAAAATAAATTTTAAAGTTAAAAGTCACATTTGAAGCCACAATTGGGATTTTGACAATAATAGTTTGAACCCATCCAAGCAATAAAGTTTATGCATTTTAAATATATTTCTTACATATTTGAGGTCATTAGCAAATTTTACAAATATTAACCACAATCTAAAGAAATACTTGGCTAAAACCAAATTCATAGCCAAAAATGTGTTTAATGACTTTGCTGGCGCTAAGAAAAATGTGGCAAGAATAACTTGAGATGCCGTTGCGTGGCATCATAAAAGTTGCACAGCTTGTGAAGAATGCCCATTATGTGTGTGTGTGTGTGTGCATTGAAATTATTCACACACACACATACACAACAAATGCATTATTTGAATAACAACAGGCAAGCTGTGTGTATTCTGTGCTGCATGCAACAACATTTTGTGCATCAGCTGTTGCCTTGCAGCTGAAAATTAGACAGGAAATTATTTGTCTGACTCTATGCGAAAAATGGTAAACTCAAAAGACGGATGTAGGAAGGAGGCACTACAAAAGTTGATTTATTATGTTGACGCTGTGAAATTAAGTGTACGAAATTTGTTGTCTACTTTAATGCGTTTCTTTCATTTGGCAACTTGCAACACACAATGCACTACTTGCAACCAGATCCAACTCGGCTTTGCCTAAGCCATCGTTTAGCTATATTTTGTTTGCACAATTTATTTTCATTCGCTTCAACAATTTCCAATTTCGCCTGAAGGCAACAAGCAGACATATTTTTCCATTAATTCAGTGAAATTTTTAATTGATTCTCAACACGCCAATTAAGTCGAATTGAAAATAAAAGAGCAATTTATTGTATGAATTTAAAACTTCTTGGCATGGTAAATGTAATAAAAAATAAAAAAAAACCTATGCAAACCGATTAGAATGGGTTAAATAAGAGTTTAGTAATCCTATCAAATATACAAAATTTTACAATAAACTGATCAGTATTTTTAATACTATTTTTTACTTACTACAAATATAAATATTAAAAAAAAAACATGTAAAGCATAAAAATTAAAATGCGGCAGGCCTTAAAAATATATTTATAAAAATTCCATTCTAACAACTTAACTTAAAAAAATATAGTTTAGCCAGAAAAGCTGTTTTAGGGCTTAAAATTCTCAAAAACAATAAATTAATAAGAATAAGCAAAGATTATTCACAAAAGTTGATTGCGCAAAAAATTGTGTTGCAGCTTGTCTGGCAAATTAATTTCAATAAAATGCAAAATAAATATTTGCCTTGGACAGGTCTCACAAATGATGAGCTGTGCAGGGTTTGGGTGATGGGGGGGTGGGGTATGGGCAGTGTAAAATTCCTAAGCTGGCTGCATTCACTACTGGCTTTCGATGAAAGCCCCTTAATTCCAAACAGCAGCAGCAAAGCAGAGAAATTGTGAATTTCACTAGAATCTATGCGAAAAGACAGAAGCGAACATGCCACCATCCACGGGGCAGCACTCTGTAATAAAGCAATCAGTCGAAAAATTAAAAAACCCATACAAAAGATGACAACACACACACAGAGACAGACACACGCAAACAAATTCACAAAAACTTAATAAAAGCATCAAGAGAAAAAATATTCGCTTGCTATGCATTTTTGTAGCTGCAATCCCTGGGATAACAAAATGTGGGTTGGGTTTCAGGTTTGAGTATTCGGTTTTAGTTTGGGGCTTGTGGCACTAGGTGATGCCACTACGCAGGCAGCTCAAACATCATCACATAGACGACCTTTCAGCACAATCCAGCCGACTATAAAGCTGCCTCGCATGTCAAACGCTTTGTTTACAAAATGTCGGCGCCTTTTTATCTTCATTTGACGCTCGACGCTCAAAGTGCCAAAAAAAAAAACAAAAAAAACAATAACAACAACTGCGGGGCAACGGGGGGCAGGATGCTGAGGTCAAACAGTGGCACGGCAAGGGCTCGCTCCACATTCAATCAACATTCTGCAGGAACTGCAACTCTTTTGGGGCCGTTTCCCAGACAGACCAAAACAAAACCGTTGCCAGTTTTTGAACATGTGTCTGCCGACAATCGCTTGGCTGCTTTTATAATTCCTTTGTACAATATTTGTTTGGCAATGAATTTAATTGATGTTCACAGCTAGCCAGGCCAGTGCCAGACACCGGCAAGGGGGGAGGAGGGGGGGGCGTGTAGCATGTGGCAGACAGTAGCACTCCAATGGGTAATACGTAAAAACAAGCGTGCGAAACTTCAATCAATTTCTTTTTATTGAACTTCGATAGAATCACAAAAGGTGATTCCCTGGCATTTTGTGGTCGCCAAACGATCAAATAAAACGAGTGAGGACAGTGTTAATAGTCAATGTTGCAACTTGTTTAAACTTAATGAACACTTTAATTAACTTAAATAAATTGCTAGCTAAGTAATTAATCCAATTTAAAAGAGTTCTCAAAACGCATCATAGCAGTTGTATTCTAGGTAAATATATTTCTATTTTTATTTTAATTCAAGTTGTCGGATAAACATATAAATTAAATTATAATTTCTTATTTTAATAAATAACTTATCTAACGGTATCTTCTAGTCGAGCTTACTCGAGAGAAATCGAAATTATTCGCAATGTAATTTATTATAAAAAGAGTAGTTTTATCGATTTTCATTTCACTATGAATTTTGTTTATCTTCAAATTAAGAATAAAGTACCAAAAATACAGAGATAAATGCAGACAGAACTATGTTTATTTCGAAAGTCTAATTAATTAACTGCTTTTGTTGAACTTTCAGCTCATTTGCAAATGTTGTGTGTCGGCCAAATACTGACAAACATAAAACACTTTCCCTCCACCCCCCGTAACCCCATCAAAATTAATTTGCGGTTTATGCAAGCATTTCGCAGCCATCAAGTAAATGAAATTGGCTTTTGTCACATGTGCGCCCCAGGAACTCAGCGCTTCCTTATAAGAGTGTGTGTCAGTAAGCCAAGACTATATATACACTATATAATATATACAACACACACACACACACGCATACAGCTTATTATTAATAGACTTAGGCCGACACAAAACAACGACAAAACTCGGCAAAGCCGAGCAAAGGGAAATTTTATGCATGCGCCACACAAAACTTGACTAATTACAAATTTAGCCACAGGTTAAATGGCGAATTACTCGTAAATCACTTCACGCAAAAGGAAATGAGCTAAACACAGTTTAAGCAGACACAGTATTGCCACATATGTGTGAAATTGTGTGGCAAATAAACAACAACAACAACAACAGCAACAAAGCTCTACGAGATTAGCAGTCACTGGAATTCCACTCGGAGAAAAACGCCAAATATTTTTTCATCTTACTTTTTTTTTTTGTTTTATTAAATTAAGCATTTATTGTTTTTCTCGTTCAGAGCGAGCACTAATAAAGCAAATCAATTGTATTTGTGCACAAGATTTATTTCATTCCAAGCAGAAACAATAATAATGTGTACATCCTGATTGCCCCCCTTTCCCTTGCTCCTCCTGCAACCTTTGTTCGTGATCAAGTTACCGCAGCGAGCTGCTTAATTAATATTACAGATGAATAGCGAACTGAACTCAAGGAAACTACGGCAAAATTAATGGCGTCAGCTGAATTAATATTCTACCTCGATTTAAACGCAAAATGACCAACAGAAAATTCATAAATTTGCTAGCAGACTCAAACAAGGTTAAGAACACAACGAATGTGAAATGCTCTCTCAATCCAAATGAAAGGGTACATTTCTCAAATTAAAAAAAAAAAAACAAAAAAAAAACTTCAATACCTCCATTACCTCCACCTCCACCGAAGATATGACAGTTTTAAAAATTTAAAAATAAAAAGCGAAAAACGTCAATGTTGGAGCGAAAATCCTTTCCCCGCGTTAGGGAATGCCTGGATAAGAAAAATAAAACTGAGTCGCACCAGCGTTGTGTGCTCAAGCGAAGTTTAATCAAGACTAACTATAAACATTATAATTATCGATTAATAAGAGACTTAACATACTTATGTTACTGATGCACGACTGCATTGAATGTGAAATAACATTATTTTCAACAATTATAAACAAATATATGACAGTTTTAAAAATTTAAATTTAAAAACGTCAATATCTCCATTATTATCGAAGATATGACCGTTTTAAAAATTGAAAAAAAGAAGCGAAAAACATCAATATCTCCATTATTACCAAAGATATGACCGTTTAAAAATTTTAAAAAAGGGGAAAATATCAATATCTCCATTATTAACAAAGATAAAACAGTTTTAAAAATTTAAAAAATATATAAAAGCGAAAAACGTCAATATCTCCATAATTAACAAAGATATGACAATTTTAAAAAATTAAAAAAAAAAGCGGAAAACATCAATATTTCCATTATTAACAAAGATATAACAGTTTTAAATATTTTGAAAAAAAAAGCGAAAAACATCAATATCTCCATTATTAACAAAGATAAAACAGTTTTCAAAATTGATTTTAGGATCAACCGGATTATTATTCTTTTTTTTTGCTGTTAAATTTTTATTCAAAAGTATTCGCATTCACATGGCCTGCCAGCGGCAGGGTCTATTTTGATTTTCGATTCGAGCTTTTTTTGTGCATGCATCTAGCAAAATTCATAATTTTGGTTGTTTTCCAGCCCCAAGTACCAGGCGAACAGAAATCAGCAGCAAGTTGCTGTTTATGTGCCAAAATAAAAGTAAAGCATACTTTCACGGCCAAAATTCAGCAAATACTAAAATACATTGCCTTCTTTTTATTGCAGGTAATTTTTAGATCCGAATTTTTCATTGCATACTTTTACGAGGTGCCGAAAAATGATTTTGGCATGCAGTAAAAGTATGCTACGTTTATTTTAGTCATATTTAGAAACCACCAGCTGATTTCTGTGCGCCTGGTTCTTGGAGCTGGAAGTCATCCAAAATTTGTGAATTTTGCTAGATG